>CAJQZJ010033534.1:716579-814899 GCA_907164525.1 Lophiomys imhausi | reverse complement strand
CTGGCCTTGAACTCTCAGAGGTCCACCTGCCTCTCCCTCCAGAGTGCCGGGATTAAAGGTGTGCTCTGCCAAGTGTGGTGGCGCATACCTTTAAACCCAGCACTCTGGAGGGAGAGGCAGGTGGACCTCTGAGAGTTCAAGGCCAGCCTGGTTTACAAAGCAAGTTCCCGGCCAGTCAGTGCTGTTACGAAGAGAAACTGTCTCTAACAAACAAACAAACAGAGTTACACCTAGAAGGTTGTTTGCTGCTGTTTTTCTGACTGAATCAGAAAGCTGTCACTTTAACTTGTCTTTTCTGCTTAATAAAGGCTCTCGTTGTGAAAACAGGTACTTGGGTGTGGTTTGTGCCTAATCCAGCCAGATAGGGAACCACAGTGTGTGTGCCCCAGGCTCTGCCCTGGACTCAATATTGTGAAAGCAAAACGGGAACCACATCGTTATTAAGTCCCCATACCTTTCAAGAATAAGTTTCTTTTTCCTACGCCTAACTTATCCTGCAAACCATATTTTTCAACCTACACTGAACTGTCATTCTTCCCACCTCGAGTCTAACAATATATCAACTGCTGGCTCTCTACCTGGCTCCTCATTCTCCACCCTCCCAACTGTCACCCTTGGTCCCTTAAGGCCCTGTACTTCTATGTCGTGAGTGCACAGTCCTTTCACCACATCTCAGAGCCCACATGCAGGAGGTGGAGAACAGGTCCTGGTGAGTTTGTAGAAGATTTTGTTGCTGCCCAACCTCCCACAACCAGGACACATCCTTTCTGACTCCAGACAAGGTTTGCCTTTGAAATCAGAGACCAGGGGTCAAAGCAAGGAACAGACAAGGTCAGAAAAGACAGCAGTCAGGATACAAAGCAGGGAGGAGCAGGGTGAGAGGGTCTATGGAAAGGGAATGCTTGGGTCTGGGCCTGAGCAGGGTTGGGGCAGTTCACTGGGCAGTTCAGGATGGGCTCCCTGGTGTTACCAGATCCTTTCCAACCATTTTCAAGTTTTAGTCTGTGGTAAGGACCCAGTGTGCCTGAGAATCAGTTAAGGAACCTCTTCAAAACTTCCAAACTTCTGAGCAGGTTCTGACTCTCTGAGCTTCAGGTTGCTCTCAATCTAAAAGTTTGAAAGTCACCATGTCCAGTTAGCTATCCTCCTCAGTAAGTGTCGTCACTGCCCCACCCTGTGTTTCCAGAGCAGGGGCCACCACCTCCACCTCCAGCACCTGCAGTGATGTCTTGGAGCAAGACACCAGGTAATATCCACTAGTGTCCGACAGCCCACACTCTCTGTGCTGGTCCACAAATAAGCTGGTGTGTGGTCTGATCAGCCAAACACACTCACAGTGCACCCCAACTTAATGTTGTGGGTTGGGCCACTTGCACACCCCACACAGGAGTCCTGTGTACTTGGAAGATGCTCTCTGTCGCAAGCACTTATAACGGGCAGCGCACCAGTTGATTCTGGTGGCAGATGATTCAGCCCAGGGGATCCCCAAATATGAGATCAGAGGCCATAAGTTTGTGTGGCAACACAATTTTATATTTTTTTGTATATTTTATATACTTGAAACATTCTTCAAGCTAAGCAATATATATATATATATATAAAACACTCTAAAAATGCAACACTAAAATCAATCAGTATCAACATCTGTAACAGAGCTAGCACTAAATATAAATACATTCTCAGAGCAGTAGGGTCCTAGGTGTTATAACCATTCCTTAAGGGGAATGGAGTTGTATATGACCTGGAAGGGTCGAAGTCTCGGGGCTCTGAGTCAGGTTAGTTCCTTGTAGCTAGAGAGCGATGATGGTGAAGCTCGGCTTGTCCCAGGAGCAGCGGCAGCATGAAAGGTATCCTGACCTCGAAGAGTGCTTGACAGAGAAGGTGGTTTCATTTTCTTGACTACGAAGAGTGCTTGACGGCAGAGTTGGTTGGTTTCTCTTTTAGAGCGTAGTTTGGGCTTGGACGTGAGCGAATCATCTCTCTCAGCAGTTCATCATGGCAAAGAGAGTTCTGTACCTGGTCTGACAGTCTCTTGGCGATGGTGAGAGCTCTGTCCCTGGTAGGACAGACTCTGGTGAGGGTGAGAGCTCTGTCCCGGGTAAGACAAACTCTGCCAGTGGTCTCAGCTGCTCCTCCTTTTATCTACCACATTGACGTAATGTTTTTTTTTTTTTTCTCCTTGCTGATAGCCACTCATTTTTGGCTATCGGTGGTCTTGTAAACATGTTTTTCTCATTTGGTCAAACATGTTTTTCTCCTTTCTACGTCAACATGTTTTTCCAGTCTTAGATTAACACACATCTGTCTATCTTTCTTGACACAATATTTTTCTTAAAGTTTCACAAACATGTTTTTCTAGTTTCTAGATTAACACTCACACATATGGTTATCTTACTTAACATAGATATTTTCAAGTACTGCTTGTTTTTTTCAGCTATTTTCCTGCCTTGTTTACATGCTCATTAGACTCTGAGGGGACTCTTCAGAGACCTCGCACACTTGAAAGGCAGAGGCCTAGGGTTGCTGCAGCCTGAGAAGTCTGTGTCATCCACACAGTGGAAACCCAGCCCTTCTAGCCAGATGGACGTCCTGTGCCCCTGCTATAGAGGCCACTCGTAAGTACAATCTGACCCCTGCAGTCTTCAGCAATGTTCAGTGTTGTGCAAACAACAGAATAAGAGGACCTAACCTACTACATTCAGTTTTGAATCAGGCACACCATGTTGGGCTTAAGTTTCAGTGTCCTGGAGAGGCTAGTCAGACTTCTCAGAAATACCTCAAAGAAGGGGTAACCAATAAGAACTTGCCCTGCCATCTGGCCTGAGGTTAAACTGGGTATGAATCAAACTAGATATGGGGTAACCATTCTGGCCCAACAACTATAAACCATTCAAAAACACACAGGTATCTCTGACCATGAGCCCAGGCAATCCCAATAAAGATCATGTAACTGTGGCTGGAAATTCTCTAACTGGCTTTAAAAGGAGCTTGCAAGCTTCCCTTGTGGTTATCTCTATTTTATATGAATGCTTGGCCTCTGCAGGCTGGTTCTTTCTGCAGAATAACCACCCTTGGCTTTTGCATACTATTTGAGTCTGGGGTCTTCCTTCAGAGATTCTCAGACCCTTACAACAATATAGATCTAGTTCTTAGGGCACAAGCATGTTCTCAGGCAGGATGTGGCTACTGGTGAGTTAGAAGCATAGTGATCAGTTCCCTAAGATGTCATTGCTCCACCTTCAGCTTGACTTTGCAGTTGGGGGAGGACAGGATACTAATCTGGGCACAAGGGACTGTCAGGCATGTGCATGGCAGAGCACATGTGTGAAGGTCAGAAGACAAGTTGTTAGAGTGGGTTCTCTACTTCTACCATGTGAGTCCAGGGAATCAAACTCAGATCCTCAGGCTTATCAACAAGTGAGTTTACTAACTGAACCAAATCACAAGCCCATGAGAGACCTTGTTAAGTGCAGATATCCCAGGAGCATAGCTGAGAAGTCAGGTGAACACAGGAATTTTCACATAGCCTTTGCAGCATTTTAGGAAAGCATAGCAGAATATCATGAAGGACCCAAGTGGCTTTTAAAAACTAAGCATAGAGGGAAGGGAAGGTGTCTCAGTAGGTAACACTTACTATGCATGCATGAGGACCTGAGTCTGGATCCCCCGAACCCATGTAAAGGCCAGGAGCATTTCACAGAAACCATAGATTCTGGGCATTGGTGGGCTATCCAGCCTAGTCATAGGCAAATAGTTTCAGATCCACTGATAGACTAATGTCCTAAACCTAATGTCCAAAACCACGGTGGAAGTTGTCACCATGGCTCAGCAGTTAAGAACACCAGCTGCTGCTGTTGAGAGTTCTACACCAGCACCTACAAGACAGCTCACAAGTATCTGTAACTCCAGTTTAGGGGATCTGACACCTGCATATGGCCTTTGTGAGCACCAGGAACACATGTAGTGCACAGAAACATATGGAGGCTGAAACCCCCCCCCACACACACACACAGACACACACATAAACTAATTTGTTTTAAATATAAAGGTAGAGAAGCAATTGAAAAAGTCACCTGTCGTTCTCTGACCTCTTCCTGTACCCCCAGGCACATGCATGTGTGCAAACACACCTTCACTGTGCAGACACACATATACAAAGCACAAAGGTTTGAGGTTTATTGTCTCACAGTTCTGAAAGGAACCTTGACAAGATCAGGATGTCAATGACTGGATTCCTCTTAGGCTCTGAGGGACAAACTGCCTCACTTCTGTCTTCTCTAATAACCGTCTTACCAACTGCATTTCCAAATAAGGTTATGTCCTGAGGGCTGGGGGGGGGACATAATTTAAGGGGCGATCCCTTCAACCCAAAAGGCTCCCTTTCCCACTTGGCCATCTGTCATAGAAATGTAGCAAATGGCTGTCCCTTCATTTCTAGCCTCTCTGGAGGCCAGAGAGGAGCTGCTTGCCCCAGGCTAGTGACACAGCATGGCCTGTCCCTTGACCCTGAATTCATAGGACATGTAATATTAGGTGAAAGGATACATACACCTGTTGAGGCTGCTGAGAGCCAGGTTGGGCTCATAGACTCCATAGATATCACCCCAGGCCTCGGGGCATTGGTTTCTATAGTGTAGCAGTAGCAGCACATTTCTGGGTGTGAAAGTGGCCACTGTTGAGGCCAGTACAAAGGATGTCAGTCTGAGTGGCCACCAGTTCCCACAGGGTGTCTGCATGGCACAGGACCTCCATGGTCAGCAGTGGCAGGAAGTGCCCTGACCCACGGGGAAGAACAGGGGCGGAGGGGGGGAGCAGGTCCTAGATGGGGGACAGAACAGACACGAGAAAAGGGAGACAACATAGGATTCTGATCAAGTCTCAAACTTTATTTTCTCATTGCTGAATATATGCATTGCAGAAGCGGGAAGTATAAGCAGGAACTAGCTTGCCCTGACATTGGGGCCATTGGGTGCTAGGTTACCAAACTACAGAATGTACTTTTGCCTCAGATCATGGATCAGCAGCTAAACAGGGACAGAGTGTCAGACCATAGAACTCCCCAGGGGAGGTCCAGATGTATTCACAGAAGTTAATTCTTAACAACAGCTCCAGGACCCTATTGTCCAGCAGAGCAGGAACAGTCTTGGTTCCCAGCATCTCCTCCCTTTCTGTTTTACAAAGAAGAGGAGACTGGCACCAGGTAATTGGGACCCAAGAGTAGTTGGACCAGCAAATCCCAGGGGAGGGAAGTAGTGACCTGATCTCCCAAGGGCTTTCAAACCCCGTGGATGCGTTCTTGTGGGAGAGAGGGGGGACCAGGCTCTTATTCACTGAAGCGTCCTCAGGGGGACAGAACAAGGTCGAGCTGACATCAACCTCTATGCAATCAGGTATGCTTCTCCGGGGCCCCAGATATGGACTATGATGGTCCTCCCCCTGCGGTACTTTGTCTCACACTCCACAAGGGTGCCAGGTCAAGGGAGGGTGCCACTCTGGGAAGGGGCGGCTCTGAGGATTGTTTCTCATTGGTGTCAGAGAGTCCCTGGTCAGCTAGCTCGAGCTTATGATAATGGACCTTGATTGACTTAGCAGTCCAAGAATCGGACTGTTGTCTGACAAGCTCTGAAATTTTTCTTAAGGCCCATGGTGCAAATGCCAGGAGAAGGAACATCCCTACCAGTGGGCCTAACAAGGAGGGGAGTAAGGTGGTGAGCCAGGGGGAGGTGGAGAACCATTCTTAAACCACCCCTCTTCTAAATCTCTTTGACGTTTTCTTTTTTCTAGTCCTTCCCTGACCTTGGCCATGCTGTCCCTGACTATCCCCGTAGGGTCTGCATAAAAGCAGCATTCCTCCTTGAAGGCAGCACAGAGGCCTCCCTGTTGGAGCAAGAGGAGGTCGAAGCCCCGCCGATTCTGCAGGACGACTTTTGCCAGGGAGCAGAGGGATTTTTCTAGGTTGGATATGCCGGTCTCCAACTGCTCAATGTTAGTGTCTATGGCCTGTCAGAGATCTGAATAGTGTCTATTTGACAAAACAAGAGAGGTTATTCCCGTTCCCACCCCCGCGGCCCCAAACCTAGGAGAATAGCCAAAGTGACTGAAGATATTGGCTCTCACCAGGTTCGGGAGCAGGCCATGGTCATCAACAGGATCCCATGCCACAGCAAATTTCTCCTGCGAGAAATATGTAAAACGGGGGGAAAAGCTGAACATGGACACAGAAGTGGGTAGAACTGTCTCAAAGAAGGGCCGTCTGGACACAGGGCGTTAGCCCATCAGAGCAGGCCCACCAGGAATTCAAGGGTGTGATGACATATTCCTGTAGGGCAGTGAAGCTGGAGACAGTTTGATTACAGAGGTCTAAATAGTGGTTGGGGACAAATTGACCAAGGCAAAGGCCTTGGCCAGAGACTGAACTTAAAGTTATTTTGGAGTGTCCCTCCTGGTCCCAGCGACAGCTACTGGTGCTAGAGGAGTTAAAAGAGTCTACTATGGCGATGGCCTCATAAAAAGGTGGGTTGGAATTGTAACAGAGCCAACAGCTTTTGGTTAAGTCGGGGGCAGAATGATTTAAAGTAAGAAAAGTCTGATTAACAATGTCCAAAAGGAGATGATGGGTATCAAAGGCATCATAGGGGAGTGAGGACTGCTCAGCTGTGGGGTGAGGTAATGGGGAAGGTTGAGGCCTTGGGGAATGTGGTAGGGATGGACCAGGGGCTAGAATAGGATTGGGCCCCGTGGGGAGTGTGGAGTGCCTAAGAAAGGTTAATTTAATAGTAAATGGACTTGGGAGGCAGAGGCAGGCGGATCTTTGTGAGTTCGAGGCCAGCCTGGTCTACAAAGTGAGTCCAGGGCAGCCAGAGCTACACAGAGAAACCCTGTCTCGAAAAAACAAACAAACAAAAAAAATAGTAAATAAGAGACCATCGTCATAACGTTCCTTGTAAAGACGAAGATCCCATATCATACCCTGAGTCCATTCGCGATTTTTTTCTCCCTTGGTCCTAAATGTCTGTCAACTGAAGAATATATAAAGAAAATATGGTACATTTACACAATGGAATATAACTCAGCTTTTAAAAAGAATGAGCTCATGAAACTTGCAGGCAAATGGATGGAATTAGAAAAGATGATTCTGAGTGAGGCCACCCAGACTCAGAAAGACAAACATGATATGTACTCACTTATAAGTGGATATTAGCCATAAAGTACAGAATAACCATTCTACAATCCACATACCCAAAGAAGCAAAGTAACAAGGAGGGCCCAAGGGGAGAACCCTTGAATATCACTGAGTAGAGGGAAAAGAATAGACATGGGGTGGTGCATGGTGGGAGGTAATTAGGTGGAGGAGGGGGTAGGCAAGTAGGACGGATTTAGTGAGGGGAGGATGGAGGGAGAGGGTATTGAGTGAAAGAAATCAGAGGGGGTCCATCTCTGGGACAAGCTAGAAACCTAGGATAATAGAAATTCCCAAGAGTTGCAGTTAAAGATGGAGCAGAAATTGAGCCTTAGACCCACAAGAGAGAGCCTATCACTGACACAATTAATAGTATTCAGTTATACTTGCAGACAGGTGTCTCACATAACTGTCATCTGAGAGGCTTCATGCAGCAACTGATGGAAGCAGATGCAGAGACCCACAGCCACACATTGGTGGAGCTAGGAGAATCCTGTGGAAGAAGGGGGAGGGGGAGAGTTGAATGAGCCAGAGGGCCAAGGGCATCACAAGAAAACCCACAAAATCAACTAACCTGGGCCCATAGGAGTCCATAAAGACTGAACTGCCAGAGAACCTGCATAGGACAGACCCAGGTTTTCTGCATATTTCTAACAGTTGGGCAGCTCCATTGTAGAGATAATTATTAAGTTACTTTGGGTGCCATTTGTAGAATTAAATTAATTAACTTATTTACCAGTATTTATTATATTTAATTAGTCAGCGGTGTTCATCCTTAACCCACACACAGGCACCTGATGGATTTTAACAAGCCCTGGCCTTGATTGAGCAATCTTGGCCCATCTAAACTAGCTCTTAATTCTATTCCCAAAATATGACCTCATATATACAACCACCCCCTGGGCTGTTATTCTCCATGCTATGCCAATGTTACAGGCCACGTGGTGGGATCTTCTTCCCTTCTTCCACTGGAGGCCTCTTCTACTTCCCAAGATGCTCTCTGTCTCAGAAGCCCAAGCACCTTAGTCCCCTACCTCTGTCTTTGCCCAGTATCAGCATTTATTTAACCAATTGGAGACAATGGTTAACAAGAAACGTAACAGCTTCACCTCATTGGTATACAGCAAGCAGGCTTCTGGGAGCTGGTTAATTAACATTTAGAATGCATAACATCACCCCTTCAGTTCCCTCCTTTTGTCTAATAAAAAGGCTGATTTTTAAACTCATAGTAAAAACAGTAAGAACAAATATGAAACAATCAAGAAAACCATATATGAAAGTTACACACATAATGTTTAGCCTATTTGTGTCAGGCAATCTTGAAGAAGAAATAAAAAAAATCATCTATCTTGGTGTGTATAAAGTTGTGAACCTAAATATTTTCTGTTATACCCTGTATTTATAAACCTAAAGATTTGATTTACATTCAAAAGTATCTTTTAAACTAAGTAACTCAACTTCAATTGAAATTTTATATGTATATTATGTCTTCAACCTCATCAAAGACATAATAAGAGATAAAATTCTTATTTGAGTTAGTAGGAAGTACAGGAGAGCTGCTTCCAAAAAGAAAAATGAGTTTGCTGCCTAGACAGTCCCAAATATCTCTCAATACCATTGGAGCATCATCTTCAGCCTTCTGGCCAAGAATATCTCAAAGACTAACTTGTGCAGCAGGAAATAAGAAAGATTTTCCCACTCTGTCTCTGCAGAATAAGACCATCAACTTACCTGCATTTAAGCTTGGGTCCATCTTTGGACTGTATTTAGTCTGTTGAGAGAGCAAGGGCATTTCTTCCCAGTAGGAATTATCTCCTGATGGAGATTTTTGATGCACATTGTCTCCTTCAAAGTCAAATTGGAGGTGTCAGGAGCTGACTGTCTCAAGTCAAACAATTCTTAAAATAATAAAAACATCTTTAAGTGCCATTTTCTGTATGCTCCTGAGGGTTTTGAAGACATGTATTGATTTATTTATAAATCTATAAATCATCTATCTCTCTATGTTTGAACAAACTGTATATTTTTAACCATTTACTATCTGTTTAACCTAAGTAAGTCTATTTCATGATAAATTAAGACTAGTATTTGACATGATCAGGGGGCTTGACTGGTCTGGCCAGCTATCAACCTGTATTACCCAGACTCCTAAATAGATTGCAATAGCAACCCATAAAAGGATTGGAAGTAAACCTGTACTTTTTAAATGAGTTGTATAGGCACAATACCTTATATAAGAGTTGAAATATACATAATCTGTGTCAAAATACAAAATTCTATACCAATGAATCCAAAATTAACCCTATTTTGTATCAATATACAAAATTCTATACCAATGTATCAAAAGATAACCTTATTTTGAGAATAGCAATAGCTCTAAGTTGCAGAGAAGATTTAATAATCTACCCTTACATCTTATCATTTCTATATTATATACCCATATTCCCCTCTTTTTTCTTTTCAAGTCTTCTGCCCCTATATAAGAAGGACATAGAAAAGAAAAAGAAAAAGGGAAGTCCTTGAGTCTAACCTATACCTTGTTTAACAAGACCATTTAACAACTTGTAACCAGTCACTCTAAATGAGATCTAAAACCCATAAAATGTCCAAAAAGAAAGAAAGAGAAAAAAAAGAAAAGAAAGAAAGGAATCACCCACCCCACCTTTTGGGAATGGGGTAATGCTCTCTTAAAATTGTTTCCTGCTTGGGATGGAGAGATGGCTCAGCAGTTAAGAGCACTGGCTGTTCGTCCAAAGGACCCACGTTCAAATCCCAGCACCCACATGACAGTTCACAGCTATTTATAATTGCCAGGTGTGATGGCACTCGCCTTTAATCTCAGCACCTGGGAGGCAGAGGCAGGTGGAGTTCAAGGTCAGCCTGGTCCACAAAGCCAGGACAGCCAGGGCTACACAGAGAAACCCTCCAAAAACAAAACAAAAAATGTTTCTTGCTGATGTGGGATGCAAGAAACCTGTTTGGGGAGCCAAAAAAAAAAAATGGGTAAGCAAGTTAATAGTAACTTTTCTTATCCAGTCTCTATGTGTTCAGCAATTTGAATGTCCTGAGCAGTTTGTAGTCAAAATCTGAACTTTGGGTGGGAAAGGTCAGGGCTTTATTGAAATCCTGACTGGAACAGTCTGTGAGGATAGACCATCTTAGCAAGCTGTTTGAAGTTGTTCTGGAAGCACATTTTTGAGGAAACAGCTATTGAGTCAGTCTGTGAGGCTGGATCATCTGGACTACTTGGCTTGTCTTCTTTGGTGTCTGGTCCCTTTGTTCTGAAAATATATAATTTCTCACAAGTAACATACAGTTCTGTAATAACAAAAATACCTGAGACAGATCAACTAAGGAAGATTTCCTGTTCTTTGTTTGAGCAGAAGAGAGACATTTGTAAGTCTCCATTCATGCCATATAAAAGAATGGCATGCGATAATAAGTCATGTGGCTTCTATGTAGCCAACAAGAATTTTTTTTGACTGTGTATATATATACATTTATGTTTTAGCCAGTCTGAGCTGTTCCCACATAAATGAATCAGGAAATACAAGTTACCTGTTTGTTTTCTGTTTGTAGCCAAGATCTGTGGGAGGACTTTCTAGTCCAATCTAATTCCTATCAGTTTGAATTGAAGACTTTTTTTCTTTTTTGTTATATATATATGCAGATATATAATCAATTTTAAGCTGAAAATTCAGCATAAGACTTTATGGAGTCTAAGTACTCTCCTCTACAGTTGACATAATTTTATTAATTGATTGAGACAGGTTTTTCTGTGTAGCTCAGGCTGTTTGTAGATTAGTTGGCCTCAAACTCAAAGGGACCTATCTGTCTCTGTCTTTGTCTTCCACATTTTGGGATCAAAGGCATGCACTTATATATTTTTTCTTTCCTTTCTTCCTTTCCTTGGAGATTTAATTTCTATGTGGATATATCTATCCTTATTGAGACAGAGTTTCTCTTTGTAGCTTGGGCTGTCTTGATTTGCTCTGTAGAGCTCTGTAGATTAGCTTGGCCTCAAACATATAAGAAACCTGTTTTTTCCTTGTCTCCCAAGTTTAGGGATCAAGGTATGAATTTAATTAATTGAATTACCTTTATTAAATAACAATATTGAGTAAATCATTTTGTATTAGTCTGAGTTACAGTTCTCCTATGGGAGCCCAGATCTTGAGGATATTAGTGTAGAGTAACATGATATGCTATTTTATATAACTGTTGGCAGTGAGAGGCATGAAGCTTGCATGGTTCTCCCCCAGCCTAATTCTGGGTTCTTACATTGACTAATATCTCTCTCTCTCTCTCTCTCTGTTTTTTGTTTGTTTGTTTTTTGATAAAGGATTTTTCTGTGTCTGCTTGACTGTCCTGGACTCACTTTGTAGACCAGACTGGCCTTGAACTCACAGAGATCCTCCTGCCTCTGCCTCTTGAGTGCTGGTATTAAAGGCATGGGCCACCACACCTGGTGACTATCATATCTCTTTTAGGGTCAAAATACCTCTTGAAACCAATTCTCCTGAGGGAGCCCCACACCTAAGAGATTGGCTTGTCACCCCTTTCTCTTTATATAAATTTGAGATTAATGTGTATATATTAGATCAATAAGGACATTATCGTTTATTACTAAGCAAAATCTTACATAGTACCTTCAAGGAAAAAGCAAGTGTCATTTTGAATTGTAGAGTGTCCTTAGAAAGCAGCAACTCCTTCTACTCCTGCATGGACCAGCTGTGGCCTTCCTCTGAAGCAGCCTGCTCACAGGCAAAAGCAGCCTTATTGTGAGGTTAGAATAACTCAGCAAAGCTGTTTCTCTAGGAACAGTGTCCACAGTGCTAATAGGTGAGTTTTCCTTGATGTTTTGTGAATTTGTGTTCTCTGACCTTTGTATATATGAGAATTGAGGCTTTGATACATCTGTATGTCAGATCACACATTATGACTAACGGGTAGCATTGGCTCCTGAGCAATCTGTCTTCACAGTGTCATTTATTTGATTTTCAGCTAAGGCATTGTGGTACAAGATAGGCATCCCAGAGACATTCTTTCCACCATTTTTATAGTTTACACATGTGTCTGCATGACCTTGAGCTAAGAATCCTCTGAAATGTCTCTGCTTTTACAGTGTGACAACATTTAGAAGAGGATTTAACTAAGGATGCTTAGGAATAGGCAAACCTACATGTGAGCTTATCCAGACTACTTAAATAAAATCTCAGTGCTTCCTTTGTGGAAGAAAAGCAGTGCTTTGGAAATGGCACTCATTCTCTATTTGCCTGCCATGGAAAAAACTGTCCTCGGTTCTTCTGTCCTGGCTGCTTTGGTGGATTCTTGGAAGTCAAATGGACTATCAAATTAACTAAAACCAAAATACTGTGGAGGATTTTACTTTATTATAGCTATTGAAAAGGCAATGCATTTCTTTCTTTTTTTTTTCCTCCCTTTTGGTTTTTAGAGAGGATTTCTCTGTGTATCTTTGGCTGTCCTGGATTCACTTTGTAGACCAGGCTGGCCTTCATCTCACAGAGATCCACTTGCCTCTCTCTCCCGAGTGCTGGGATTAAAGGAGTGGGCTACCACTCCTGGCTAGCAATATGTTTCTTTAATCTGGATGTTTTTGAGGTGATAAGATCTACCTTTAATTTAGGCCACAACTTCTGGTGGCAGCCTACATATATAAAGAATATTAAAAATGGTAGCTCTTTCTCTTTATCTGATTGTCCTACTTATGACTAGCAAGCTCATTTTAAAAAAAAAAAATGGCATTACAGCCTTCTTCGGAATTCTGTTATATACTAAACCCAAGCTGAAACATAATGCCACATGAACTGAGCCACTACTGGATTCTTCAACTTTCCATTGGCAGACAGTCATTGTTAGGACTAGTTGGGCCACAGCCTGTGAAACATTCTAATAAATCTACTTCTACATACATAGAAAGATCCACTCTATCTGTTTTGTTCATCTAGAGAACCTTGACTAATACAGCTCTGATTCCCCCCCCCCTTGGTTTTGTTTGTTTTCGTTTTTTGTTTTTCACCTTCCCCTGAGGAAGATGTGCCATCTAACAATAAATAGTGCTCTTCAGTGTCTGTCATCTGTTGCCTACTTTTCTCTCAGGATTGTCTAATAACTACCAGGTGAAAATTAGCTGCATTTTACTTGAACCCTGCATGATGCCATAAAACAGAAATTTTGTTTCCTAAAATCATTCTTTAACTGTTACTATTCTGGGCACTCTTCCACTTGTGGTACAGAGTGACTTAGTCCACTCCAGGTGGAAAAATGGGCTCTGCAAGATGTCCACCTTGATTCCAGGAGGAAGAAGGGGAAGAGCATACTGTGTGCTCTGAGGGGAGCTCAGGCAAGTCCTGGTGTCTGGACAGGGTAAGCTCAGGGTCACTGCTCACAAAGGGGAGGAGCAGGAGGCTAAGCAACAGAAGCTGGAGTTGGTAGGTCCTTCAGGGGCTGGGTCTGAAGATAGATGGCGCGGCTATTGGAGAAAAGGCACAAGTGCTACTGAAATGCAAATCTCTGCATGCCTAGAAAACGTCTGGCCCTCGACTGGAAGCCTGGACCAGGAACCACTATGCTGAGTCCTTTCAGCACACTCTAACCCTAAGGAAGGTGCTCATGTCACTCAAGACTCACTGGCCAATCAGGGCCCCCTGCCAGGCCAACCAGACAGAGGAGGAGCTGGGTTCTTCCGGGTGGCATGCTGCAGGTGTCTCTGTAGCTGAGCAGGCTTGAATGGTTTTGTGTGGTGTGATCTGAGTGCTGCCGCTCAGTGCTGGGAGGGGAGCTGAGGCAAGAGCCAAAGTCTCCAAATGGTGTGCACAGGGTCACTGCACACAAATGGGAGATTCAGCCTGCTGAGCGGAGGGCGCTGGAACGGCGGATCCTGCCCGGGGCTGGCTGGGAAGGCAAGCGGGTCTTGGCAGACAGGCACAAGTGCCACTAAAATGCAAATCTCTGTATATCTCGAAAACGTCTGGTCCTGGACTGGAATTCTGGATCAGGAACCACTCTGATGTGTCTTTAAAGCACACGCTATCTATCCCTAAGTGAGGTGTTGGTGTCTCTCAAAACTCACTGGCCAATCAGGGTCTCAAGGCATAGAGAAGGCGAGTTCTTCCGGCTGCCTTATTGCAAGTTCCGCTCCGTAGCTAAGGAGACCTGGATTTTCGCTGTGGTGTACACTGAGACCTGTTGCTGGGTGCTGTGAGGGAGCTCAGACAAGCTCCAAAGTCGCGACATGGTGAGCGCAGGTTCATTGCTTACAACCGGGAGGAGCAGACGGCTGAACAGCGGGAGCTGGTGTGATGGGTCCTGCCTGGGACTGGGTGGTTAAGAGGCGGCCAGTTGTGGCCACCTATGAAGTCCCTTATGGGTTTAGACGCTCCTTGGATCTATCGGTGGTATCTGTTCTTTCAGCCCAAGCAGAAGAAGAGGCGCGTTCTTCCGGTTTCCGTGTTGCAGGTCCAGCCCTGTAGCTGAGCCGATTTGAATAGTTTGATGTGACTTGCTCTAAGCGCTGCTGCTCGGTACTGTGACGGAAGCTCTGGCAATCTCCGAAATCTCGACATGGTGAGCGCAGGGTCACTGCCCACACCGGGGAGGATCAGGAGGCTGATCAGCGGGAGCTGGTATGGTGGGTCCCTCCCTGGGGCTGGGTGGTAAGGAGCTGCCAAATGTGACCACCTGTGAGGTTCCTTGTGGTTCTAGTCAGTTCCTGGACCCGGCGGTGGATTCTGAATACTTTCACTACAGGAGCTGCATCTCACCAAAGCATTTTTTTGTGGGCTTGTGTGTAGAAACATCCTTTGCAGGATGACAAACTTGGAGGGCCCTAGTTTCTCCAGGATCTTCTGCAAGTTGTCCCGTTAGCATGTAACATGTAAGGTATAAGATCCATTTGGAGTTAATTTTGTGGAGCTTGTAAAAGTCCTCATATGTTGAGTGGCACTCCAATATTAAGCTGTGATGTAGAAGAGTAGAATTGATGATGTAAAGGATTTGCCAGTGTTTAGAAAATAGTAAGAAACACCAAGTAGAACTTAGCTGAGGGAGAACTGACCCCAAAACACCACACAGGTAAGTAGTGTGCTAACCAGGCCTATTCGATGTCAGGATGCTAGTATACACATGTTTGTTCACCAGGATTGTCCAGAAATTTGGCTTCGAACCATGACTAAGGAGACACCATTTACTATAGTAAGCCACTAGGCCCATCCTTATATCAAAGAACAGGCCTCTAACATGCTGCTCAAAGGGGCATTGCAGGTCAAAACCACCATTAAGACCTGGTGTGTCATAAAGGTCCAGTTTTCTTCCTGAGAAAAGCATAGTTCTGCCACATGGGCAAAACTACACCAGTTGACAACTCTATGAAAAGGAAAAACTGTTGTTTTGAGGGCTGGCCTGATCAAGTAAGGCTTTCTCTGAGACCCTCATGTATGCAGAATGGCATAGCTCTTTCTCAAATCCAGGAACATGGTTGGCAGAGCCAGGAACAGTCTGTGACCTAGGGCTTTGGAGCTTTCTCTAAGGCCCTGATGTATAGAGAATAAAATAGAACTCCTTCTCTAAAGCGAAGGAGCAAGGGATGTTTGGGAGAGCTGGTAATGGTGTGGGGCCAGGGCATTTGGGAAGTGGTTAATTCAGGTTGTAAGGACCTGTCTCTTTCTACCATATGGGGCTGTGGTTGTGAGTCCCAAAGCCACTGTGGGCTTGGTCAGTACTGTTCCTGAGATACCTTGTGTTTCCCTTGTGCAGCACTGGGTTATTAGACTCCTCCTGAGTTTGTCCCATTACATGATAGTTTCTGCTGACTTCATAGAAGTCTCCCATTTCTTTTCTTTTTTCCCCTTCAAGTAGTATACAATACGCCATTCTTAAGAAGCTTAGTTGACATAGTCATAGCTTGTGTAAGACTTTCCCATCTCATATTTTAATAGTTTCGAACTGCCATGTGCGTAATAGGATTTGAAACTAGGTCCTTTGGAAGAGCAGTCATCGCTCTTAATCACTGAGCCATCTCTCCAGCCTGCTTTTATATTTTCTACCTTCTACTTTTCCCATCTTTTTCATCTTCTGGTACCTTCCTTCCACTTAGGATCCTGTCACTGATGAATGACATGCTGTTTCAGGGCACTGGTGCCTTTAAGAAATAATTCTGGGAATATCTTTACTTTGTAAATGTCTGTCTAGGTAGCTAGACTTGCAGCCTCCAGTCCATATTTCAGTTGTTCAAAGCATAACCTGGGGCCTGAACCTAAAAGAATCTTAGGGGTGACAGCCTATGTGGAATGCAAAATATGTTCCCAGCTGGGTCCTCTTTGATCATTAGAGATGAATGCATGCTGTCATTAGAGAGCTCTTTCTTAATTAATCTTTTATTTGAGTGTGGAGTGATTTCTCCCTAGGAAGACATATTAATTCTAGGACAGCTGCATATTCTTCATTTTAGATAAATCTTTCTAAGACAAGCTAATTTGACTCAGGTCACATTGATCCTAGTGTGTTGCTCTGCAGGGAAATGGCCCTACGCCCTACTTTCCTCTTGATTAAACTTCCTAAATTCTTTAGTTGAAGGGCTGTGCCCAACAGAGTTTTAAAGCTACCCATTTGAATCATATAGTGAGCTGTCCATCACCATATCAGGAATAAGGATTTACATGTGGAACATGGCTCTGGCTTCTGACCAGAACAGGAGGAACAGTTTACTGTGTACACTGCAGGGTGAGACAGGGTAGGCAATAGCTAGATCACAGACTAGAATCGAGACAGCTGCAGGAGTCACTATTATGAAGGACCTGATTCATGCAGGGTGAGTAAGTTTGTAGTTTCCCAACATGTATTAATTCATGCACGTGAATGAAAACAATAGATTGGTGAGTGTATAATTGTGTAGGTTAGTTTGAGCCAGTAAATATAGAATTTTCATGAAGGGACTGTTCTACAGATATATGCAATCCTCATTGACATAGTTAAGTCACCTCTGAATTTTTTGATATAGGCTATTGGCTATAGTTGTGTGTTTTTCAGGTTACAGATCTCAACAGCCAATATTGCATGTAGGGGGCAAGGTCAAACAATATCTTAATAATGCCATTCTATGTACCAGGAGAATGGCCTGCCCTTTTTCAAAGTCAGTATACCTGTTTTTTTTTTTTTTCAATTAACTTGAAAACATTAATTATTGGTATTCCTTTTAAAATTTGATTGTCTTTAAATGAAGCACTGCTCTAATCTTTTATTTGTCTCTATTCTCCAATATTTCCCAGTTATTAACAATTTCATTCCTTTTTTTCCAAGGGCTTTCATATTTGTTTTTGTTTAGAGCAAGGTCTCCTGTAACTCAGCCTTTCCTCATCCTGTGTAGCTAAGACTGTGTTTGAACACCTAATTCTGCCTCTGCAGCCCGTTGCCTGCAGAGGGAAGACTGTCCTGCAACTCCTTTTAAACGGGGCCCTGAATTATAATTAAATCATTTCAGTCTTCTCATTCTCACTACTGTTAAGTCTTAAACCCTGGGACAAATGAGTGAGGATACTTTTGAACAAATCAAAGCCAACTTGCTTCCAAGTTCTGCCAGCATCCCTCAGTTCCTACCTGATACAGGGAATGGCTGGCATATACTGTCCTGTAGCCTAAGGATTGGGCTGCCCTTCTCCCAGCTGCCCTTCCTTATGTAATCCAACCATTTTTGTTACCTGGTCTTTTTCATCTATCATTTACCCTTTTGGCCTCTTGGTCTGACTTTTCTACCTCCCTTTTCTCACATGGTTCAGGATTAGGACCACTCTGGACTCTCCCAGATGTCTCTGTGTCTGGCTAAGTTTTCCCTTTTAACTATAATAAACTTTCTACTCCACCATACCTAGGAGCAGCCATGTCCTTTTCTATCTATCTATTTATTTATTTATTTATTAATTAACTTCCCATTTACTACTTCTTACTGTTAAATTCACAGCCACTTTTTCCTTTAATTGCTGTTACAGTTTGAGTTTTACTGAAGTTTGCCTGCAGGACTTCCCAGTTGTGAAGTAGACATGGCTGCCCTGGACATTGAATGTTTAATGGAATATGCAAACAGAGGACCCTGTGTCTTGGAAGAGGAACAAGAAGTATCGTGGGAGACTGGAAAATTCTATTAAATACAAATTTCCCAGACTAGAGCTCTGTCTGCCTCTAGGGTGGAAGGGCAGATCTGGCAAGGCTTCATTTTGACTCATTTGATCTCTGATCCTCCAGTAGTGGAGCTGCTACTATCTGGAAACTCAGCTGAGTTTTCCAAGCTAATGAAGGACTGTGGGCCAGCCTAGCAATGAGGAGCGCCAGTGGGAAGTAGCTTTCAGGTTCTCTCCAGGATTCTAAGGTGATGTAGCTGTAGGGAACTATGAGAAAGACCACAGGCCATTGTCATGGTGAGTGAGGGTCACCACTGTCACCAGGCCAGGAGGAGCAGGTGTGCTGAGCTATCAGAGGGTGGTCTGTTGGAATTGAGATGGACTGTGGGTAAGACTGTGGTTTTGTTGGTCCTGTGGTGATCTGGTCTCTGCCCCTCCTTGAGTGTTGATTCCTTGGGTAGGGGGATGCATTATGCACCCCTGGCAGTGGAAAACATTGGTGCTTATACTATCACTCTCTAGTCTGCACACGGGGCTGTTGCTTTTGGTGTGCAGAGGAAAGACAGATTGGAAAACTGAAGGTCTAGTTTCTGGAAGTTCTGAACCTTGCATTCCACATTCAGTTTTGTGTGACAAATTTTATAAATAGTTTGCAAACTGGTAGAAAGGAGGTAATAGGGATCATCCTTCAGCAATATTTGATTAGATTCCTTTTACCTTTCTACTAATGGCATGACTGACAGAAATTCCATTCCAGGATACAAAAGAAGTTTCTGATCTGCAGGAGTGTAACAGAAAAATTCTGTTTATCACACTTATATTCATTAATATGTAATAATCACCTATAAAATACCTAAATCCTATAACCTAAACCTTTAATCTAAAATCTATAATCTAAGAATATCTTAATACCTAAAACACTCTAAAACCTATTTTAAAAAAAACCAAACACTTAACACTATTTTAAGTTTCTTAAAAGGTTATTAATACTCTTGGCTTAGGTCCATGTATGGTGGCCTAGTTTACGTCTGTCAAAACAGGTCTTTAATATTAAAGTCTGTTGAGCCTTATTTGCCCATTTGTAAGGCCAATTCATAGTCAATCTCTTCCAACCACTGATGTAAGGCAGTCTTTTCAATCAGCCAAGAATTGCCTCCAAGGTCTCATGGCCCAGAAATTTCAAAGACTGAAAGCTTATTATCCAAAGTCCTTCCAATTCTGTTGTCTTGTTGTCGTCTTTCTGGCACTCTGGAGCTCCAAGGTAGACGACTCCAAAGGACTCTGCCTTAGCAAGTCTGTGACATGTTTTGCATTGGATTGCAGCTGTCTAAACTGCCAATGGTGTACTTACTTGCTTTATCCCAGTGTGGATTCCTAGCTGGTGAGCTCAAGATGGGATGGCAGGGTAGAGGGAGAGAGACCTCTTGACCAAGTGGATCTTTACTTAAATCTCTTCGCATGCCATGATGATTGGTGGAGTGGTTTTTTGAGGGCTTTCCCAAGACACGCCCCTACAGCAGTGTGTCAGTGTCACCGGTGGATCTCCTGGGATTCCCGTCGCTTCTCATGATTAATGACGTCATCTGCATGGCTTGCAAGGTCTCTCCTTCAACAGGGCATGTCATTTGGCCACAATTGGCTCTATCCAGATCAACTGTAAAGGAACACCAAGCTCCCCCCTATGTCTGCCATATGTTAATCTGAACTGCCTGTTAATTTCACTAATGAGACCTGACCTCTACCACACAGGAGTTTCTCATGTGTGTATTGTGTTGGGTAGGTGGATGGGACAGATTTCACTTCTTGTAACATAATCCATGTGGCAGGAAGGAGACATTAAATTCTTAGACATTGTATTGTGTGTGGGACTGGGTTTGTCTGATAACACAAGGGATCATTGGACTGCAGATTCACAGCCCACCTTTCTGATCACCTCCATTTACAGAGAGATCTCTAGAGCATGGAAGAGAAATCAGTAGTATCGGGAGGGTAAAGAGATACAACAGTTTAGGAGTCACTTTGAGTTATTTTTGTAGGAGTTGTGAAGTCTGTGTTTATTTAATTTGTATACACATCCAATCACAGGTAACATTGGTCAAGTTTACAATTTTCCTGGCAAAATTTCCTTAGGTGTTTTGATGAAAATTTGAATATAGTTTTAGGCTTTTGTTTTTGACTTTTTTTGTTTCATCCCTTGACATTTTCACAAATATTGTACATATTCTTGATTGTTGTATCTTTATGGTAAGTGCAGGTCATATTTTGCCAATGTGTGTATTATTTCTTCATAATCCTATTGAGAAGTCTGTGTTTTCCTCATATGGCATATAGTTTTCGAATCAACTTTCCTGAAATAAAGTGCTGGGGATTTCCTTTGAATTCTATTGAATTTATGGTGCAAATTGAACATAGCCAACATCATCTATCTATCTATCTAATCTATCTTATCTATCTCTCTATCTTTGAAAATGCATACTTTTAATGTTTACTGTATTATGAAAGGATAAAAGATATTATTCTACTCAGTCACTCATTTAGCAAGCTACAGTAAATGTGCAAAACTGAAACTAATGTACAAATTGTGAAATAATATACAAAACCATAGAAAGAGGACTTAAATATAGAGTTTAATGACGTGGAGTACATTGCTATGGTCACATAAAAGCTAACCTACTAAGTACAGTTGAATTGAGAAGAGAAAAAGTGAACATAAAACATAGTCTGGAATTGAACAATAGATCTGAATGTGACACTGGATTGTGTATTACCATACAAAATTTAGTCTTACAGCAATAGGTTGGAATTTTCCACAGATAATATCTAAAATTAGTTAAAACCATGTTGCATTGTTATAGTTGATGTTTAGTGTATTAATTCTGATGCATTTGAACTACACCCACACAACTCTATTACCATCAACAATACAGCAAACTATGTTCTCCACACATTCTCATTCTGTTCATGTTTAATGTGTGTCTACAGTATAGAGTTCTTATAAGATGACAGAAATCCTATGGATTGCAGCAATCTTCTCAGTATAATTTCCATGCACTTGAAATTAGTTTGAAAAAGTATCAGAATTATCATGCTCATAGCAGTTATATTCATGGTTATCTGTATTTTAAAATAACCTAAATGCTCATTTGTTGAGGACAAGCTGAGTGCCTCAGAAGGATATTGTGAAAATGAGTGAAGACAATAGCAATGGTTAAAGAATTATACACTTATAAAAGACTCTCACAGTCAGTGCTGTGTTGGTCATCAAAGAGCTTGTAATTACTGTTGAAGCAGGGTCAACCTACTTCTTCTCCAATCTCATTTTAATCGTTAATGCATTCTCATTTATAAGATGGGTAAGAGATCTTCAACCATCTTATCTACACTACAGGTAGCAATGGAAAATGAAGGGCAGAAAGAACACAGAATCTCGCTGAAGCAATCAGCTTCAAAAGGTTTTTGTAACATTTTTAAGTTGGTATATGTTGAAGAAAAATTAAATATCAAGCTATTGTAGCAAGAGTTGTTATAGATAAACAAATGTACTACTATGTTATACTGTAAAAATATAGAAAGTAACTTTATTTTAGTGGTATGAGAGCTTTCTGCTCATGAGTCATACTGCATGCAAAAGTAAATATGGTGTTATGAAACAGACTAACCTGTTCTTGAATTTAAATAATGGCAATAAATTATAGTTGAATACAAATGTAATAGTTTTAGACCAGTGACACTTCTCTTTGTTTTCTTCTGATCAAGTAATCCACCTTAAATGGTAACCCTTTATTTTTGCTTTTGATAACCTGTTTAAACATTTAACATTTTTATGTATCAGTTTGTATATGTTTAATGAATTATGTAATTAATACAACATTATGTATGTATTTGTATCATTTGAACAGTTATTCAAACACTAGTTTCCCATAAAGAGAAGGAAGAATACTCTTTTGGAATTAAATGAGGAATTACAGAGGTAATTTCACAATCCAAACTAGTGAAAGCTAACACAAGAAAATGACCTGTGTTTGTTTCCTGCATGATATATACTTCACATTGCTGAGAGCAAAACCTCTGATATCACAGATCTGGACAGAGCCCAAGAATGAGCCTGGAAATAAACTCCTGTGTGATGATTAGCCTCTACACACACAGAATGAGAACTGTATCTGTCAAAATCCTGCTTTCCCTGTCTTTACTATTCCTCTTCTCTTTGTTCACTGTTGCTTCCCTTCTCTGCATTTTCATTTAGGAAAAATTAAATTAATGGTTTTTAATTGAAATGTGTTACTGTCATACAATACATTGTGACCACTTTTTCTCTTCCTTCCACTCCTCTCAAGTGGAGCCTGTCTCCCCTCTTCCACAGATCCACTCCCCATCCTGTGTTTCTTCTTCAGAAAAGATTAGGTTTCCAAGTGAGGGTAGCCAAACAAGACCAAACAAGATACAAAAAGATGAGGGAATAGACTTCATATTGCGGCTGGTCAAGGGAACCCAATAAGAGGAAAAGTGTTTTAAGAGCAGGTGAGAGAGTCAGAGCTACACCTGCTACCATGTTAGGGATCCCACAAAAACACCAAGGTAACAGTCAAAGCATATCAGCAGAGGACCTGGTGCAGGCCCATGCACGCCTCATACTTGCCACTAAAGTCTCCACGAGATTCCTGACTATTCAGGTAGTGTAAGGCATGGGTTCCCTCTTATGACATGGGCCTCAAGTTATACCAAATATTGGTTGGCCCCTCAAACAAGTTTGTTACCACCATGTCCCTATACATCTTGCAGGCAAAACAATTTTAGATAGAGGGGATGTTTTTTTGTTTGTTTGTTTGTTAGTTTTTAGCTGGGTTGGTGTCCTGGTTTCTCCTGTAGCATGTAAAGTACTTTCTCATCCCAAAGAGACTACAACATAGGGGTGAAGTCTCCATGCCTGCACTTGCTCAACGTCTCTACATTCATTGAGCTGCATGGAAGTCATCATCAGCAATGTGACCCCACTTTCAGAAAGCCGCATTGTGTCCCAGCATCAGTCTGGGTTGCTTATGAATCTTCATGGAAACTGCTTGAGCAGCAACTCATCCATATGTAATCTAGTCTCCACACTGAAGACCTGGCTCTCTACAAAGGTTGGCCAGTTCAGACTCCATATTCTTCATAACTAGGACTCCTCACTAAGGTCACCCTCATATATTTCAGGAAGTTACCAGTGCACTGGGTTTCTGCACTAATCCCTAAATGCCTCCTAACTCCAGCTGTTCCTCTCTGCACTACACTCTCTCCTTCCCCTCCCAGCTGATCCCTCCCACTCCTGTTCCCATTCACCCCCAGAATTTAGTCTTTTTTCCCCTTTCCAGGGAGATCCATACTTCAATCCTGTAACCTTCCTCTGCCTATCCTCTCTGGGTCTGTGGATTGTAGCTTGATTGTCATTTGTGTAATAGCTAATATCCATGTATAAGTTAATGCATATGATATTTGTGTTTCTGGGTCTTTGTTACCTCACTTAGAGTGATTTATTTTCTGATTGCATTTATTTTCCTGAAAGTTTCATGTTGTCATTTTTTTAAACATCTGAGTAATTGTTAAAAAAATTGTGTAAATGCACCACATTTTCTTTATCTATTCTTCACTTGAGAAAAATTTAGCTTGTTTCCCGTTTCTGTCCAATATGAGTAAAGTTACTATGAGCATAGTTGGACAGTTATCCTTGTGGTAGGATGGAATGTCTTTTGGGTATATGCCCAAGAGTGGTATACTGGGTCTTGACCTAGACCGATTCTGAGTTTTCTGAGGAACCAAATATTAATTTCCATAGTGACTGTGTTGGTTTGCACTCCCACCAGCAATGACAGAGTGTTCCCTTTATCCACATCCTTGCCAGCATAAGCTGTCCTTTATTATTGATCATTGATCTTAGCTATTCCAACAATTGTAAGATGGAATCTCAAAGCAGTTTTCATTTGTATTTCCATGATGACTAAGGATGCTGAACATTTAGGTATTTCTCAACCATTTGAGATTTCTCTGTGGAGAATTTTCTGTTTCAATCTGTACCCAATTTTTTAATTGGATATTTTATTTTTGGAACATCTACTTTCTTGAGGTCTTTATATATTTTGTATATTGGGCCTCTATGAGATATGAATTTGATGAAATTTTTCCCATTTTTGGGGCTCTCTCTTTGCCTATGACTATGTTTTTTGCCTTATAAAAGCTATTGAGAGTTCCCTGCCAGGTCACCGGGGCAGAGGATGTCCATGTGTGAGCTCTGTGACCTAAGAAGGTATAACAAGGCATGTCGTTGGTTGAAATTATGTGGTTTGTGATTAATTTAAATGAGCTAGTTGAGAGTCTACCCAGCTAAGGGCTAAGCTTTGAAACATTATAAGGTCTTGGTTGTATTTAATTATTGGGGAAAGGGCCACCAGCCTCCTGTTGGCCATCCCTCCAGGCCTACAGGCCTCTAAAGCAAGTCAGGCCGCCAGTCTTCAGCCAGCCTAGTATTACAATTTATAGTTACTAATAAATATCATTGTTAACAAAAAAAAATCTTTTCAGTTTCAGGAGGACCCATTTATTAATTGTTGATCTTAGTGCCTGCACTATTGGTGTTCTGTGCAGAAGGTTGTCTTATGTGCCAGTGCATTCAGGGATGTTCCCCACTTTCTCTTCTATCAGTTTCAGTGTGTCTGGTTTTATTTTGAGGTCTGGTCCACTTGGACCTGAATTTTGTGAAGGGTGATGTATATAGATCTATATGCATTCTTCTATATGCAGAGATAGTTTAACCAGCACCATTTTTGAAGGTGCTGTCTTTTTTTTTTTTTTTTTGCTTGTTTTTCAAGACAAGGTTTCTCTGTGTATTCTTGGCTGTCCTTGACTCACTTTGTAGACCAGGCTGGCCTTGAACTCAAAGAGGTCCGCCTGCCTCTGCCTCCCTAGTGCTGGGATTAAAGGTGCATGCCACCATGCCCGGCCATTGCAGACAGCTGTGAACTGCCATGTGGGTGCTGGGATTTGAACCTGGCTCCTTTGGAAGAACAACCAGTGTTCTTAACTGCTGAGCCATCTCTCCAGCCCAAGGTGCTGTCTTTTTCCATTAGTTATTTCTTGATTCCTTCTCAAACATCAAATGTCCATATGTGGGTGGAATTTTGTGTGGGTCTTTAATTTGATTCCACTGATCAACATGTCTGTTTTTACACCAGTATCATGCAATTCTTTTACTGCTCTGGATTGTTGTAGCTATGCTGTGTTTTTCTTTCTCCATATGAGGTGAGGATTATCCTTTCAAGATCTGTAAACAATTTTGTTGGAATTTTGATGGGAACTATGTTGAACCTGTAGATTGGTTTTGGTAGGATGGCCATTTTTACTGTTAATCCTACTGATCCATGAACATGAGAGATTTTTACGTCTTCTGATGTAGTCTTCAATTTCTTTTTCAAAGACTTTCAAACTTTTCAAAAAAAAATTTTTTTGAGACTGGATTTTCTGTGTAGCAGTATGGGCTCTCCTGGAACTTGCTTTATAGACCTGGCTGGCCTTGAACTCACAGAGATCCTCCTGCCTCTGCCTCCCAAGTGCTGGGATTAAAGTGATGCACCACCAAGCCTGACTCTTTTCAAAGTTTTTATCATACAAGTCTTTTACTTGCTTTGTTAGAGTTACTCCAACAAATATTATTTGAGGGTATTGTAGTAGGTGTTTGCCGTTCTTTCTCAGTCCATTTGTCATTTTTATATAGGAGGGCTAATTATTTTGTTTTTTAGTTATACTTGGATCCAGCTACTTTCCTGAAAGTGTTTATCAGCTGTAAGAGTTTGGTAATGTTGCCGGGCGGTGATGGCGCACGCCTTTAATCCCAGCACTTGGGAGGCAGAGGCAGGTGGATCTTTGAGAGTTTGAGGCCAGCCTGGTCTACAAAGCGAGTCCAGGACAGCCAGAGCTATTAAACAGAAAAACCCTGTCTCGAAAAACAAAACAAACAAACAAAAAAGAGTTTGGTAGTGGATTTTTTGGGGGGTCATTTATCTGTACTATTGTATCATCTGCCAGTTAGGATACTTTGCGTTCTTCCTTTCCAATTATATCCCCTTGACCTCTTTCAGTTGTTTTATTGCTCTAGCTAGATCTTCAATAACTACATTGAATAGATATGCAGAGAGTGGCTAGCCTTGCCATGCTCCTGATTTCAGTGGAATTGTTTTGAGTTTTTCTCCATTTAATTTGATGTTGGCTATAGGCTTACTATTAATTTTGTTTATTATGTTTAGGCATGCCTTGTATCTCTAATCTCTCCAAGACTTTCATCATGAGTTGGTGTTGGATTTTGTAAAATATTTGTTTGGTGTTCAGTGAGATGATCTTGTTGTTGGTGGTGGTGGTGGTGGCTTTTTTTTTTTTTCCCTCTCAGTTCATTTATATGGTGGATTACATTTACTGATTTTCTTATGTTGAACCATCTCTGTATCTCTCAGATGAAGCCGCCTTGGAACATTGTGGATGATCTTTTTGATCTGTTCTTTGGTTCAGTTTGCAAATATTTTATTGAGTAGTTTTGCATCTATGTTCATGATGGAAATTGCTCTGTATACTCTCTTTGTTGAGTCTTTATATGCTTTGAATATTAAGGTAAGTATGGCTTCATAAAATGATTTGGGTAATGTTCCTTCTGTTTCCACTTTGTAGAATACATTGGGCAGTATAGGCCTTAAGTCCTCTTTGAAAGTCTAGTTGAATTCTGCACTAAAACCATCCAGCCCTGAGATTTTTTTTTTTTTTTGGTTGGGAGTCTCATAATGAATTCTTCTGTTTTATTCTGGATTATAAATCTACTTAAATTGTTTATCTAATCTTGCTGTATACTCCTTCTCAGGTGTGGATACTTTTTGTTCTCGAGCTTTCAGGTGTGCTGTTAAGTTGCTAGTAAGAAATATCTCCGTGTTTTTAATGTGTGCATTTAGTACTGTCACCTGTCATCTGATCACCACTTTCATTGTGTCCCATAAGTTTAAGCATGTTATGTATTCATTTTTATAGAATTCTATAGTCTTTAATTTCTTTCATTATTTCTTTCTTGACACATTTTCATTCAGTAGAAAGTTATTCAGGTTCCATGAGTTTTTAAGCTTTCTATTTCTGTTGTTGATGGTGTGCAACTTTAAACCATGGTGGTCTGTGGGGAAAAAATGGCTAATTAAATTATTTAACCAGTATTTAAATTATATTTAATTGGTTGGCAGTGGTTAATCTCTAACCTGTCATTATAAATGAGCACACAGACACCACCTGGATTTTAACAAGCCTTGGCCTGAATTGAGCAATCTTAGCCCATCTAAGCTAGCACTTAATTCTATTTCTCAAATATGACCCCATATATACATATGTCCCTTTGGACTGCTATTCTATGCTGATGTTCTAGGCCATGTGAAATGGTATCCTTTTCTCTAAACCATGGTGTGTGTCCTCTTTCTTCCTGCTCCTGGCTTCATCTTCCCATCAACCTCTCTGCCTCAGAAGCCCACGCACCTTAGTCCTGCCTATCTCTGTCCTTGCCCAATCTCAGGCCTCAGCATTTATTTTACCAATCAGAGACAATGTAAGTGACAGACAGAAAGCAAAACCAATTAATTAACATTTAGAATTCTTTTTTTTGTTTGTTTTGTTTTGTTTTTCAAGACAGGGTTTCTCTGTGTAACAGCTCTGGCTGTCCTGGACTCGCTTTGTAGACCAGGATGGCCTCGAACTCACAGAGATCCACCTGCCTCTGCCTCCCGAGTGCTGGGATTAAAGGTGTGCGCCACCACCACCTGGCAACATTTAAAATTCTTAACATCACCCCATCACTGGTCTGAAAGGATACAGAGGGGTTATTTCAATTTTTGTGTATCTGTTGACCCTTGTACTGTATTTGAGTATATCATCAATGTTGGAGAAAGTTTAATGAATTGCTGAGAAAAGGGTATATTCTTTTGTGTTTAGGTAGAATATTTTGTAAATATCAGATGGGTTCATTTGTTTTTGTTTGTTTGTTTGTTTTTTAATGTCAGTTAGCTAGAGCATTTCTCTGTTTGGTTTTTCTCTGTAGGACTTGTCCATTGGTGAGAATGAGATATTGTAGTCTCCCCCTATCACTGCATGAAGGTCAATGTGTGGATTTAAATTGCAGAAGTAGTTCTTTTACAATAGTGTGTGCTAGGGCTGGAGAGATGGCTCAGCCGTTAAAGGCTAGGCTCACAACCCAAAAAAAGAAAACAATAGTGTATGCTCGAATGTTGAGCTATAGATTATAAGAATTGAAATGTTATGTTGGTGTACTTTTTTTTGACGATTATGTAATGTCCTTCCCCTTCTCTTTTGATTCATTTTTGTTTGAAGTTTATTTTGTTAGACATTAAAATGGCTACACCAGTTTGATTCCAAGGTACATTTGCTTGGAATATCTTCTTCCAATTTTTTACCATGAGGTAATGTCTATCCTTGATGTTGAGCTGTGTTTTTGAATGCAGTAGAAGGACTGATTCTGTTTTAGCAGCCATTCTGTTAACCTGTGTCTTTTTATTGATGAATTGAGGTCATTGATATTGAGGGATATCAATGAAAAGAGATTGTTAATTCCCAGTATTTGTTTGTTTTTCTTGTTGTTGTTGTTGGTGGTGGTGGTGTGTGTGGTTCTGTCTGTGTGTATCTCTCTGTGTGTGTGCTTCCCTTCTTTTGGTTTTGCTGATAATGTGAGGTTCTTTATTTCCTGCTTATTCATGTGTTAGTTAACCTCCTTGGGTTGGATTTTTCTTTCTAGAATCTTTCATGGGAATGTATTTGTAGACAGATATTGTTTAAATTTGACTTTATCATGGGATGTCTTATATTTATGGTAATGGAGAGTTTTCTGGGTATAGTAATCTGGGCTTCAGTAGTTTCTTAGAGTCTGCAGCGCATGTGTCCAAGCCCTTTGGCTTTTAGAGTCTGCACTGAGAATACAGGTATAATTGTAATAGGTCTGCCTTTATAAGTTACTTGTTTGTTGTTGTTGTTTGTTTCGTTTTTGTTCTTTGCAGCTTTTCATATTTTTTGTTCTGTATGTTTAGTATTTTGATTATTATGCAGCAAGGGGACTTTCTTTTCTGCTCCAATCTATTTGGTATTTTGTATAGTTCTTGTACCATGATAGGCATCTTTTTCTTTAGATAAGGAAATTCCTTTATTATTTTGTCGAAAATATTTCCTGGGGCTTTGATATGGTATTTTTCTTCTTCCTCTATTGCTATTTTTTTTAAAGGTTTGTCTTTTTTTTTTCTGAAGATTTATTTATGTATACCTTATTCTGTCTGCAGGTATGCCTGTAGGCCAGAAGAGGGCACCAAATTTCATTATAGATGGTTATGAGCCACCATGTGGTTGCTGGGACTTGAACTCAGGACCTCTGGAAAAGCAGTCAGTGGTCTTAAACTCTGAGTCATCTTTCCAGCCCCCTATTGCTATTATTTTTATGTTTGGTCTTTCATGGTGTTCTAGAATTCCTGGATATTTTGTATCAGTAATTTTTTAGATTTAACATTTTCTTTGTCCAGTAGTGTATCCATTCCTTCTACTGTATCTTCAATGCCTAAGATGTTGTTCTCCATCTCTTCTTTGGGTGAACCCTGCTTCTGTTGTTCCTCTTTCTAGTTCTAAAATTTTCATTTCCAGTTTGTGTTTTCTTTGTTGTTTCTATTTCCCTTTTAAAGTCTTAAACAGTTTTGTGTGTTTTCTTCAACTTTTTTGTGGCTTTATTTAAGGTATTTATTGGTTTTTGGATTTTTTTAATTTTTCTTTTTCTCTCTTAAAGATTTGTATTTTTAATTTTTATTTATTTTTATTTTTTCATATATCTTGGTGTTTTGACTGTATGTCTGTGTGTGAGTGTCAGATCCCCTGGAACTGGAGTTACAGACAGCTGTGAACTGCCATGTGGGTGCTGGGAATTGAACCCAGGCCCTCTGGAAGAGCAGCCAGTGAGTTTTTGGATTTTTTTAAAAAGGGATTTATGCCAGGCGTGGTGGCGCACGCCTTTAATCCCAGCACTGGGGAGGCAGAGGCAGGCGGATCTCTGTGAGTTCGAGGCCAGCCTGGTCTACAAAGTGAGTCCAGGACAGCCAAGGATACACAGAGAAACCCTGTCTCGAAAAACCAAAAAATAAATAAATAAATAATAATAATAGTAATAAATAAAAAGGGATTTATTTATTTTGTCTGTATGGACCTCTTATCGTCTTTCTATAATTGGTTTTAAGATCTTTTTCTTGTGCTTTCAGTTACGTTGGTTTATTCAGGATCTGCTGTGGTAAGATAGCTTAGATATGTTGATGACATATTTCCCTGGATGTTATTGATTATGTTCCTATGCTGGTGTCTAGGCTCTGGGTTCAGGGTGATTATAGGTCTAGGTGCTGGTTTCATAGTTTGTCTTCTTTGGGTGGCAGTTTTGTTCCTGCGTTTCTGTTTGCTGTCTGGATTTTCAGAGTGTTTTGTCCAAGTGTTGTTTCTTTTACTGACTTGCTTGGTAGGTTTGTTCAAGGGGAATGTTTGCTAGTGTTGCAGGCTTAGGAAGAGGAATCCAGGGAAAGATAATGTCAGCAGTCCACAGGAGTCTTAGGCAGGGGAGAGGTAAAGCTGCCTCTGGTTTTCTAGTCCAGTGCTAGGGCCACTATGAACATTGGGTCGGGGATAACAGATAGTGTGGTAGATAGGTTGACAGCCTAACTGGTCTTCTAGCAAGTATGGCATACGGTTGAGCAGGGGTTGTGTCTGCCTGAGTGGGGGTTGGGACACAGAGATGAGGTGAGAAAGAAAGGCAGTTGAGGTGGTCTGTGGCATCCACAAGAGGCATGGAAAGGGGGAAAGAAGCTTCTCCTGATATTCTGTTGCAGTGCTGAGGGCAACTGTAAAGATTGGGTCTGGGGAAACAGATAATGGGTAGGTCTTTGAAAAGACTACATAGTCTTCTGGCAGGAACAGCCTGTGTTTGAGCAGGGGTGTCTGCCATAGTTGGGGGTTCAGACCCAGAGATGAGGCAGGAAGAGAAGGGCAGATGGGAATGGCCCATGTTATCTACAGCAGGCATGGAAGGGGGAGATGAAGCTGCAGCACTAGGAGCAACCTTGAGTATTGAGTCTCAGGTAACAGAGATTGGGGAAGATCTGAAGGCATCCTACCTGGTGCCGTACAAACATCTTAATACTGTGGCATCAGGTTCCAAGGGATCATTTATTTCCTTCTATATTTACTTAGGTATTGTTTTGTTAATCTGTGGAAGTCATTTTGTTTATTGGATAAAAAGTACTATGTGGCCTGGGAGATCACTCAGCGAATATTCTTCTTGAGATCAACCTGAGTTTAGATACCTACACCCAACCCAAATTGGGAGCCTCATGATCGCCTACTAATCCAGATCCAGGGGATCTGACACCATTTTCCCTGGCTTGTTAGCCTGTACACACATGGAAGGCACTTTCAAACACACAAACATACACATAAAAATGAGGATAGACTTATTTTCAAAAGTGCTTATGACTTATAAAGCAGTTAGTGCAGATCAAGCTGTTTAGATATATAGTACAAACCATAAAAGTCTGCTTTCTTGCATTTGGCTTTTATTAAAAGTTTGCATTTCCTCACACTGGTGCAGACTTGAATCCAATCACCAACCATAGAAAAGAAAATGATTTCTAAGAGATATTAACAGACATCTTTTTCTTTATCATTAGAGAATGAGATACTTCTAGTACTCAAAAATGTTTTCTCCAGTGTTGAATCATTTCTGTGGTTTAAGCAAATCTCTCTAATTGGAATAGGCCTCCATCCAGAATCAATTTTCTATTATTGGTAAAAGAGAGGAACAGGGTGCACAGGATGAGTGCTGCCCAGTGACTTCTTTGATTTTGATTTTGACTATAATTATGTAGTTTTTGTGTAAAGGACTGTGTTATATTTATAGGTCTGTCTTTGTGTTTACTTTAACCAGTGGTACCATCTTTGCTGTGGTATTTTTATTAACTGAAATCTAATTATATTGTTATTTCTCTGGAAAATGATAGACCACTGATTTTTGCCTTCTGAAACTTTATTATGTTATGAGTTCCTTGAGTTTTTGTTGGTTTGGGGACTTTCTGTGGAGAAACAATTTCAGTTTTACTTTCTTGATTCTAATGGCTTGCCTCTTCCCATTTCCTGGAAAATCTGTGTTTTCCAGAGTGTTATTGTCATCAGTGTTTGGGTTTTTGCTACTTAAGTGATTGATGTGGTTGACACACTGATTTTGAGTTTTTAAAACTTTCTCATAAATTATTGTCTCTGTGTCCAATTACAGAATATTTGGTCACATTGTTTACCCCAAGATTATCAATTGAAAGATATGTTTCTATTATGGGATAGTTCAGCCTCTGATCCTAGAGCTTTCTGTTTAATGCAAACAAATACTTGTGATGTGGATGTATCCTAGCACATACCTTTAATCCAAGAGCTTTCTTAATACACAGGATTAAATTAAGATAACTCTAGGTTAAGAGGTGGAGCAAGAAACCAGCTGACAGAGTAAACAGAAAGGCAGGACATTGAGAGAAGGGAATTTAAGATATTGTAGAGAAGAAGGATCCTTTTAGCTTTGAGGTTTTGTCTTTTAGCTTTGAAGGCTTTTGACTTTTGGTTATTTCTTCTGGGATGTTGGTGGAGTAGGAAGATCAGCTGAGTGCTTTCCCTGCCTCCCTGAGCTAATAGGTTTTCACGCCAGCATCTGAGTCTTCATTGGTAAAAACAAATGATTGAGATTTTATTTTACTTTTTAAATTTAAAACAACACTATCCTAATTAACTTCAGTTCTCAACATTTCAGAGCATGCAGTCCTCTGAGTGAGCTTCAATTGAGGACATGCCTCCATCAGAATGACTGGTTGTTATGTCTATGAGAGACTGTGTTGATTGATGATTGATGTGGGAAGGCTCTTCCAGTGAGGGTGGCAAAATTCCTAAGCAAGTGGGCCTGGGCTGGATAAGAGAGCTAGCTGAGCATGAGACAATAACCAAGCAATAGAGCAAGCCAGGAAACAATTTTGTCCATGGGTTTTGCATTCATTTTGTAGCTTCTGTTTCTGTCCTAAGCTCCCAAAATGATGTACTCTGTTCTGACAGAAACTTCTAATAAATAAATAAATAAATAATAAAAACACATTCATTGTGTGGGATGCTTTTGATTAGAGGATTCACTCACAGCCGCAGAGTAGCAAGTTAGAACAAAAAAAATGGTACGCAAAAAGTGATTTTGATGCTGGACAAAACTTGAGAATGTTCTCTTTTGGAGGAATGTGGAAAACATAAGAACTTGAGCTGGCCATGGTGGCACATGCCTTTAATCTTAGCACAGACAGGGGCAGGTGGATTTCTGTGTGTTCGAGGCCAGCCTGGTCTACAAAGTGAGTCCGGGACAGCCAAGAATACACACAGAGAAACCCTGTCTCGAAAAACAAAAACAACAACAAAAAATAAAAAAAAAGAAGAAGAAGAAAAAGAAAAAGAAGAATTTGAGATGGGAAACTAGAAGCTGTACATGGAGCTTAATTAGCTGTCTTTGTAGGACCTAGAAGATCAGAAGGTTGAAAGTAATGCAGACAGGGGAAGTTGAGGTAATAGGATTTCAGTGGAAAATGGACTCCATGAAAAAATTAGCTAGAGATGATTTGTGTAATATTTTGACTCAAAATCTTTCTTCCTCTACCCATGCCCTGAGGAATCAAGTAAGGAAGAATTTAAAAATAATGGGCTGATTTCTTAGATGTAATATTGAATCTATTGGATGGTTATTACTAGTGACTCATTCAGGACTACAGTGAAAAAAGCAACAAGTGGGTCAGAAATGAATGCAGTCTGTGGTTTGTAGAAAAAAAACAGCACTAGGTAGTTTCAGATGGAAGTCAAATGCTGAAAGAGAGGCAGGGATTTTTCTTGTTCTTTGTGTCTACTGTGTTATTGTTGAAACTGAGCAGTAAGCTTCCTTCTTGGGCTGTCATGTCTTCACCATTATATACTTAATTGTTAAATCCCATAAGATACAGTAGAAGCAGTTGCTATTCAATGCTAAGCTATTTTGCTAGCCTGATACTTTTATTTTGAATTTTGTTGTTTTTGTTTTTGAAGACAAAATTTCTGTGTAGCCCTGGCTGTCCTGAAATTAGGTATGTAGATCAGGTAGACCTTAAACTTTGCAACCGGTGGGGTTAGTGATAGCATTTAATAGCATAGAGATCTTGGAATAGCAAAGCCTGAACTTCAAAGTAAAAGATTTACATCCGACATGGCATGTCCTTGGAAACCCACCAAAGACGGATGACTTTTTTGATCATGGGACTTTGGGCAGGGGTAGAGGGGCACGCCCTGAGGCACTGGCTGAGAGCCGTGGCAACAGATCGCGTGGTCTCTGGACTGCCTGCTGCTCCTCGGCCCTCTGCAAGAAAAGCTATGGAGGGACACATTGCCCAGGGCCATGACTTGGAAGCGTGCCCAAAAATCATGCTGCCAATTCATTATGACATATTTAAGTCAAGATTCACGTGGACAGAGCTCTCTCTCCTCCTCCTGTCTCACTCACCATCTTCCTCATCTGGCAGAAAAACTTACATCACAGTCTTACCGGGAGACTGCACCACCTTGAATGACCTGTTGCAGGTCTGGGGACAGGTTCTCCCTGCTTTCTGGAGCGTCTAGGTGGGGAGTTGCCTCCCCTCAGAGCCCAGGGGTTTTGGATTGGACAGAGTACTGAAGCAAGACCCTTGCAGGCTTAAAGCATCTGAATGGTGAGCCTAAGAAACTTTTCATCTTGTAAATAATTGGACTCTATAAACTGTGTCTTAAGATCTGACGAACGAAATTCAGAGACTTTAAGACTGAAAGATTTGATGAAGGCCAGCCATCCATAAGAATCCACACCCAGAGGAAAATGTCCTTTGTTTTGTTTTGTTTTGTTTTGTTTTTTTGAGATAGGGTTTCTCTGTGTAGCCCTGGTTGTCCTGGACTCACTTTGTAGACCAGGCTGGCCTTGAACTCACAGAGATCTGCCTGCCTCTATCTCCCAAGTGCTAGGATTAAAGGCACATGCCACCAGGCCTGGCAATTACAGACAGCTGTGAACTGCCATGTGGGTGCTGGGATTTGAACTCTGGTCCTTTGGAAGAACAGCTAGTGCTCTTAACCAGTGAGCCATCTCTCCAGTCCTGAAAATATCCTTTTGAGAAACCTTAGGTTTGTGTTAAATGTTTGTATTATAAGTATTAGGGTATTATAGATTAGGTTTTAGAGTTAGGGTTCAGACTTAGGATTTAGGAACTTTATAGGCAGTTAGGTAATTGTTAAGTATTAATAAATATATGTTTGATAAATAAAAATCCCCATCCGACTCTGGGTCCAGAGTGTTAGGATTAGATGTGGACCAAAATGCCCGGCTTGTTTTGTTTCTATATTATTAGTTAATAAACTTGAAATGTAGGTTTTTGTATATGCAAGCATGTGCTGTTGGGCTGACTTTCATCCACATCTTGAATTTTAAAATTTGGCAGAGAGTATATTCTATTTCTCAGGATGAATTGTATTCATGACATTAAAACTACATGACATTTCTGAGTCACTGGATTGCAGGTGTGTGACATTCTTCCTACATTTTGTATTAGTTTTGAAATGTTTTTGAATGATTATGCATATTTTGCTTGTATACATGAATATGTACATCCTGTGTCCTGGACCTCGCAGTAGTGAGAAGTTGGCCTCAGAACTTCTGAACTTGGTATAATGGATAGTTGTGAGCCCCCATGGAAATAGTGCCAATTGACTCCATTTGCAGACCAGCAATAATAACTCTGGTGAGCCATCTCTCCTGCCCTATGTTGCTGTTTTATGATCAACATTTTCATTGCTAATATTTTCATCTGTCCATTTGTAACTGTTTAAACATCCATTCCTTTTTAGTCAGATCTTATTAATGCTACAGTTTAAACTGGGACACTCCAGGTTTCTGGAAGATGAATATGGAACTGGGTGGATGTATAATTCTTTGTGAGACCTCTGAGTCCTATCTTTTTCGTTTGTTTGACTGATTTTTGCAGGGGACTCAGGGTTTTAATATGTAACTGTTGCTGTCCTGGAGCTTGTTGCGTAGACCAGGATGGCAGCCAGTTAAATGAGATACACCTGCCTCTGCCTCCTGAGAGCCGGGATTAAAGACATGAGTGAATACACCTAACTTACGCATCTTTTTTTTTTGTTGTTGTTTTGTTTTGTTTTTTGAGACAGGGTTTCTCTGTGTAATGGCCCAGGCTATCCTGGACTTGCTTTGTAGACCAGGCTGGCCTCCAACTTGAACACACAGAGATCCGCCTGCCTCTGCCTCCCAACTGCTGGGATTAAAGGCATACGCCCCTACGCCCGGCTTGTGCTTCATTTTTGTAGTTAGTAATTGTTCATACAATTTCTCTGATATGTGCTAAGTACTGTTGATCTGTTTGCTTGTCTTTTTCTTTATGTCTGCTAATTGGCATTTCACTTGCAAGACTATATCCTATTCAACTGGTCCAAAAATGACAGAAGTGGACCTTTTTATTCAGGTTCCTTCTAAAATGACTTGGTGATTACTTTAGAACTTCTGTGTCAGGAAGTAAGTGAATGAAGCGCCAGAATTCTATGAATATATTGTCAATGAAGTATACATGTGCAGTGCTGTCACTTTCATGCTTTCTGTCATACACATGTATGGAATATTTTAGGATGCTGTGACCTATGATGATGTGCATGTGAACTTTACATGTGAAGAGTGGGCTTTGCTGGATCCTTCCCAGAAGAGTCTCTACAAAGATGTGATGGTAGAGACCTACAGGAATCTGACAGCTATAGGTAAGACAGTGAATTTTCTTTTGCTTTTTAAATCTTTTTAACCATTTCTTTGTTATTGTTATTTGTTGTAATTTCAATTCAGGATGAGGAAGAATGAGGTGAATAAATAAGGCGTGGTTTTACAGTTCACTGAAGATAGTAACTTAAATTTTGCCTAAGTCGGGCTGTGGTGGTGCACACCTTTAATCCCAGCACTCAGGAGGCAGAGGCAGGTGGATATCTGTGAGTCTGAGGTCAGCCTGGTATACAGAGTGAGTTCCAGGATAGCCAAGGCTACACAGAAACCTGTCTTGAAAAAAAGAAAAAAGAAAAAATTGCCTATTTTCCAATAATATATCATACATTTTCTGATACTATATTTTAGGCTACAATTGGGAAGAACATAACATTGAAGAACATTTTCAAAGTTCTAGAAGACATGGAAGGTAATTTTCATGTGCAAGTTGATACAAATATGCCTCTGAAGAGATTTTAATGTGTCCTGCCAATTTTAAAGAAAAGCCACAGTGTACAAAAGCAGTGCTTTAGGTGTATTAATGATTATTAAATTTTCACAAAATCATGTACCTCAATGTCAGGTTTCTGGTTTGTATTGGTAAGGCATTCCTCCATGGAAGAAGACAAGAAAACAATGCTCTAACAGATATCACCATTTAAATCATAGCCCCATCAGAGTAGGCTGTGGAACTGCCACTCTGTTTAGTCTCATACCACATTAAAAATTTCAAAAAGTATACACAATGAATGGGTGATAAGTTTATATCTAAAAACTTCTCATAAGCAAATATCCCATAGCAAAATTGGTGTTACTCATATGTTTGTAGTAGTGTTGCTAAGTTTAGTGAGAGTGGCAGTTTATGGGCATCAAGAGTGTTCTTGTGGAGAAACTCCAACCCCTATACCACATGTCTATGAGGCACAAAAAAGTCAAACTGTGAATGCAATGTGGAACCCTGTCACTTGTTATTCTACTTTTAATAGTTTTATTATATGTCACAATGGATGCAAACCATGTGAGCATAGGGATATTGGAAGAAGCAATGTACCTCTCCCTTTCCTTGAACAATTAGAAGATATGTAGTACTCCCCCACTTTGAGTAGACTTTTTCAATGTGATACAAGCTTTCAGTTAGTTGGTTTCCCAAATTTATTGGGAACATCCATAAGGTCACACTGTAGAAAATTCCTGTGAGTACTAGGAATGTGGAAATTCTTCTGTTTGTCTTGGTTCACTTTGCAAATGTAGTATGACTAACACGATAGGAAAATTATGAATGCAATCAGTGTCCTAAAGCTCACAGTTCTTTCAGTTCTCTTCAGATATGTGAAAAACCTCTTATAGGTAAAGGATACTATAAATGTGAGGCCATGGAATCAATGCTGTTACCATCACAGGTTTCTTTAAGGATTCAAAACAACCCGTAATAAAGGGGAAAGCCATAAAAGTAAACATCATGATAATAACATAAGATCTGATTCCTTTTTACCATTAGAACAAATTGAAATTTTTATTCACATATGAAAAGATTAATCAGTATAATGATAATAGTAAAGAGTTCACATGTGCCAATTATATTTGCAGGCATGAACGAAGTCATACTGGAGAGAAGCCTTCTGAATTTACTCAATGCAGTAAAGCTTTTGAATATCAGAGTCTTCCTCAAAGGCATGAAAGAATGCATGCTGGACAGAAACCCTATGAAGGTATTCAATATGGTAAAGCCTTTGCACATCACAGTATTCTCCAAATACATAGAAGATCACGTACTGGAGAAAAAACCTGTGGGTATAACCAAAGTGGTAAAGCCTTTGCACATCACAGATATCATCCAATGCATGAAAGAATTCATACAGGGGAGAAACCTTACGAATGTAATCAATGTGTGAATGCCTTTGCACATCATAGATATCATCCAATGCCTGAAAGAATTCATACGGGAGAGAAACATTATGAATGTAACCAGTGTGGAAAAGCCTTTGCACAAAAGAGTCATCTTCAAAAGCATAAAAGAATTCATACGGGAGAGAAACCTTATGAATGTAATCAATGTGGTAAAGCCTTTGCACATTATAGTTATCTTCAAACTCATGAAAGAATTCATACAGGAGAGAAACCTTATGAATGTACTCAGTGTGGTAAAGCCTTTGCATATCACAATTCACTTCAAATGCATGAAAGAATTCATACAGGAGAAAAACCTTATGAATGTAATCAATGTGGCAAAGCCTTTGCAAGTCACAGTCATCTTCAAAGGCATGGAAGAATTCATACAGGAGAGAAACCATACAAATGTAATCAATGTGGTAAAGCCTTTGCAAGTCACAGTAATCTTCAAAGGCATGAAAGAATTCATACAGGAGAGAAACCTTATGAATGTAATCAGTGTGGTAAAGCCTTTGGACGTCACAGTCATCTTCAAAGGCATGAAAGAATTCACCCTGGAACAAAACCCTATGAATGTATTTAATATGGTGAAGCCTTTGCATATTTCTGTAATCATCATCATAAAAGAATTTATACTGGAGCAAACCCTGTGAGTGTATTTAATATGGTGAACCCTTTTTGTATTTTTATAGTTTTCATCATCATGAAAGAATTTATATAGAAGAAAAACCTTGTGAATATATTTAATGTGGTGAAGCTTTTGCACAGACTTTGAATAGTATAGAAATGGTCTTCATCATCATGAAAGTATTCATACTAGAGAGAAATTCTATGAATGTAATCAATGTGGTAAAGCCTTTGTGTTATGATGCCTAGTGAGATCCAACACAACTCATACTCAGGTCACTGCAAATGACAAGAATTAATTGTAATCAAGCCCCTGTTGATTGTTTAGGGCCACAGAACATACTTGGAACCTGTACTGCAGGATCCTACACCTTCAACCCCAATCTAAGCCGGAATGTTACAGAGTTTTTTTTTGTTTGTTTTGGTTTTTTGAGACAGGGTTTCTCTGTGTAACAGCCCTAGCTGTCCTGGACTCTCTTTGTAGACCAGGTTGGCCTTGAACTCACAGAAATCTGCCTGCCTCTGCCTCCCGAGGGCTGGGATTAAAGGCATGCGCCACCATGCCTGGCTTGTTACAGGGTTTTTAAGCTTGGAAACCAGAAACATCTGTTCCAAGTTATAGCTACATTTTTCCACCAATCAGGATTTAGGAATAATAGCTTTCCTTATGTAGTTTATCTATGACAACCAATACAGAATCTAGGTTTTACAGTCTAACCAATCATGTCCGTTTATTTTTTGTGGTTAGGAACAGGCGTTATGTTTTGAGGAACAAAAAAGGAATAGTGGAAGCTAGTTAAGAAGTTCCCAGCTTCACTTGGGCCTTGGCACTTCATCTTAGGTTCACCCTATGATTAAATGGAGGCTGATGACAAAAAGGCAATATTTAGAAGTTTCTTTCACTTGTTACCAATATTTTCACATCATAGTCATTTTTGAATACGTATAGGAGCACATACTGGAGAGAAGCACCACAAAGTAATCAATGTGATAAAGCCTTTTCACAACGCAGTTATCTATGAATACATAAAAGAACACATACTGGAGAGAAACTGTATGAATAAGCAATGTGCTAAAGCCTTTGCATGTAGCAGTAGTTTCCATACTCCTGAGAAACCCCATAAATATAGTCAGTGTGGTAAAGTTTTGTGCTTCATGGTATCTTCATACAGGGGTAAAACCTTTTGTTTATAATCAGTCTGTTAAAGCCTTTGCATATCACAGTGGTCTTTGAGGACCTTAAAGAGCTAATACTGAAGGAAATCTAAGACTATAAAGGATTTGATAAGTTCTTTAGCCAACACACTTATGTTCAGTTACACAAGATTATTTCTGGGGAAAAAATTCGGACAAGCATCATTGGTCTATTCAAACATATTGTCTCTCTTTATTTTGTTTGGCCTTGCAAACTCATATTGCAAAAGCCCTATGAATTTAAACAATAAGGTAACCCTTTTAGCTTTCACAATTCTCTTCAATTACAAGAAATAGCTCATCCAGGTATAAAACTTTATGGGTGTGTTTTGGTGCAACTTTATAAAAGAGATTAATTTGGCTTATGGTTCCAGAGAGATATGGGATCACCATGAAAATAGCAATAAAAGTGTCACACATGGCATCTAAAGCAGGAAGCACAGAGTTCACATCCTCATCCAGCACCAAGAAGCAGAGTGGAAACTAGAAATGGTGTATGGTTGTAAATTCTAAAGCCTACCCCAAGTGACATATTTCCTCCAGCAGGGAAGCATTTCCTAAATCTTCCCAACCGATACTACCAACTTAGAAGGATTGATTTTTCTGACTTCAAGATGTTTTTTCTGACTGCACATGCTTGCTTTCTGTTACATTAACCAATTCATGATGAAGAAAAATTCTGTAGGTAAGCTTTCATTCATCCACACCTGAGTTACAGGTATGAATGCTTACACAAGAAAAAGATTCATGAGTAAAAATTTATGTGTTTAAGAATTTGTTTTAGAGGCAGGCATGGTGGCACACACCTGTAATCCCAGCACTTGGGAGGCAGAAGCAGGGGGATCTCTGTGAGTTTGAGGCCAGCCTGGTCTACAGAATGAGTCCAGGACAGCCAGGACTAGTACACAGAGAAATTCTGTCTCAAAAAACCAAAAAAAAAAGAATGTTTTAATTTTAATTATTTCATGTCAGTGTGTCTTTGTGTTTATGTGCACATGCAAGCTGTTTCTCAAGCAGATTAGATGCTCAGATCTTCTTGGATCATTAATTACAGGAAGTTGTCAAAAACCTCACTCTGGTTGTGAGAATGAACTGTTTTAACTGCTCAGCCATGTCTCTAGCCCTGTAAATATTTAAAAGTCATTTTATATCATCTTGTTGTCAAGAAGTAGGGAAGAACATATATAAGAAAAAAAACCCATATTCATGTAAATGATTTGATAAAGACTTCAGGCATCTTAGTTGTGTTCATTTGAAAAAAAATTGTTTCATCTTGTTTTTCATCATAGCCTTGAAGGAAGTAAATTATTTACCATATGTAACGGAAGATATCAGATATCAGAAATTGTGTTTATTGTTTGTATTTCAAAATATTTGGAGTAGGCATTTAAGTTTCCTCTATGTGTGGCAAATCCATTTACAGAAGTTTATTAGGCGATCTTATATTCCTTATGTGATTTCTGTTCATCTATTGCAGTTTTACTTGGTGATAGGTATTTTTCTGCTGCAATGTGTAAAATGGGCTGCCAGTCGTCTAAGTGGTCCATTCAGGTAGAATGTGATCCTAATTTTCAAGTAAGGGTGCCTTTTAAAGCATGATGGGATGTTGTTCCTTGTTTTGTTTTTCATATTTCACAAATTCCCTTCACATGTTATTTGTTATCTAGCCAGACTTGCATGTCAGTCATTAGTTAGGACTACATTTTAAATCTTGATTCTCATGTGTCAGCCTTTTGAGTACAAGTCCAAGCATAGAATATTTACCCCCAATATGTCCTGTTTTGTCAGCACATTTTAACAATGCTAATCTTAAAACACTTAATAGGAGAGAATATAACAAGCAATAAATACCTCATATGTGGATCCAAAGCAGCATTTTTATCTCTCTGGTAGAGATGTAATGAAGTAGGATAATTCAGCAATCAACTGTATATCTCACAACATAGCTTGATTGGTATGGATATGTATATATTATTTGATGTTTCATGCTTCTTCATGTTCCCATGAGTTAACAATTGGTACTTAATCTTGAAATATGCCTTCTAATGGAATTATCTAGAGATGGTAGGTAATATAATTGCAATGAGATTTATTAAAAAGAAAAAAATTTCTGTTTATGTATGTGTGGGATGAGGCCATGACATATGTGCAGAGTGGAAGACAAGTTTGTGGAGTCTACTTTGACCATCTTTATACTATGTTCAAGGTCAGGTTGCCAGCTTTCCACACCACAGATATTTCCCATTGAACTGTGTCACTGATGCTCAAATAACATTAGCTGAAACATTAAATTAGTAAAATATTGTCTTCTTTTTAGATTGTAAACATTGTTGCACATGACTTGTATTGTAGATGGCTTATGTCTCCTGGTGAAACAGCCTAAGACCAAGGTCAGCTCTTAGGCCAGAGGCTTATGTCTCCTGGGCCTAAGACCCAGGGTGGCCCTTAGGCCATAAAAATGAAGACACCAAGACCTTTTAATATCTCAAAGCGTAGGCTGTAGCTGGGCAGACTTTCAAGTAGTCCTTAATATAAACAGGCTGATTTAGTTCAGTTTTTTTCCATAATCCAATGACTCTCAGCTGATGTTGTTTTTTGTTCATTAGCTTTGAAAATTCTAAAATTAATAATGCACTATGTAATCTATCTCTGGGTTCCTTATTCCTTTCTATTTGTTAAGCATCTCTTTTAAAGTATGATTGGATCTCTCCCACAACTGCTTGTTCTGTAGGATTGTGTAGTATACTTGTACATGTATGATATTATATGTAAATATTTGCTTCATTTTACTAGTGATGTATTTTAGGTATTCCCACAATGGTCATAGCTTCTAACAAATACGTAATTATACAATCAGCCTTTTCAGAACTTAAAGCAGTTGCCCATTGACATTCTGAAAATATGTCTATAGTATGGTGCACATATTTCAGTTTACCAAACCATGAAAGATGAAACACATCCATTTGTCAAATTTCATTTCTTTGGGTACCCCTAGGATTACTTCCTGCAAATAATGGAGTTTGGTTATATGACGAACAAGTGGGACATCTCTTTATAATTTCCTTGGCTTGTTGCCAAGTGATAGAAAAGTCTTTCTTTAAACTTTTGATGTTAACATGATTTTTAAAAAATAAAATTCTGAATTCTCTACCACATTTCCTACCCAAAACTGATCAATTTCATCATTACCATGTGCTAGAGGACCTGGTAGACCCATATCAGATCTGATATGTGTTTTATACAATGCATGATTTCTATTCCTGATCACTTGCTGTAATTGAATAAATACTGAAGTTAATTCAGAATCATCCCAAATAAATTTAGCAGTTTTTTTTTTTTTGAGACAGGGTTTCTCTGTGTATCTCTGACTGTCCTCGACTCACTTTGTAGACCAGGCTATCCTTGAACTCACAGAGATCCACCTGCCTCTGCCTCCTGAGTACTGGGATTAAAGACATGCGCCACCATGCCCAGCTAATTTAGTAGTTTCTATATGTAAAACAACTTTTTTTTTTTGTTTTTTTGAGACAGTTTCTCCTTGTAACAGTGCTGGCTGTCCTGGACTCACTTTGTAGAACAGGTTGGGCTTGAACTCACAGAGATTCACCTGCCTCTGCCTCCCAAGTGCTTGGATTAAAAGTGTGTGCCACCACACCCAGCAATTACAGACAGCTGTGAACTGCCATGTGGGTGCTGGGATTTGATCTCCAGTCCTTTGGAAGAGCAGCCAGTGCTCCTAACCGGTGAGCCATCTTTCCAGCCCCATAACAACTCTTTCTGCATGTTGAGAATAAGTTATTATATTAAGAGATTCTTGAAAATCTAATAACACCATGAGAATTGCATATAACTGCTTTTTTAACTGAATCATAAGGACTTTCAGTCACTTTACTTCTATCTTCTGATTTATACCCCGTCTTTCCTGATTTATTTACATCAGTGTAAAATGTAGGTGCTCCAGAAATTTATTATGAGGCAGAATCCAATTAGTTCTTTTTATAAACTGAAGTCACTTGTTTGGGGGGTATTTACTGTTAATTTCTCCACCAAAATTACTGCAAGCTCTTTGCCATTGTTCATTTTCTGCCCATAATGAAGCAATCTCAATATTAGTAAAAGGTACCACAGTCTCAGCTGAGTCTTTTCCAGCTAATTGATAAAATCTCGTTTTTCCTTTTGGAATTAATTCAGAGACCTTATCTGTATAGGTCTATAATTTTTTACTTTTTGTTCTAAAAATATCCATTATAAGATATAATCTTCCCTCTGCACAAGAATTCCTGTGGGAGAATGAATAGAAGGCAAGATAACTAAAATGCAGGCCATTTTTTTGGATCTATATGATCTGTATGGGCATTTTGTAGTTTCTTCTCTACCAGAGCCAATTCCTTTTCAGCTTCAGCCATTAATTTTCTTGGACTATGTAATTCCTTATTGCCTTGTATGGTTTGAAATAAATTACTCAACTTCTGAATAGTCAATCCTATTGTAGGCATTAGCTAGTTAATATCTTCCAGTAATCTTTGAAAATCACTGAGAGCTCTTAATTGGTCTCTTCTAATTTATAACTTTTGTATTGGAATTTCTTGTGGGTTTATATCCCAGATAATTAAGAGAATATTCTCTTTGTATTTTCTCAGGAGCAATTTGTAATCCTCAATGAGGCGAAATTCTCTTTGCTTCATTATACATTTTTTCTAAGGTATCTCCATTTGAATCAGCCAACAAAATATCATCCATATAATGGTAAATTATGGATTGAGGAAACAGTTTATGAATTACTTCTAATGGCTGTTGTACAAAATGTGGGTGTAAAGTATGACTAGCATTCCTTGTGGTAGGACTTTCCACTGGTATCTTTTGGTTGGCATACAGTGATTAAATGTGGGCACAGTGAAAGCAAATCTCTTTCTATCTTGTTCTTGTAAAGGAATTGTGAAAAAGCAACCTTTAAACCAATTACAATGATAGGCCATTCACTGAGTAAGAATGAAAGCATTCAGATTCCAGGCTGCAAGGAACCTACTGTTTTGAATTTTCAAGGGACCCATTGATTAATTTTATGGATTGCTCTCAGATCTGTCAACATCCTCCATTTGCCAAATTTCTTTTTACTGACAAATAAAAGAGAATTCTAAGGCCTGGTTGACTCTTCTGTGTGTTCCAACTCCATGAAATTGGATGTCTATTTCTTGTTGTTGGGTTGTTTTTTTTTGTTTGTTTTTTGTTTTTTGTTTTTTTTTTTCGAGACAGGGTTTCTCTGTGTAGCCCTGGTTGTCCTGGAACTCACCCTGTAGACCAGGTTGGCCTCGAACTCACAGAGATCCAACTGCCTCTGGATGTCTATTTCTTGAAGAGGTCAAAATGGAGGTCAAGATTTTGGAGAGATTATAATGACATCAGATCCTGTGTCTACCATTCCTTCAACCTTAATATTTTTATAAATATCTTTAGTTTTGGCCTCTGATCATCTATAGAAGTTTGCCATAATATGCATTTTGTTGCCCCTTCTAGGTTTTTTATTTTATCTCTGTAAGTTGCTCTAACCTTGATATCTGGGTTTAATTGATATTGGGGTTTAATTGTTTTGTGAGAGAGTATTTTCACTGCTTGGTATTGGGGCCTGCAAGAGGCCTGTCTGGGTACTTTTTGATTAAAGGTTACCCCAATTTGTCTGTTATTTATCGACCATCCTTACTTCAGTAACTGCCTTTGCTACATATTTTGCACATACTAAAAGGTATAGACTCTCTTTTGGACTCAGTTTGGTTTTCTAAAGACCATATGTCTCATGATATTGACCCCTAACAGCTGGTCTTTAGAAATATTTTCTTTTAAATGACATGGTTCACCACAATTAAGACATTTACAAGTTTGACCCTTTAGGGATGTCTTCTCCTACTAAGCTTATCTCAGGTGAATGATATCTAGTATCAACTGTATTGCCAATACACTCATCTATAGGTGTTGATTGTGCCCTTAGTGGTCTGATTACCTTCTTATGTTCAGGGTTAGAATTTTCAAAAGCCAAGAACTGGATTTTTTTCTAACTAGTAAGTCTGATATTTGTCTTCTTGCAGCTGAAGTTAATCTTTGTAAAACTCAGTGAATGCTTCTTTTGGACCTTGTACCCCTTGAGTAAATGGTTCAAGTCACTTTCCTGTTTCTTCAGCCTTGTCCCAGGTATTTAAGGCTGCTATGTGACATAATGCCAAGGTTTCTTCATTAAATAATATTTGTGTCTCTGTCTCATCATATTGACCCTCACCTAGCAGCTGGTCTTCAGAAATATTGATACTTTTGGCTCTATTTTGCTTTGCTGCCTCTCTAGCTTCTTTTTTCCATGAAAGCCATTTTAACTGTGGCCTGCTGCCGACCACCGTGGGCGGGGGTCGTAGCTTTCCGATCCAAGGCTCGAGAAGACTTCTAGGTGGGGACGGCTTCGGCGTGACAGACAACACAACTCAAGAGAAGTTTTAGTGTTGCTGCAAAGTTTTACTTTTTCAAAGCAGAATTTATACAGTAAAACCAGGAACCATAAGATTGGTCATCAGCCAAAAGGCAGAAACAGAATTTTACCAAGAATAGGATATGTACATTTAAGATGTTTTTGTTTTTAACTAGATGATTTATTGTAGTGACCCGGAGTTGACCGGCTGGCACTAGCTAGCGGTCATCTGTGACAGATAACCACAAAGTTTAGTGTAAAACTTTAACAATGGGGGGAGGTGGCAATCTATCATACCAGGGATCTCCTTTGAGACCTGGCTGAACAGCATTAACTCCTTTGCAAACTGGCTGGGCCCAGTCCCAGCCCCACTTTCTCAACTGCTCCTGGCACCAAGGCTGTCCTTTGTGTTTGCTGACTGCATTCAGCACCTGGCTGAGTAAGTTCTCTTTTTCTGACTCAGTGAGAGTGCACCAAGGAGGTCGAGTACGCTTTATTCTTTCCCATTGTCCCAGCCTTTGGTAGGGAGTAAATTTGCCATTGTGCTGTACCCACCTAACCATGTCCCTATCATAGACTCTTGTATAGGGCAACATTGGAGGAGAGGTGGTTGGTGCAGGCCATGGCTCAGGGCCAGGCTGTGGGTTCACAGGAGGGACAAACCATTTCCCTTTGATCAGATATGTAGGCCTAGTTCCTCCAGCAATCAGTTTCATGGGAACACCAGGTACATAGAATTTATTGTTTTTGTTTTCCATGTTTCGCCGGACCCTATGAACTCTATTCTTTAGCTCTAACTCCTTTTTCTGCAATTGGCCAAGGGCCTCATGTACCAGCAAACTAGAATCATTTTTCATCAATTGTATTAACTCCTGAATAGGCTCATTCACATAAGAGTCATTTAAAGACATATTTCGAATTGCCTCGCCGAGCTCCAACTCAATAATCTGTATTTTCTCTGAAACTTGGGAACTTCCAGGGATATCTAATTTTTCTTTCTCTTGAAGTGTACTCAGCGCCATCAGCTCTGGGGCAGCTACCACATTTTTCCCCGCGTCCTTGTCACGCATTCCAATTCTAGGAACTCCTGTGTAAATGATAAGATATAGCAAGCAGCCAAAAGTGAAACCAAGTCCACCGAACATCCCCAACCGCTTTGGCTCCCCGGGGGACCTGAATATTCGCCTCCACAAATCTCCAGGCCTCAGCCCATCACCCCATTTGGCCAGTGGGTCATCCCTCAAGGCTTGCATAAGCCCTGAGGCACCACCCGGCCGTACAACACGCATGCTTGTCACACAGCGGTCGTAGCCTGCACTGCTGGCGAGGCGGGTGTGGCAGTGGCCCACATTCTAATATTGCTTTTGCCATGTCTTTCCAGTCTTGGCGAAGTATTCTATTTTTATTGCCCAAGAAGTCAAGATTTGTTTTACAAATGGTGAATACATTCCAAAATTAGTGACACTTCCTTTAAACTTTTTCAAATCCAACACTTCCCCAGTTTGCCATTCATACTTTTGATAATTTTGTGGATGATTTTCATCTGCTGTTCTTTGTTGTATACTAACTGTATAGATTCGGTTTTGTTTTTAATAACTTTTGGTTGACTTTATTTTTATCTTCTGTCTCTGAAAATTTTACTTATGTCTATTAGTTTTTTGGGTTATTTATTTATTTATTTATTTATTTGTTTGTTTGTTTGTTTGTTTGTTTGTTATGTATACAATGTTCTGTCTGCATGCATGTCTGCACTCCAGAAGAGGGCGCCAAATCTCATTATAGATGGTTATGAACCACCATGTGGTTGCTGGGAATTGAACTCAGGACACAGTACTCTTAACCTCTGAGCCATCTCTCCAGCCCTAGTTTGGTTTTTTTAATAATTTATTATTTTTATTTTATGCACATTGGTGTTTTGCTTGCATGTATGTCTGGGTGAAGTTGACAGATCTTGGAGTTAGAGACAGTTGTGAGCCATGTGGGTGCTGGGAATTGAACCCAGGTCCTCTGGAAGAGCAATTATTGCTCTTAATCGCTGAGCCAGCTCTCCAGCCCAATCTATTAGTTTTTAAACTCCGCTTTTAATGTCTGTGTCTATATTACATACCTCTCTAGTGCTTCTATTTCTACCTTCCTAGAATTTTCCTCAATGTGAGTTATAAACTTGCTTAATCTCTCCTTGAATGCTTGCCTCCACATTTTATCCTTTTCCTTTTCTGTCTAATTTTCCTATTCCTGTCAGATATTTTAGTATTCCCCTCACTCTGATTCATGAATTTTTTTCAAAAATTTCTCTAAGGTTTGTTTATATAAGTCATCTTTCTCCACTGTCCATTTTAATCAATAAAAATTTGTTACTTTTGTTCTAAAGTTTGTCTCCATATCTTTTGTTTTCTTTATTTTGTATCTCAGATATTTTAGTATCCTTTTCATTTAGATCTATACAATTCTGGTTTTGTTGTTGTTGTTGTTGTTCTAGTGTCTCCTCTAAGCTTTGTTTCCACCTTTTAACTTTTTCCTTTTGGTGTTCATTTTGATCTATAAAGATCTCCAGTTTTTCTTCCATTTACTCTTTATTTTTAATTATAAACTTTTCTAAATTTTTTCTTAATGCCCTTTGTTTTAAAAAGGAATGGAAAGTCATTATTAATAGCATTATAATGGTTATCTTCATGTCAATATTTATAATTTTTTTCCACAGTTAAGCTATCTAAAATGGTAGTATGTAAAATCCAAGGGTTCTGGATCATTGGGTCCTTTACTTTATTTGCCTATTTTTCTTTAAATTTACCAATTTTAAAGTATTTATATCTAACTGTAATGTTTTATATTCAATTCTTTATCCTTAGTAAAGAAAGGGCAGAAATCTTACCTTTTCTGAAGCTTCTTGTATCTGGCTTGGAATGTATGGCTTTTGCACGGTGGGGAGGATATGGCTAGGATAGCTCCCAGGAGAGGGAATGGACTAGATCTGTCCACCCTAGAAAACTGTGTAGGTCTAGCCAGTTTTTTAATGCCTGAATATGAATTTTAATTGTATGGATAATGTACTATCTATGTTGGGCCCCAATTATAGATGACCAGTGGCTTGTATCTCTTGATTTAAAGGCCTAAGACTCAGGGAAGCCCTTACATCATAAAAATAAAGACACCAAGACCTTTTAATATTTCAAAGCTTAGGCCTCAGCTGGGCAGACTCTCAACTAACTTATGTAAGTTAACCCGTCCACCTAGCCTCATCCAGCCATGAGGCTGTCTATACCTTCCAGGCCTGTAATTATGTCTGTATACTCTTGTGTCTCCTGGTGAAGGGTCCTTCCTCTTTCTTCTTCCCAGAATCTCTTTCTCCCTAACAGGAAATCCCATCTTCCAATTCCTGCCCAGCTATTGGCTATCAGAATTTTATTAAAGCCAGTCAAAGGATGCCTTATGTAGGTGAGGAAAGGACAGAGACACAACTTCACAAGTGTATCCCAACATATTGTCATCTAAGGATGGAAGAAAACAGGACAATTTCAATAACCCTATTTGAAAATGAAAATGATGTGCTGCTATGTTTTTTACTTAATGTGTTAGTTTATTCTCAGGAGTAAACAGTTGTTTATAACACATTCTCAGAACCACAAATGAAAACCAGAAAATTGTCTCAGAGAAGATATGCCAGTTTAAATTATTATGGTAGTATTTCAAGAAGTATTACTCTTCATCAAACAATGATGGTTCCTTTTTAAATCATATTTTATCCTTTCATTCTCTGATACAAGGATAGGTCATTTTTAAAATGTAGCTGTGCTTAGAGATGCATCCCTGTAATCTGAGCACCTGGGAGACCGTGTCAGGCCAATCTCTCTTAGATTGATGGCAATTTAGTCCCTACAGTGATTTCTTAGACAGACATGGCTATGCAGAGATATCCTGTCTGAAAAAGACTGTGAAAAAGAATATTTCTAACATTATGGAGATTATCGTAATATACTCTGACTGGTTTCAACAAAACCTTTTGTTATCTTTACTCAATAAGAGAACTATGTTAAAAATGAAAATAAGGAATTTGGAGTGTACATTTACAGTGGGATAGAAACCCATTGAATCATTCAACAACCATCTAGCAGGGACTTCATCACCTTCAAGTGATAGGAGACAGAAGGAATAATGGAACATGTTCATCCTCTGCATTATAATGACATATTTGTTGTAGGTCTCCCCTCCCTCATAGGGGATTGGCCACTGGCCTTTGAGGACAAAGGGAGCAAAAGCATGGAGCAGGGTTTGGATAGCCATGAGTATGACAAAAAGAATGTGCAGGTGTCATCTTTAGAGAGATAGCTCATTTTTTTTTTTTTCAGAAGAAAGGTATTTGTTTATTTATATATTTGTTTGTTTTTAACATTTATTTATTTAAGTTACATCTCATTGTCCCCTCCCACCTTCCCCTCCCAGTTCCACCCTCCTACCCACTTCTCTCCACCCTCCAATCTTTTTTCTTAAATTTAAGGTGTATCTTTTTTTCCCCCAACAGCTCCTCCTTTTAGCCCAATAAAAGGTTCTTTTTCTTATAACAATAAATACAAGGCAAAACAATAAGAACAATTAGCTCACAATTATGAAAATTATAAGGTATAACCTACATTCCCAATGTCCAGTCCATATGTATTTGGCAACTGATATTAATATTCTGTTGTCTATCTATCTCAATGAGTTTAAAGTTGGTAATGCAAGTTAGGATGAAAACTGAGATAGCTCATTTTATTGTTAGTGGGGTAAGGCATATAAGGGCTCTTAGCATTCATGTGGGAAGGACTGATTGGTCATAACACAGCACTTAATTATCATATAGGTAGGAAGGGCTGACTGGTAATAACACAGCACCTAATTTCATATAGGTAGAAGGAAATAGACTTATTGCTGAGTCATACAGCACTTGCATGAAGCTCTTCACAGGGTCATTCTTCAAATAAGGTCAGGCATCTATACTCAGAGACTTCTCCAAACAAGGTCAGGCTGAGAGAAGGAAGCCCCACTGAGAAAAGGAGTCCTCCATTTTGTGTTGAGGTTGGAGAACTATCCAGACATGGTAGACTTTGACCTTAATAGCAGGGTTCTCCAACATTTCCCTGTTTTATTCTTTAACGGAGAGGTGTCACTGTGGGCCTTGAGAGCCTTATAACCTGTATCGGAGTGGTCCAGGGTCTGATAGTGGACCATAACCTAGTTGGTGGTAATTCTTGCAATGGTGGTAATGTGCTGTAAGAGAAATTGTATTAGGCAAGAAGCAAGCATCATAATAAAACCGTATAATTAAGGGACAATTAAAGGGTATGAGGCAAGAAAACAAAGGATTATTAAGCCAGCTTAATTGTTCACTAGGCTGAAATCTCGAGAGCAGGTCTTTACAAATTTTTTGAGGGTTTTAGCATTGGTCTCAACAACATTTGATTCATTTACATAAAATCAACATTCTTCTCCCAATACTATGCAAGTGCCCCCATGTTCTGCAGTTAGTAGGTCTAGTGCTGTGCTGTTTTGGGGCAAGACCCTGGCAACAGAATTCATCTGTGATTGGAGTTATTCAAGGCTGTTGGTTGTGGATATCATCGCCTGATCAAGTTTGTCTCAGAAGTCTCTAGTCAGATGGTGCATCTGGATGATGTCAGCTGTCACAACCCTGGAAGATCCACGGGAGATGGCAAGTCCTATTCTTACTAATAAATGGTGGTTTATACCAGTAGTGCTGCCTCCTCTTCCTTGTAGAGATAAACCTGTGGAATAATTATACCAGGGGTACAAAACCCTGACAGGGGCATGTCTATGCAGGGGATCATTTTTCCCTTACACCAAAAGAAGAGAGGGGATAATGCACAAGTCAAGCCAGTAACAGTCTGATTGGCAGCACATCAGTGTTCTGTTGGTATACCTTAAGAGAAAGGCAGGGACTTAATGGAGAAATTTGATCAAAAGGAGGAAGATCTTGAGGGTCCATTTGGTTGTCTTTTCTTTTGGTTGGTGTTATCAGAGAAGCATTTGTGGGTACTGCATCAAGCAGGGGCCCAGGGCTAGAGGTGCAAATGAAACAATGGAAGGCTTTGGGTATGTGGTAAATGGAAGAAATATATTGAAAGTACTGACTCCAGGATGCTTTTATTATTTGTTCCTCTGTTTTTCCTGTAGAACAACCTTATAATGAGTTAATACTGTCTTAACTATGGGTTCAAGCTGTAGAGAGATATGAAGGTCAGCAGTGGGATATCTAGCAAATCCCTGATATAACTGTCTCAACGCCCTCATATGCCAGCAATTGTGCCATGGGTCTTCAATATATGTTATGGAATAATAAGCATCATTATCCAGTAGGTAGATAAATTTTCTTTTGGAGGGATTAACATGACCTTTAGTAAATCCTTGTTCTGCCTTTCGGATGTAGTTGTTCCATTGCCCATCAGTATCTACATCCTTGAAATATGATGGGTCTGTTTGGCAGAAAGGAAAGCAAACATTCATGTGGAGGTTGTTGGCATTTGGGTATATCACAGTCTGTATGGGCTTTTGGCATCCCACTAGTGTCCAATCTCCTGCCCCGATTATCTGATTTCTCTCCTGATATGTTTTACTCACATAAAACCACAAGAGCATGGTGTTAGGAGGAGTGGGACTAGTTGAAACATTGTTGTTAGGCAGCCATGAGAATGACAGAGGAGTTGGGGGGGGGGGGGTCAGCTGTGTCAATGTTTCAAAGAGGGCAATGACTGTCCTAGGTGATCTGGTTGTGTGCTCTTGGGTGTCTGTGCCTCTTCCTCTTTGCTTTCTCTGTGATCAGTAGGTGTGCCATCCTTTTTCACACCCCTCGAGTAAAAAAAGACGTTAGAAATTGGGGGCTGATACCCAGATAGGGCAAGGTTGGTCCTTTGTGAAGACATAAATCCTCTTCCTAATTTAATAGGAGTTTGAGCCTTAAGGCCTCTGGAATTAGTGCCCAATTGTGTAGCAGGGGTGGTAGGCACAAGAGGAACAAGTTTTAAAAATGTGTTTACTAGTATGTCATTTCTTAGTTTTGGAAGCTGCCGGCCCTGCACTTCCTATATAATCATATATATTTATCCCTCTCAGGTCTCTGTGGTGGTTGAAGAATAGATAGCTAGAGTCTCATAGTTAAATTTTGAGTTGTTTAGGAATCAAGAGGGTGTTCTGGATCTAAGAAGATGTTTTTAAAATTGTGAGGCAAGTTAGTATGAAAGCTGAGTTAGATATAGAACTTTAAACTCATGGAGATGGTTAGATAGTAGAATGTTAAAGTCAGGTGCCAAATACATATGGACTGGACATTGGGAATGTATGCTAAGCCATATAACTCTCATAATTGTGGCCTATTTATTTCTGTTGTTTTGTATTGTATTTATTGTTATAAGAGAAAGAACCATTTGTTGGAGAGGATGGTGGAAGGGTGAAACTGAAGGGGGGAGTAGGGAGGGGATTGTGATTGAGATGTAACTTGAAGAAATAAAAAATAAATTATAAAAAAAGTGTTTAAGATATTTTGTGCGAGTATTGGGGAATTTAATTTGTTACCCTCTCAGGTTGATATGGGTTAACTGGTGGAGTTCTTTAGCAGACCTTAATAGCAGGGTTCTCTAACATTTTGGGAGCTTGAGAGTTAGTAGAACTGCCCTTCTTGCGTACCCAAGTTTGGTTCTCAGCACCCACATCAGATAGCTCAAAACTACCTGTATTTCCAGTCCAGTACATCTTACACATTCTTTTGGCCTCCTAGCACACCATATATGCAAATGGTGAAAAGACACACACATATGTGATTTCCTACTGTTAAAAAAGGTCTTCTTGATATATATTTTTTTAATTAAAATTGATATAATTTCAGTGTTTAGGTTTTGAGACTGTGTCTACCAAATGCATGCCAGGTATTCTAGGTATTCCAGGCCAGAACAGAGTGCCCAATCTCCTGTGATTGGGAGTTACAGACATTTGTGAGGTGTCTCTTGGTTGCTGGGAATCAAAGCTAGACCCTATGGATGAGCAGGTAGTGTTCTTAGGGGATGACCCATCTATTCAGCCCCATGAATGTGTCATTAATATAACTAAGGTGTGAATGTTTGACTCCCAAGTTCATCTTTTTTTTTTGGGGGGGGGGGTTCAAGACAGGGTTTCTCTGTGTAACAGCCCTGGCTGTCCTGGAACTTTCTCTGTAGACCAGGCTGGCCTTGAACTCACAGAGATCCACCTGCCTCTGCCTCCCAGAGTGCTGGGATTAAAGGTGTACGCCACCACACCCAACTCTACATTCATCTTTACCTCAGCCTTGATGACCAGAAGAAACATAAAACTGGGCCGGGTGTGGTGCTGCACGCCTTTAATCCCAGCACTCAGGAGCCAGAGGCAGGTGGATCTCTGTGAGTTCAAGGCCAGCCTGGTCTACAAAGGGAGTCCAGGACAGACAGGGCTCTGTTACACAGAGAAACCTTGTCTTGGAAAAAAAATATATATATATAATAAAAATAAAAATAATATAAAACTCATAGCATCAGAAACTAGCTTAGACTCAGTTCTTAAAGAAGTTTCCCATTCCAAATCTCCACAAAATTAGGGATGAGTAAAAAAAAAAAAAAAAAATGACCAGGAAAGAAAACTGATAAGTCTTTACAAAATGTTTGACCATTTGACCAAATCTGTAAGACTGAGTTCATCTCACATGTGGCAGGTTGACAGCAATGGGGGCCCACAAAGACACATGTCAGGTATACCCCTGCTGGAGTTTATGCCTATTGTAAGGAAAGAAAAGAAACTCGCAGGCACGAAGGCTGAGTTGTCTGAATGGTATCATATTCTGCTTCAGATGCCTCCAAAATATTCAGTTAGGAGTCTTGAGTGGTGGTGACTCCAGATGACATTGAGGTTGTAGTCAGGAGAACCTGCTACACACAGAAGTCAACATAAGGCTGGGAAAATCAGGCACTTACAAAGAGCTGTGGCGTGTGGATGAAGCATTAGTGAAGAAGCTTTGGATGTGAAAGGAAGAGAAATTAAAGGCTGCGAGCAATGCTTGGGGTATACCTGAAGGCGGTCTCACTCCTACTGTACTTTCTGGATCCACTCAGCTGTGGTGGGTCAGCACCTCCTAGGTCTTCCACACTTTCCTTTTCTTGGCAGCTACATGTAGCCGTCAGGGACAGCGCCTAGCAGGCCCCCACTTGGTGGTCTGCAGTTGGACCTAAAAGCTCCTCAGTTCCCACTCTGTCATCCCTGCCTGGTATGAATAAAGATATTCTAAAGAGACATTTATATCTCTTAGGCTAACTAAAATCTAGTGAAACTGTGGACTCCATGATATTCAAATTTCCTCTGGAATCTCATTCTGGGAAAGAAAAAAAAAACTGGTTCCTCCAGATGAGACCTTCTCTGATGAATAAACATGAACTCATTATCTGAATACCTTGCAGGAGAGAAAGGAGCTGAGATTTGGGGAGGGATTTAGATATGGAAAAACTTGATTGTATGGCTTGGTTAATTACTTAGTTGTGCATATCTCTTGGCTTCTATCTGAACCTGTTAGGACCTCAAGGGGGATTAGTTACCTTATATCTTCATCACTGTTCCAAATTAGTCCCACTGAATAAATATGTTAATGTGTTTTCAACTTTCATTGATAATTTGTATTTTTCCCTTTTCTGTTATTTTATTTTAAAGAATAGTTTCACTATTAATCTCTGGCTGGCCTGGAAGTTAGTATATAGAATAGGCTGTCCTCAGATATCAGTGCAATCTGTCTACCTTGCCTCCAGAGTGCTGCATTGTCAGAACTAGAAAATTCAGTTCTTTTAATTGACTCATTTAGGATAGTGGCTGAGCCTGGCTGGTTAGGGTCACCAGTACAGTCTTTGGTCCTAACTCCAGTATGAGAAGAAAGCTCCTATCAAATGCAGCCCTCCTGCTTAAACTCCACTGTCTTCTAACTTTAAACTATATTGTTTTTCTTTGTCATTGAGTATGTTATAACTCATCAAAAGGCTAAGGCAGAGTTCTGTCTATATTCCACAGGGAGAACCTAGGCTTACAGAGATGTTTTCTTTTTTCTTTTCTTTCTTTCTTTTTTTTGCAAATAGAGTTAATTGTAACTGCTCATCTTACTGTCTCATGTGGTAATGACTCACTACATGAATTTGAAGCCACCTAACACAGACATAGTGACACAGGTCTGTAAAGTGGAGGCAGAAGTTTCAGGAATTCAAAATAATCTAAGGTGAGAATGGCCAGTGGAGTGTGGTGGAAGGCCCAGAGAACCAAGGGAGACTGTGATTGGCTCAAGGCAATGTCCATCACCTTTCCTCAGCTCTGAACCTTCAAGTACATCGCACTAAGAAGTCTTGGCTGAAGTATTTACTACCTCACGGCACCCTAGTTCATTTGGGGTCAGACTTGGGTTATTCACTAGAGAGGGATTCTCCTGCAAGTGGGGGAATTAGCCTCACACTGAGATGAACTCCCTAATTGCTTATCCATTGCAATAAAATGCTTTATTCATATATTTGCACATTCTTGCACATTTTTTAAATTTTTAAATTTTTTTGAAATTTTTGAGTCAGGGTTTTGTTCTGCCCGGTTCTCGAGACCCCCAAAGACCACCAAGGAGCCGTCACTGATGCAAATGCATAAGGGTTGTTTATTCAAGACAAGCTTTAAGCTCGGACTCACAACTCTCACTGATGCAGCAGCTGAAGTTGGAGTCCCGAGTTCAAGAATCCCGAGTTCAAGAAGCATAGAGCTTATACAGCAACTCAGACAAAGAAGCAGTCTTTTTACCATATGATTGGATAACGTTTAGGTAACTAGTCATGTCCATTTCTGATTGACTCGTTATTATTGATCAACCAGCTGTGGTCAGTTTGGCCACCAAAGTTCTGTTTTGACATCCTTTGATAGCTATGAAAATTTTCAATAACCCAAACAACAGATAGTATGGTCAATGTGACCTGGACCAAATGGAAACGATTTTTGTTTTGGTTAGGGATTCTTCTAAGAAAATCATAACAATATGCATGAATAACAGATCAGATGCCAGAACGGGGCTACCTTGACCTAGATGAAGGTCCTTCTCCTTCATCAGCATAGCAACAGCTGCGACCATTCCTGGGAACTTGGCTTTAAAGCATAAACTTAACTCTTCCTTTACAGTCAACATGAAGCCTAGGATAATAGCCACATTGGTGAACCTGTTAACATTTAGGACATCACAAATTTCCAGTTTGACAAAACTTTTCAAATTCCACAGTTTCTCTGTGTAACAAAGCATGGTTGTCCTGGATTCGCTTTGTAGACCAGGCTGGCTTTGAACTCACAGAGATCCACCTAGAGTGCTGGGATTAAAGGTGTGTGCCACCACACCCACCTTCTTGCACATTTAAAAGGAAGAAACTTAAAGGAAAGAATTTGGAAAAGGATGGAGAAAGTACAAGGAATAGGAAAGTTATATAATATATTTAAATTAAAATATATAAAAATAAATTTTGTTGGTTTTTTGTTTGTTTTGTTTTTGTTTTTTTACGTTTTTTGAGACAGGGTTTCTCTGTGTATCTCTTACTGTCCTGGACTCACCTTGTAGACCAGGCTGGCCTTGAACTCACAGAGATCCACCTGCCTCTGCCTCCCTGAGTGCTAGGATCAAAAGGCATGCGCCACCACACCCAGCTGTTTGTTTGTTTGTTTGTTTTTGAGACCAGGTTTCTCTGTGTATTCTTGGCTGTCCTAGAACTTACTCTGTAGACCAGGCTGGCCTTGAACTCACATTGATTCACCTGCCTTTGCCTCCCAAGTTCTGGGATTAAAGGTGTGTGCCACCATGCCCAGCTAAAAATAAATTTTAAATAAACAGCTAAAGAGGTAACATAGCAGTTAAGCGTACTGGATATTGTAACAAAGGACACTGGTTCCATTCCTAGAAACCGCCTCTGTTGTACCTCCAGTCCAAAGATATCTGATGCCGTTTTGACCTCTGCACACAGACACATGCAGGTGAAATACCCATATACATAACATAAAATGAAGCTTAATTGGATTTCTCTACAGTAATGGCACACCCCTGAGATGTACAACAGTCAAGGCTAGTTAAAATGAACTCCTGGTTCTGCATGTAAGAGCTGTAGCCTTTCAGCCAGCCTGCTCCAGAGGCTTATTTTGAGGTTAGAATAGCTCCATGCATCTAAGAACAACAACCACACTGCTGTTAGGTGACTTTTCCTTGTTTTTTTCTGTATTTCTGTTCTCTGTCCTTTGCATGTTTGAGAATTCTGGCATTGATAAGTCTTTTAAGTCTATCTATTTGATCATACTTTATGATCTAGAAAATAATTTGCTCTGTAAATTTCCATCTGCCTCAGTGACTGGACTTTCAGTCTCCTGTCCCCATTCAAGTTGTTCAAAGTATAACCTGGGACTTGAATCTAAAAGAGACTTAAGGATGACAGCATATATAGAATCCAAAATCTGTTCTAGGCTAGCTCTTCTTTGAACACTTGCCAAAGATGAATGCATACTCTCATTAAAGACATTTTTAAATATTACTATCTGAAGTGTGTAGAGTGATTTCTCCCTGGGAAAGGATATTATTTCTAGAAGAGTGCACCTCCAGCCTTTTAGAAAAATGTTTCTGTCACAAGCTTTCCCTTGTTGACTCAGATGGTCTTGATCCCAGTCTTTTGTTCCCCAGGGCAACAACCTTGCTGCTCTTTTAAATATGTTCTTAAATTATACAGCTGTATCACCACTCAGTCTTAAAATTGCCAATTTGAGTCAAATAGTCAAGTGTCCATTTTTGTAATAGGAAATGGATTTGCATGGCTTCTGCCTTCAGAGCAGAATAGGATGACTAGCTTATAGTGTACACCATAGGGTGAAAAGGGGCAGGAGTCACCATTATGTAAAAGGATTGGAGGTGGCAGTGTGAGTGATTTTGTAATTTCCCAGCATGCATTCGTTCATGTCAGGTGAATAAAGACAGACCAGATAGTAGGTGGTGTACCGTACCATTTGGGGAGTTTAGCTTGATCCATTGAATATTGAATTTCCAACTAGGGCACTGTCCTTTGCAGATATGTCCAATCCACTTGCAGTTAGGTTATCTCAGAGGGTTAGGACACAGGCCATTGGCTGTACCTGTGTGTGTCGGGTTACAGATGTCAGCAGCTAATATTCCACATAGAGGAAAGGTCAAATACTATCTTATTAATGCCACCCCTTCTGGCAGGGAATGACCTGCTTTTTCAAAGTCACAACAGCTATTTTTTTTCAGTTATATTTATCTTTTTTAAAGGTCAGTTAGATTTCACTTTTAAATTTGATTTTCCTTAAATGCATTACTGTTCTAGTCTGTTATTTTTCTTCTCTTATATTTCCTTGTGATTAAGTTCTGTCCATTTTTCTCTAGCACTACTGATTATTCATGTCTGTTTTGAGCAATGTCTAATGTAGCTGAGGGGTGCCTGATCTTGTGCAACTGAGAAGGGCTTTGAGCACCCAATCATGTCTCTTGTGTCCAGGGCTAGAAGACAGTCCTGTAGCTCCTTCCAGGCCGGTCATTGACTAGTCATTGAAAAGGAAAAATAAACCAATGAATGAGTGTCCTCCAACCTGTCTGGCTTTTGCTGGGACTTACAAATGAAGAGGGGTCAGTGTAGTAACTGAGTTCTATGACCAACTTTGGAGATGGAATAGTCACAGCACAGAAAGGGATGGACAAGAAGGAGGGAGAAAGCTTTCCTGCTTTGAGAGTATTTGACATCAGCAAAGAGTAGTGAGGCAATCAACTTTAGCTGATCCATAAATGTTCTCACTGGCCATTGCATACACAGATCATGCAATCAAGAGTCTGGATAAAATACCTGAACTTACATGAAAACCAAATTACTATAGTTACACTAGTTCTACCAAAATAGAAGATCTGGGTAAAATGTTGTGGCACTGCCTAACAGGACTGTTATTTTCCAGGTTTAAGATTTTCAGCCTGAGAGAAAAGGTGTGAGTAGTATTTGGTGTGCTCTAATACCAATCCCTAGTCTCTGGAGCACATGGCCATAAAGCCTGTTTCAACTTTTTTTTTTTTTTTTGTTTTGTTTTTTTTTTTTTTTTGGTTTTTCGAGACAGGGTTTCTCTGTGTAGCCCTGACTGTCCTGGACTCACTTTGTAGACCAGGCTGGCCTCGAACTTGCAAAGATCCGCCTGCCTCTGCCTCCCAAGTGCTGGGATTAAAGGCGTGCGCCACCACTGCCCGGCTTGTTTCAACTTTTTAAAATAATTTTTGGGTTATATTTACATCATTTTGACCATTTCTTTCCTGCCACTAAGCCCTCCCCCAGACCGCTCATTGTTTTCCAGTTTATGGTGTTGAGGGAAGGTCTAATAACATTGCTTCTGATAGGTTGACTTCAATGTTGAGATCTGGTTACTGACCCTTCTGAAGCATTCCCTTAATTGGATAATAAAAGTTGCTTATGGCCAATTAGCTGGGCAGAAAGAGTATAGGAAGGCAGGACTTCCTGAGATTAGAGCAGGAACCCTGGGCACACACAGACTCTCTCTCTTTCCGCCAGGAGACACAGAAGGAGGCAGATGTCTGGAGAATGCTGGAAGGTAATCGCAGGCACATGCCAGTTTGGGATTAGGTGATCCAGGTTAACTTAAAGTAGCTAATTGAGAGTCTGCCCAGCTAAGGGCTAAATGTTAAAACATTAAAAGGTCTTGGTGTGTTTAATTATTGGGGAAAAGTCTGCGGCAGCTTATAGGCCCTCAGTCCAAGCAGTCCTGGGCTGTTGGAATTCCAAACTCCCATACTCCCGTCAGGCCCAGGCAAAGCTCCTGCCAAGCTGCTGGTAATTCTACTGACCTAGTCGGGCGTGGTGGTGCACGCCTTTAATCCCAGCACTTGGGAGGCAGAGGCAGGCGGATCATTGTGAGTTCAAGGCCAGCCTGGTCTACAAAGAGAGTCCAGGACACCCAGAGCTGTTACACAGAGAAACCCTGTCTCGAAAAAAAAATTCCACTGACCTAATATAATAGCTTATATTAATTAACAGAGTTTAGGTTATAGGTTGTGTAGGCCACCCTTGGTCCCAGGGCTCTTTCTCCAGGATAAGTTAGGCAACGGGTTAAGGCACGCGAGCCAGGCCACCAATCCTCTGCCAAGCTGCCAGCTACTCCACCAGCCTAATCTTAGACTTTATATTTACTAATAACAACAATAATTAATCTGCAGTTTCAGGTGGCACCCAACATGGGGCTCGAACCCACAACCCTGAGATTAAGAGTCTCATGCTCTACCGACTGAGTTAGAATTAAGAGCTAGTTAAGAGCTAGCTCAGGTGGGCCAAGATTGTTCAACCCTGGCCTAGGCTTGTAAAAATCCATGTGGTGTCTGTGTGTGCTCATTTATAATGGCTGGTTAAAGATTAACAGCTGCCCAACCAATTAAATATAAATACTGGGTAAATAGTTTAATTAGCCATATTTCTTTCTACATTTTGCCTTCTTTTTCCTTTAATGACAGCTACTGCTTATATGCTTATATGTTTGGTTGCAGGACTTCCCAGCTGTGATGCAGAGGGTTGGCTGCACTGGAAATTGACTGAGTAATGGAAGGTGCACACACTGTGCCTTGGAAGAGGAGGAAGAGCTCTGGGAGACAGGAAGAATTTCTACAAAACTACAACTTTCCCAGAATGGGGCCGTGTCTGCCCCTAGCATGTAAATGCAGAGCTGGGGATGCCTGTGCTCTGTAAGTCATTTGATCTGCGTTAACCCAGTGGGGAGCTGCTACTGTCCTCAGGCCAAGCTGGGTTAGGGTTGTGGTGGGCCTAGCTGATGTTGGAATCTAGGAAAACTTAGCAATCAGGAGCATCGGTGAGAGGCAGCCTGCGAGTTCTTTCCAGGATTTTCCTCTGATGCAGCTACAGGGAGCTGTGAGGGAGAACACAAGTGACACCATTGTGAGTGTAGATGGCATGAAATAATCAAACTCAGGGATGAAGTCAATGACTTGGAAATGAAGAAAACAACTCAAAGAAACAATGAAATCAAGAGCTGTTTCTTTGAGAAAATCAACAAGATAGACAAATCCCTAGCAAAACTAGGTAAAAGACAGACAGCATCCAAATTGACTATATCAGAAATGAAAAAGGGCAAATAACAACAGATACTGAGGAAATCCAAAGAATCATTAGGTCTTACTTAAAAACCCTATACTCAGCCGGGCGTTGGTGGCGCACGTCTTTAATCCCAGCACTTGGGAGGCAGAGGTAGGCGGATCTCTGTGAGTTCGAGGCCAGCCTGGTCTACAAAGTGAGTCTAGGACAGCCAGAGCTGTTATACAGAGAAACCCTGTCTCGAAAAACCAAAAAAAAAAAAAAAAAATCAAGATCAGGTAAACAAGGTAAATAGTCTTAAAACCCCTAAGTAAATAGGAGCAGTCATTAAAAGTCTCCCAACCAAAAAAAAAAAAAAGCCAAGGACCAGGTGGTTTCAGCACAGAATTCTACCACACATTCAAAGAAGAGCTAATACCAATACTCCTCAAACTCTTCCACAAAATAGAAGCAGAAGGAACATTGCAAAACAAATTCTATAAAGCCACAGTCACTCTGATTCCTAAACCACACAAAGACCCAACAAAAAAAAAGAGAAATTCAGACCAATTTCCCTATGAATATTGACATGCAATTACTCAACAAAATATGTGAAAACCAAATCAAAGAATACATCAAAAATATCATCCACCATGTTCAAGTAGGCTTCATGCAGGATAGTTCAATATATGAAATTCCACCAACATAATCCACCATATAAACAAACTAAAAGAAAAAAAAAAAACACATGAACAGATCAGTAGATGCCAAAAAGCATTTGACAAAGTTCAACATCCCTTCGTGATAAAAACCTTGGAGAGAGCAGGGATACAATGTCCATACCTAAAGCTAATAAAGACAAAATACAGCAAGCCAATAGACAACATCAAATTAAATGGATAAAAATTTAAAGCAATTCCACCAAAATCAGGGACAACACAAGGCTGTCCATTCTCTCCATATCTCTTTAACATAGTACTTGAAGTTTTTGTAAAGCAATATGAAAACTAAAGGAGACAAAAGGGATAAAAATAAGAATGAAAGAAGTAAAAAAAATCCCTATTCACAGATGATATGATAGTATACATAAGATCACTGTGAGTGACGTAACCCAGACACAGAAAGATACACCGGGTATGTACTCACTCATGAGTGAATACTACCCATATAGTACAGGATAACCAAACTACAATATACAGACCCAAAGAAGCTAAGTAACTAAAAGGGACCAAGGGAGGATGCTTGAATCTCAACCAGAAGGGGAAATAGAATAGACAGCAGAAGTGGATGAAGAGAGGGAATTAGGTAGGAGAGGAAGAGAGGAGGAAAAGGAGGGGGATCAGTTGTGGGGAGTGCAGGGGCAGGAGGTGAGAGGGCTTGGAGGAAGATGGCAAACAAGCAGGGTGGGCATCACTGAGACAAGCTGGAGACCAGTGACAGGGTGGGCCACTGTTAGGATATAGGGTTGAACTCTAGCTGAGACTCCTAGCAACAGGAGTTATGGAGACTGGAGAGGCCTCCTTTTTGGCTAGGTGAAACTTCTAGAGAAGGGGAGGTATTCACAACCCACCCACAAAAAAATTCTACCCCAAATTTACCCTGTACACAAGGAGTACAGGTATGAAGATATACCAGAAATTGAGGGAATGTGTGACTAATGTGGGGCTCAATCTGAGACCTACTCCAAGGAAGAGAGCCAACCCCTATCACTGTTAATGATAGTCTGCTATGCTTACAGACAGGAGCATAGAATAACTGTCCTCTGAGAACCACCATGCAGCAGAGTATCCAAACAGGCTGAGACTCACTGCCAAATATTAGACATAGTACAGAAAGGATATAATTTTGAAGAATGGCAGGAAGGATAAAAAACATGGAGGGCCAAGAATTCCACCAGAAGACCAACAGAGACAACTATCCTAGGCCCATGGGGCTCACTGAGACAGAAGCACCAACCAAAGAGCATGCATGAACTGGACCTGTACCCCTTATACTTATATAACTGATGGGAAGCTTGGTCATCATGTTGGTCCCATAGCAAGTGGAGCAGGGTTTGTCTATGATATGAACTCTGATGCCTGCTTTTTGATCACTTCCTGCTAGGGCCTCAATGGAAGGGGATGTGCTCAGTACAGATGCAACTCAACATGTTGGGGTGGTGTGGTACAGGGGAGGTCTCTCCTTTTCTGAGAAGAGGAAGGGGAAAAGAGGCAGGAGGGTGGGAACCAGAGGAGGGGAGGGAGAAGGCTACAATTGGGATGTAAAGTACAAAATAATAAAATAAACCAAATTAAATTAAAAAAAAAACACATTAAAAGGTTATCCACCATGATCAAGTAGGGTTTATCCTAGAAATGCAGGGTTAGTTCAATATACAAATGTTAGTAAATGCAATCAATACTATGAATAAAATGTAAGTAAAAAAAAACACATGATCATCTCATTAGATGATTAAAATTTCTCTGACAAATCCAATACCCCTTTATGTTAAAATTCTTGTAGTGATTGAGGATACAAGAGACATATCGAAACATAATAAAGTCAATTAACAGGAAGCCTGTAGTCAACATTCAAATAAATGGAGAGAAACTCCAATCACTTCAACTTAATCAGGAACAAGACAAGTTTGTCCATTCTCTCCATAGCTATTCAAAATAGTTACCTGAAGGTTTATCTAGATCCACAAAACAACTGATAGAGATCAAGAGAATACAATTTGGAAAGGAAGTAGTCAAATTTATTGTTATTTGTATGTGATATAATAATATTCATATATGACCCTAAAAATTTCACAAGGAAAATCCTAGTGCTGATAAACCTTTTAGCAACATTGTTAGATACAAGATTAACAACAATAATTCAGTAGCCTTCCTATATACAAATGACAGACTGAGAACAAATTTAGGGAAATAACACTTCACAATAGTTTCAAGTAGTATAAAATAAGTTGGAGTAAGTCTAAAAAAGTAAGTGAAAGACTTATATGACAAAAACTTCAAGTGTTTTTTTTTTTTTTTAATGAAGGAAATGCCAGAAGATTGAAAGATCTCCCTTGTTCATGGCAGTTCCTCAGAAAATTTGGAATATATCTACTTCAAGACACATCTATGCTACTCATGGGCATATACCCAAAGGATATTCCATCTTACCACAGAGACTGTTCCTCAACTATGTTCACAGAAGCTTTACTCATAATAGCCAGAAAGTGGACACAAACTTGATGTCCCTTAACATAAGAATGGATAAAGAAAATGTAGAATATTTACATAGTGTATTTGTTGTAAGAAAATGTAAGCTGTTAGGAAAATTACGTGATTCAAACAGGGGCAGAGGTTCAGGAGACATCAGGAGAGATAAACTGAAGCAGGAAAGCTGCAAAGTTGTGTCTGGATGACTTGTCTACTGGTGAAAATGGCGCATTGAAGTCCCCTAGTATCACGCCGTTTCAGTTAACCTGTGGCTTTACATGTAGCAGTATCTGGTTTTTGAAACTGACCATACGGGTATTTCAAGATTCCAAAATGGTGGCACCCAACATGCACAATATCTGAGAAGCTGGTTAAGCTCAGTCACTGAAGAATGACCAGGAGGCTGTGCTCATGACTGAGAAATGCTGACTGTGTCTGTTTTTCCCCCGGTGAGTGCTGAGACTAGCCACCACCCCCCCCAAAAGAGGACTCCCAGGGTCCAGGATCAACCAGCATCAGGCCCGCTGGCTCAACCCACCATTCTGAAGAGGGCTCCTGGGTCTAAGGGACACATGGATCCAGCTTCAGGTCCAAGGATCTACCTAACTTCCTGAGGAGAGCTACAATGACTGCAGAGACACATGGATCCAGCCTCCAGTTCCCTGTGAATGCTGGGACTATCCACTCCCCTGAGGAGAGCCTATGGACTTCAGGTCCATCCAGTCTCCAGCCCAGTAGCTCTGTAAGGGGAGTTAGATCAATATAAATTAGATTTAGTGAGTATCTAAGAGCTTCTGATACAGTCTCTTAAAGGGGCATGAAAATCAGTTTGGCACCTGTGGGCACTTGGCATGGCAGCATATGGACTAAAAACAAAGTTTATGGCTTGGCATTGTTGGTAGCTGCTAATAGCCTTATGAAGTGGGCAGAGCCCAGATTAGGCAGAAGCCAGGTGAAACAAGGAGAGACAATATTTTAGGACAAAGAAGGTGGTGCCTGAGAGTTCCCACACTAGAGAAAGCAAGACAGCTTGTATCATCTGGTGGAGTTAATGCAGGTGGACTGAAAAGCTGATCTCAAACAGAGCTCAAAAAATATGCTCATCTCTCCCTGGGGCAGAAAGAAGCTGATGACCAGAGAAGGTCTCAGCCAGGCAGCAAAAAGTCAAGGACTAAACCATATGGCATAGCTTTTGCCTAGAGGGGTTCAACCAGTTCAAACAGCAGCCTGAATAGAACTATGGCCAGCCCCAAAGACTGAGGCAGAGTGGCTGGAGTGGCTAATACAAATTTACTAAGTTAGTCTACAGACAGCTAAGGTGTAGGAAGAATAAGACCTGCCACTGAACAGGAACAAGGCCTACTGCTAAACAGCATGCATGAGTGGCTGGGCTTCCACATGCAGCTGGTCTGAGACCTACCTGGGAGTGCCGAGACATACCTGGTCTGAGACCTGCCCAGACCTGCCTGGAGACTGATGACACCACACTGGGTAATGAGACACGAGACAATGAGGAAGAGCAGCAGCAGCCGGCAGTTCAGGAGTCAATGGGACTCTGGGTAGAGGGTATAAAGGGGACATCCTCTTCCTGAAATAAACAGGTCTGCTTTTGCCACTAGCAGACATCCCTGCACCCAAGAGTCTTGGGCATGGGCCCAAGCAACACTGAGACTCCAGAAAGAAGAAAGCCCAAGAGCATCACAGCAATGCAATAACGAATTTACCCTAAAGGACCTATGTCTGAGGTGTTCCTGAGGAAAGACTGTTGCCCAAGTGCTTTAAAGGATCTACTCCTAAGGTGTTCCTGACAACTGAGGACCTGCCCCAGACTGTATCCTTCTAAAAGGTTAGAATTAGTTGTTAGATAATAGTTGTTACAGTTATTAATAGGGTTAATTGTTAGGTAATGGGGGGTATAGTTATTCTTAGAGCTAATAGTTAGGTAATAAGTGTTTATATTTGTTATAAGTCCCCATAGTTGTTAATAAATATATTTGCTAATTAAAAGTTTCATCTTCAATATATAGCAAGCTGATAGCCAACATCAAATTGAATGGAGAGAAACAAAGCAATACCACTAAAATCAGGGACAAACAAGACAAGGCTGTCCTCTCCATATTTCTTCAATGTAGTACTTGAATTCTAGCTAGAGCAGTAAGACAACTAAAGGACATCAAGGGGATACAAAAGAAGTCACAGTATCCCTATTTGTAGATGATATGATAATATATGTAAGTGACCCCTTAAATTCTACGAGAGAACTCCTATAACTGATAAACACCTTCAGCAAAGTGGCTGGATACAAAATTAACACAAAAATCAGTAGCCCCTCTCAACACAAAAGATAAACAGGCTGAGAAAGAAATTAGGGAAAGAACACCCTTCACAATAGCCACAAGTAATATAAAATATCTTGGTATAACTCAAACCAAGCAAATGAAAGACCTGTATGACAAGAACTTCAAGTCTCTGAAGAAAGAAACTGAAGAAGGTATCAGAAGTTGGTAAGATCTCCTATGCTCATGGATAGGTACTATTACCATAGTAAAAATGGCGGTCTTACCAAAAGCAATCTAGATATTCAATGCAAGTCTCATCAAACTACCAAAACAATTCTTTACAGACCTTGAAAGAACAATTCCCAACTTCATATGGAACACCACAAAAACCAGAATAGCTAAAGCAATCCTGTACAATAAGAGAACCCCTGGAAGTATCACCATCCCAAATTTCAAACTATACTGCAGAGCAATAATAACAAAACCTCCAAGTTAGTGGCATAGAAACAGAACAGGTGATTAATGGAAGCAAATTAAAGACCCAGAAATAAACCCACATTTACAGATTTTTGATTTTTGACAAATAATCCAAAACCACAAAAAGGAAAATATCCTCAACAAATGGTTCTGGTCAAACTGATTGTCTACATGTAGAAAAATACAAATTGACCTGTATTTATCACCATGTACAAAACTCAAGACAAAGTGGATCAAAGACCTCAACATAAAACTGAATACACTAAATCTAATAGAAGAGAAAGTGGTTAACAGCCTGGAACTCATTGGTACAGGAGACAACTTTCTAAACAGAACACCAAAAGCTCAGGAACTAATATCAACAATTAACAAATGGGACCTCATGAAACTGAAAAGCTTCTATAAGTCAAAGTACACTGTCATTAGAACAAAACAGTAGCCTACAGATTGGGAAAAGGTCTTCACTAACCCCATATTTGATAGGGGCTAATATCTAAAATACATAAAGAACTCAAAAATTTTAACACCAACCAACCAAATAATCAAATAAGAATATCAGCTATGGAGCTAACCCAAGAATTCGCAACAAAGGAATCTCTAATGACTGAGAAGCTCTTAAAGATATATTTAATGTCAAGCCAGGCATGGTGGTGCATGCCTTTAATTCCAGCACTCAGGAGGCAGAGGCAGGTGGATCTCTGTGAGTTTGAGGCCAGCCTGGTCTACAAAGCAAGTCCAGGACAGCCAGGCTCTGTTACACAGATAAACCCTGTCTTGAAAACAATAAAATAAAATAAAATAAAAAAGAAAAATGCTTAATGTCCTTAGTGAGGGTAAATGCAAATCAAAATGAATCTGTGATTCCATACCACATCCAGCAGAATGGCTAAGATAAAAAACTCACATGACAGAATATGCTGTTGATGATGTGGAGAAAGGTAAACACTCCTCCACTGCTGCTGGGAGCGAAAACTAGTACAACCACCTTGGAAATCAATCTGATGGTTTCTCAGAAAACTGGGAATAGTTCTACCTCAAGATCCAGCTTACCACTCCTGGGCACATAATCAAAAGACACTCCACCAAACCACAAGGGCATTAGCTCAACTATGTTCATAGAAGCTTTATTCATAATAGCCAGAAACTGGAAACAATCCAGATGCCCATCAATTGAAGAATGGATATAGAAACTGGTACATTTACTCAATGGAATACTACTCAGCTATTAAAAACTAACAAATAATGCAATTTTCAGGCAAATTGACGGAACTAGAAAAGATCATCTGGAGTGAGGTAATTCAGATCCAGAAAGACACCCATGGTATGTACTCACTTATAAGTGGATATTAGCCATATGGTACAGGATAAGCATACAACAATCCACAGACCCTAAGAAGCGAAGTAACAATGAGAGCCCAAGGGGATGTTTGAATCTCACCCAGAAGGGAAACAGAGTAGACATCATAAGTGGAAGAAGAGAGGAAAGGAGAGTGAGGATCAGGTGTGGGGAAGGAGAGTGGGGATGGGAGAGAGAAGGAAACTTATGGTGGGGCACCTCTGAAACAAGTGGGAGACCTGCTACAGAGTACGATCCTGGGAGGATATGTGGGTGACCCTAGTTGCGTCTTCTTGTTATGGGGCCATGGAAATGGAAGTGGCCATCTCCCTGTCTGGCAGGATTCCAGTGGAGGGAGGAGGACACTAACTCACCCACAAAACCTTCAATCCATAATGTAACCTGCCCACCAGATGTACAGGGATAAAGATAGAGCAGTGATCAAGGGAAAGGCCAAGCAATGACTGGCACAACTTGAAGCCAACCTGGAGTGGAGGTTTGGGTTTTTTATTTAGAAACACAGTTATGTTGAATGAATATGTAAGGGCTTCTGAAAAACAGACTCATAAAAAGTATATATGAAATCAACCTGAAATCTCGCACCTCTGGGGAACACCTGGGAGAGAGCGAGGTCATGGTCAACAGGTATACCCTGGGAGAAGGGCATAAGGTTGCTCAATGCTAAAACATCCTGTTATACACTTAGAGCATATAAAAAGGAAGGCCCAGAAAACTCAATAGGGGCTTGGCATTGCTTTGCATTACTGCTCATCACTGCTTAACATCTAAAGACACTAGACAATGTTCTCCTGAAAGTTGCTGCTGCCAAAACTTGCAGCATAAGTTGGGTGGGAGCCTTGGTGACAAGCTGTAGCTCGTAGGCTTAGACCAGCTGAGGAGAGCAGCTCCTGCCCAGGGACTGTGATGCCCAGTGAGGGGTGACAACTGTAGGCCCCTAGGCCAAGAGGACAGAAGAGTCCAGAACCTCAAGCAGCAGTGCACCAATGGCCTGCATCTAGGCCAAGAAACAGTGAAGAGACTGCGGCATCAAGTGAGAGTGTGGCAATGGCCAGCCCCTATGCAATGCCAGTGCAGCATCTGTCCTGAGGCGGCAAGCTCAGGCGGAAGAAGAGGCGTTGGCGCAGGACCTGCCCAGAGGAGGTTCATAAGAACTGGATGGGCTGAAGAGACCGAGGAAACAAGTATGGGATACAGCAGTGGCCAGTGCCAGGGCCATCAGCCGAGTGCAGTACCTGCTCAATGTAGGTTTCACAGTCTCAGATGGACCAAGGAGGTCTCAAGTGTGAGTGAGGAGGCAGCCATTGTGATGCCCGAGCCGGGTGCCCACAGCAGCTGCTGCTGTTTGCTGTGTTCCCTAAGGCCTTGGCTGATGAAGTTTCCCCAAGAAACCACACCCGAGAGCATCTTCATTTTGGTATCCTTCTAATGTGTCTCTTGAGTGGGTTGGATAGAAATTGTTTAGAGATATTAATGATAGTTTATCAGGTATGCTAACTAACATCCACCCCATGGGAGATAGCCAACCCCTGACATTATTAATGTTACTCTGCTATGCTTGCAGACAGGGACCTACCATAAATATCATCAGAGACACCACCCAGCAATAGAGACCCACAGTCAAACTTTAGGTGGAGCTCAGGGAGTCTTTTAGAAGAGTGTGAGGGGGGAAAGGACCTGGAGGGGACAAAAACTCCACAAGAAGATCAACAGTACCAAATAGCCTAACCACTGGGGGCTTACAGAGACTGAAGCACCAACCAAAAAGCATATATGGACTGGACTTAGACCACCTACTCATACGTTGCTGATAAACTGTTTGGTCTTCATATGGATCTCCTAGCAAATTTTTATTCCAGTGGTGGGACTGAGTTACATTCAGTTGAGTTGTTGGCTGAGGAGTTCTCTAAACAACACAGGCTGATGCAATGAGAAAAGGTTGTTCCCTGAAAATTAACAGTAGTGCCCATTGCTGAGGACAACTTCCACACAGCTTGATGAATGTAGTTGAGCAGGCAAAGGATTGGAGACTTTAATCCCATGTTCTAGTATTTTTATGGAGAGAAGCTACTCTGTAGGCTATGGAAAGAATAATATGGACACAAACCTAGCCACAAAATTCTCCACCTATAATCTGTCCTGAATGCAAGATGTAGTGGAGTATGGTAGCACAGAACATGTGGGATTGCCCAACCAATATTTGGTTTATCTTGTGATTCATGCTATGAGAGGGAATCCATGCCTTACACTGCGTGCATGGCTAGGAATCTCACAGAGACTAAAATGGCAAGCATGGGGCATACATGGTTCTGCATCAGGTCCTCTGATCATACGTTATGGCTTTCGTATGGTGTTTTGTGGGACTCCTAACAGTTGTTGCTGGTGCACCTCTGACTCCTTTGCATGCTGCTGAGACTCTTTTCCTCCTATTGGATTGTCTTGCCCATACTCAATATGAGGACGTTTACCTTGTCTTTCTGAATCTTGTTTGTTCTTGTATGGCTGTCCTTTTTTGGAGGTCTGATCTTTTCTGAAGAGGAAATAGAGTGTGTGTGGATCTGGGGAAGAGGGAAGGTATGTTGGACCTACAAGGAATGGAGGGAGGGGAAACTCTTGTTGGAATATATGAGATAAGAGTCTATTTTCAATTACAAAATTAATTCAAATATAACCCAATGAAATGCGAAGAGGAATGTAAGCATTAATGAACAAAGAAAAGCAAAATAATGAAGAGAGGGAAAGCATTATTTTGATAGTTGCAGTTCTCATTAGGTTTGTATAGAGCATGACCATCACACAGGAGTTAATGACAAGCACATTCTCGGGTCTTATCCATATCTGTAGAATCAGAAACTCTGCTCTCAGGAATGTGAAATATATGTCATTCAGGAAACAAACCCAGGTCATTTCCTTGTGTTATCGTTCACTAGTTTGGATTGTGAAATTACAGAAATTCTTCCTCATTTAATTCCAAAAGAATAATATTGCTTCTCTTTAAGGAAATCTAATGTTTGAATAACTATTCAAGTAATACAAATATATATATATATGTATTGATATACAGTATTGCTACATTAATTATATAATACATTGAACATATACAAACTGATATATAAAAGTGTTAAATGTTTCAACACATTCTCCAAAACAAACATGAAAGTGTTATCTAAGGCAGCTTATTTGATCAGAAGAACACAAGAGATGTATCACTTGTCTATGACTATTACATTTTAATTCAAATACAATGTATAGTCATTATTTAAGTTCAAGCAAAACAAGTCAGTCAGCTTCATAACCCCGTTTACATTTTAATGAAGTATGACTCGTTGGCACGAAAAGTTCTCATACCAAACAAAGTGAATTTCTCCATTTTCACAGTATACTATATATATACTATATATATATACTATATATATACTATATATACTATATATATATACTATATATATACTATATATATATATACTATATATATATACTATATACTATAATAGTACATGTGCTTATCATCTCTATAACAACTCTTGCTACAATAGCTTGATATTTGATTCTTCTTCTCTACTTACCAATTAAAAGAATGTTAGAAAAATCATTTGAAAGTGATGGCTTCAACGAGATTCTGTGATTTCTGCCATTCATTTTCTGTTGCTACCTGTAGTGTAGTCAAGATTGCTCAAGCTCTCACATCCGCCTGAAAACTGAAAGTTCATGAAAGATTAAAATCAGATAGGAAAAAGTAGGCTGACACTGCTTCATCCATACTTACATGCTGCTTGATGACCAATACGTACTCACTGGGAGAGTCCTTTTTAAGTGTATAATCTTTTAAGCATTGCTGTTGTCTTCATTCATTTAGCACAATGTTCTGAGGCACACAGCTTGTCCTCAACAAAGGAGCATTCAAGTTATTTTTATATTTAGGAGACCATGAATATAACAGCAATGAACATGAGAATTCTGATACTTCTTAAACTAATTTCAAGTGCTTACAGAACATACTGAGAAGTTTGCTGGGATCCATAGCAATTCTGCCAATTTATGAGAACTTTGTATGGTGGAGTTGCTTGGGTGTAGGCATCATGTCCAAATATATCAGAATACATACACTTAGTATGTGCAGTTTTCATCACCTATAACAATGCAACATGGTTTTAACAGAGATTGTTGTAGAAGTTAGGCCTATTTAGGGAATTAGTAGGTAGTTCAGCTTAGCATCTGGCACCACATAAGGAGGAGCTTGACATTCCTTTAACCTCCTGAAATGGATAAAGTCCAGTTGAGGCTGGATGATATGCCCTGTTGAAGGGGCATTGCTAAAAAGAGCCCCACAGATGACATCAGTTGCCGTGAGAAGCAATGGGACTGCTGGACATCGAAAGAGACTTTGTGAACCCTTGAGACTGCCAAGGATCAGGAGATAATGCGATATACATACAAGCCAGAAAGCCCCATGCAGTGCTCTCTTCCTCCTACCCTTACCGACTGAGAAGTCACGGTGGAAAAGTGCACTGCAAGGTATGGCATATTGAAGCCTCTAGGCCATAATTAGGTCATAAAAGGAAAGGCAGAGTCCAAGAAAGAAAGACTCTTCATTAAGAAAGACCCTTTGCCATAATTTAGCCTATTAAGCCTGGCAGCAAAGTGGGCAGAGTTAGGAAAACACTTGGTGAAACTTTAAGCCATGAAGCCTATGGAAAGAGCCAGTCTCAGTTTGGCAGTTGGAACAGATTGACTTTATAACTCGGCCACAATTTGGTGGTTGAAATTAATTGGCCTTGCGAACTGGACACTTTAAGCTTAAAAGATACTACCTGATGGGACTGCTCTAAACCAAGTCATCCTACATGGACCTGTGCTAAGAATATTAATATTATTTTAAGAAAGTTAAAATAGGGGCTGGAGGGATGGCTTAACAGTTAATGGCACTGGCTGTTCTTCTAAAGGGTCTGGGTTCTAATCCCTGCACCCACATGGCAGTTCACATCTGTCAGTAATTGCTGGGGGTGGTGGCACGTGGCTTTAATCCCAGCACTTGGGAGGCAGAGGCAGGCGGCTCTGTGCAAGTTCAAGGCCAGCCTGGTCTACAAAGTGAGTCCAGCACAGCCAGGGCTACACAGAGAAACCCTGTCTCAAAAAAAAGGAAAGTTAAAATAGCCATAGTTATGTGTTCGTAGATAGGTATTAAGATGTTCTCAGATAGATTATAGGTTTTAGATGATAGGTTTTAGGTTATAGGATTTAAGTATTTTATAGGCATTTGATAAGTACTAATAAATGTGTTTATAAATAAAAATATTCTGTTACAAGAGATGGTATTTATAATACCAAAAATCATTTTAAAAAGTTGAACCATACTTTACGGCCATGTGTTCCAGAGACTAGAGATTTGTACTAGAGCACACCAAATATTACTCACACCATTTTTCTCAGGGTGAAAATCTTATACCTGGAAAATAACAGTGCTGTTAGGCAGGGCCACACCATTTTACCCAGATATTCTATTTTGGTTTAACTAGTGTAACTGCAGTAATATGGTTCTCACAAAAGTTTGTTTTTTTAATCCAGATTTTTGTCTGTTTTGTATACCCAAGAAATGGCCAGTCAGGACATTCATGTATCATGTAAAGTTGATTACCTCACTACTCCTTGCTAATGTCAACTACTTTCAAAGCAGGAAAGTTTCACCCTCCTTCTTGTCCATCCTTTATTGTGCTGTGACTATCCCATCTTCAAAATTGGTCATAGAACTCAATGACTGCTCCTCTTCATTTGTAAGTCCCAATAAAAGCCAGAGAAGTTAGAGGACACATACTCACTGGTTTTTTTTTTTCCTTTTCACTGACCAGTCAATGCCCCACCTGGAAAGAGTTGCAGGATCGTCTTCCTAGCACTAGATACCAGAGGCGTGATTGAGTGATCAAAGAAATTCTCAATTACATAGCATCAGACAATCCTCAGCTACAGGAGACATGGCTCTTAGCAGAAACAAATAGTCAACAGCACTAGAGAAAAATGGAAAGAACTTATAATTACATGGAATCATGGAGAAGAAAAATAAGAGATTACAGCAGTGGTGCATTTATTGAAAATCACATTTAAAAAGTGAAATCAATAACTGGCTTTTTAAAAAGAAATATAATTGAAAAAAAAAAAACAAGCTATAATGACTTTGAAAAAGAGCAGGTATAGGGAATGGAATTAGTAAGATACTGTTTGACCTTGTCCCTATGTACAATGTTACCTGGTGAAATCTGTAACCTGACACATACAGCTATAGCCAATGGCCTGTGTCTCAACCCTCTAAGCTGACTTAACTGTGCAAGTGGATTGTGTATACATGCATAGGGCAGTACTCTATTTGGAAATTCAATATTCATTGAATCAAGCTTAACTTCCCCAATTTGTATACCCACCAATCTGTCTTTATTCACCTGAAATGAACAAATGCATGCTGGGAAATTACAAAGACACTCACTGTGCCACAAGCAGGTACTTTTTCATAATGGTGACTTCAACAGTCGATTTCCTACCCTGTTAAACCCTGTGATGGGCACTATAAGCTAGCCCTCCTATCTGAAGGCAGAAGCCATGCTCTCCATGCATATCCTTTTCCAGTTACTATAATGGACAATTGACTATATGGCTAAAATTCTTAATTTTAAAACTGAGTGGTGATACAGCTGTTTAAGAATTAGTTTAATTAAGAAGACAGCAAGGTCACTGCCCTGTGGAGCAGAAGCTAGGATCAAGGCCACTTGAGTCAACAAAGGACAGCTTGACTCAGAAACATTTTTCTAAAAGTCTGGAGGTACAGTCTTCTAGAATTAATATCCCTTCCCAGGGAGAAATCACTCTACACACTTAAGATAATAATAATAAATAAAAATCTCTTAATGACAGCATGCATTCATCTTTGGCTAATGTTCAAAGAGCCAGCCCAGAACAGATTTTGTATTTCATGCATGCTGTCATTCTTAAGTCTTTTTTAGTTTCAGGTCCCAGATTATATGTTGAACAACTTAAATAGGGACAGGAAATTGCATGTCTAGTCATTGAGGCAGATGGAGATTTACAGAGCGAATCTATCTTCTAGATCATAATGTATGATTGAAGAGATAGATTTAAAAGACATATCAATGCCACAATTCTCACACACACAAAGGACAGAGAACAGAAATATAGAAAATATCAAGGAAAAGTGTAACAATATTTTTATTTATAAACACTTATATTTATTAATACTTAAAAAACACCTATAAAATGCCTAAATCCTATAACCTAAAACTTATAATCTAAAAATCTATAATCTAAGAACACCCTAACATCTAAGAACATTCTAATACCTATCTAAAATCTTAACTAACACTATTTTTTTTAATAATTTATTTTTTATTTCTTCAAGTTACATCTCAATCACAATCCCCTCCCTACTCCCCCCTCCAGTCCCACCCTTCCACCCTCCTCCCCCTCAGCCCCACCCCCTTCTTTTCCCTTTTTTTTTTTTTTTTTTAGTTTAAGGTATTTATTTTTCCCCCCAACAGCTCTCCCTTTCAGTCCAAATAATGGTTCTTTTTCTTATAACTATAAATACAATACAAAACAACAGAAATAAATAGGCCACGATTATAAGAGTTATATGGCTTAGCATACATTCCCAATGTCCAGTCCATATGTATTTGGCACCTGACTTTAACATTCTACTATCTAACCATCTCCATGAGTTTAAAGTTCTATATCTAACTCAGCTTTCATACTAACTTGCCTCATAATTTTAAAAATATCTTCTTAGATCCAGAACACCCTCTTGATTCCTAAACAACTCAAAATTTAACTATGAGACTCTAGCTATCTGTTCTTCAACCACCTCAGAGACCTGAGAGGGAAAAATATATCTGATTATATAGGAAGTGCAGGGCCTGCAGCTTCCAAAACTAAGAAAGGACATACCAATGACTGCCTGGACAGTTCCCATTTTCTCTCCATACATTACAGCATCAATCTTCAGCCATTTGGCCCCATTTCTCTGACAGACTGGTTGTAGAGCAGGAATTATGAAGGACTTACCTACCCTGTCTTGGCAGAGCTAGGCTGTCGACTTACCTGCTTCCAAGTTTTGTCCTTTTTGGACAGAAGTCTGTCTACAGTTGAAGCAAGTGGTTTTTCTTGCCAAGAGAATGGCTTACCACCAATTTAATCATCTCCCACTGGAGATTCTTCGATGCTCATCTTCTACTTGGAGTAATATAGGGGGTGCTGTCAGGAGCTGACATGTCTCGATATCAAAAAATCTTAAGTTAAGAAAACATCTTTGAATGCCATATTCTGCAGATCTCTTGAGGTTTTTGAAGATGCCCTATCTATCTCTTATATTTAGATAAGCAAATATTGCTTGTCTCTTAGAACTAACACTATTTTAACTTTCTTTCTTTTTTTAGGTTTTTTTGAGACAGGGTTTCTCTGTATAACAGCTCTAGCTGTCCTGGACTTGCTTTGTAGACCAGGCTGGCCTTGAACTCACAAAGATCCACCTGCCTCTGCCTCCCAAGTGCTGGGATTAAAGGCGTGCGCCACCACCGCCCGGCCTATTTTAACTTTCTTAAAATGATATTAATATTCTTAGCATAGGTTTATGCAGGGTGACTTGGTTTACAGCAGTCCCAAAATGTAGTATCTCTTAAGCTTAAAGTCCATTGGGCATTACTTTCCAGTTCACAAGGCCAATTAATTTCAACCACCAAATTGCGGCTGATTTATAAAGTCAGTCTGTTCCAACTTCTAAACTGAGGCCAGCTTTTTTCACCAGCTGAGACTTGCCTCTATGTTTTCCTTGGCCCAGGCAAGCGCATGGCCAAAAGTCTTTCCAAGTGGCTTCTGAACTTCGCTCAACTTGCTCACTGATTGAGGCTCTGGGGCCCAAAACAGACACATTTAAGGAACTCTCTCTTTCTGCAGGTTTTTATGTCCAGCAGTCCCTTTGCTTCTCTCAGCAACTGATGTCATATTTGAGGCTTGAGAAGTTTCTTAGCCACGCCCCTTGAACAGGGCATATGTCCAGACAAAACTTGGCTTTGTCCATTTCAGCAGGTAAAGCTTTCCGTATGTGCTGCTAAATTCTAATCTGGACTGCCTATTACTTTCAATAAAGAGACCTAACGTCTACCAAAGAAAAGTCATCTAACAGCACTGTGTTTGCAGTTGTTAGATGAATAACTATACTGAGCTATTCTAACCTCAGAAAGGCTGTTTGTGCCTCTGAGCAAGCTAGCTCAGAGAAAGGCCACAGCTGTTTCAGGAAGAACCAAAAGGAGTTCATTTTAACTATCTCTGACTACTGTCTTGTCTCTCAGGGTTATGACATCACTGTAGAGAAATCATTTTTTGTTATTTAACTTATTTATTCACTTTACATCATCATAGCCCCCTCCCTCCTCTCCCAGTCGCACCATCTTGTTTTAGCACTTCATGTCACATCAGGACTAGCACATCTTCTTCCACTGAGGCCAGACAAGGTAGCCCAGGTAGGAAACAGCAGGCAACAGAGTCCATGTCAAGGACAGCCCCAGATCCAATGCTATGAGACCCACATGTAGACCAACTTCCATCAGCTCCATAAGTGTGGCAGGCTTAGGTCCACTCCATGCATGCTCTTAGATTGGTGCTTCCGTTTCTGTGAGCCCCCATGGGCCTAGATCAGTTGATTGTTGGTCTTTTTGTGGAATTCTTGTCACCTTTGGGTTCCTTTATCCTTCCCCCAACTCTTCCACAAGATTCCCAGATCTCTGTCTGTTTCCCTCTGCAGCTGGGTGGACCTCTCAGAGGACAGTTAGCTAGGTTCCTGTCTGCAAGCATAGCAGAGTATAATTAATAGTGTCAGGGGTTAGCTTTCTCCTGTGGGTTGGGTCTCAAGTTGAGCCAGTCACTGCTTGGCCATTTCCTCAAACCCTGCTACATATTTATCACTGCATATCTTGTAGGCAGGGTAAATTTTGGGTCAAAAGTTTTGTGGATGGTTTGATGTCCCCATCCCTCCACTGGAAATCCTGCCTGACTACAGAGGGTGATTAAGTCTCAGCTAGATTCACCCAATACCTTCCCAGGAGCCTACCCCATTGCAGGTCTCCAGCCTGTCCAAGAGATCCACCCCATTAGCTTCCCTTCTCTCTTCCAAACCTACCACCTACTACCCCTGCTTCTCCACACCTGATCACCATCCTCATTCCCCTCCCCAGCCCCTTTCCCACCCAGTTCCCTCTCTTCATCTACTAGAGAAATTAATTTTATGTTATGTTGGGTCTCAAGGTGAGCCAGTCACTTCTTGGCCATTTCCTCAAACTCTGCTACATCTTTATCACTGCATATCTTATAGGCAGGGTAAATTTTGGGTCAAAATTGTATATATGGTTTCAGGGCTGAACACTTTGGATTGGTTAAGAAGTTAGGGAGCTCATCCCAGCCTCAGAATAATAATCCCATTTGCAGGAGAATCCCTCTCTTTAATGAGCATCAGGAGTCTGACCCTGAAATGACCAAGGCTGCCTTGGACAGGAATCATTAAGAATGGAAAAGTTGAGGCGGTAAATACCTCAGCTAACACTGGTTCCATGGCCCTGAAGTTCTGGAACTGCAGGAAAGATGATGGACATTGGCCTGAGCCAATCACAGTCTTGCTTTGTTCCCTAGGCCTCCCCCACAGCCACTGGCCATTGTCATCTCAGGTGATTTTGAATTCCTGAAACCCCTGCCTCCACTTTATAAGAACCATGATTACAGGCCTATGTCACTATGGCTGTCTTAGGTGGCTACAACTTTATTTAGTGAGTCATTAAAATGATGGGATGAGTAAAATGAACAGGTATACTTAACTATATTGCAAATCACTTATCTCTGTGAGCCTGGGTTTCACCATTTCTAGAATATGGATAGTACTCTGCCCTAGTCCCGATGAGTTATAACAGACTCAATGATACAGAAAAACAATAGGAGCACTACACTTAATGGGAGCTTTCTTGTTACTGGAGCTAAGACTAGAGCTGGTGTCCTGATTACCCTAACATGCCAGGCTCAGCCACTCATCCTAAATAAGTCAATCAAAAGAACTGAATTTTCTAGCTATGACATGCCAACCTAAAATGCAGAAACTCTGGAGGCAAGCTGGGCAGTTCTCTCTGATATGCAAGGACAGCTTAGTCTATATACTGAGTTCCAGGACAACCAGAGATTCATAATGAGATTATTCTTAAATAAAATAAAATAAACAACAAAAAAGGAAAAAAAGCAACTTATTAATGAAACTTGAGAACATATTAATATATTTATTCTGTGTGACTAATTTGGAACAGTGATGAAGATATGAAGTAACCAACACATCCTTGGGGTCCTAACAGGTTTAGATGGAAGCCAAGAGACATGCACAACTAAGAAACCTAACCAGGCCATATACTGATTTTTCCCCACTTATAAATCCATCCCAAATACTCAGCTCCATTTTCTCCAGCAAGGTATTCAGATAATGAGTTAATGTTTATTCACCAGAGAAGTTCTCATCTGGAGGAAATCATTTTTTTCCACAATGAGATTCCAGGGGAAATTCAAATTTCAAGGGGTCCACTGTTTCCCTAGATGCTAGCCTAAGGGAAGGATATAAATGTCTGTTTAGAATATCCTTATTCCTGTGAGGCAGTCACATTTCAGTGATGATAGAGTAGGGACTGAGAAGCATAAGGTACAATTGGAGACCACCAAGTTGAGTCCTGTAGGGCACTCTCACTGACAGATACACACAGTTGCCAAGAAAAGAGTGAAAGACCTGGAGGGGGCTGACCTACACAGCTGAGTGGACACAAAGAATACAGTAGAAGAAACTGTCCTCAGGTGGACACTGAGCTTTGGTCCTGGCCTTTTAATCTTCTTCCTTTCACAGCCAAGGCTTCCTCCCTATTACTTCATCCACAGCTCTTTGTAAATGCCTGATTTTCTCAGGCTTTAATTGACTTCTGCTCGTGTGTCAGCTTCCCTTGACAAGAACCTGAGTCATCTGGAGTCACAACCTTTCACCTCCTAACTGAATGTTTTGAAAGCATCAGGGAAGAAGAATATGATTACATTCAGACAAGGTGGTCTTCATACCTGCAAGTTCTTTTTCTCTCCTTACATGTAGGCATAAACTCTAGCAGGAGTATACCTGACATGTGTCCTTGTGGGCTACTATTGCTGCCTATCTCACATGAAAAAAACCCAGTCTGGTAGATTTGGTTAAGTGGATAACCACTTTGAAATTACTTGTTTTGTCAATTTGTCTTGTGATCATTTTTTTTTTGTACTCTTCTGTAGGGGCTGATAGATTAATATAAGTTATATTTAGTGAATATATAGGTTTCTGATACAGTCTTTTAATTCGGGGCATGAAGATCAACTTTTGCCTAGAGGGGTTTGATCTGTCCGAACAGTGGCCTAGGGGAAACTGTGCCTGGCTTTAAGGACTGAGGCAGAGCAGCTGAGTTTATGATTCAAAAGAAGTAAGTTGGCCTGCAGACGGCTGGAGTCTCCCACAGAACCAACTACCCTGATGAACCTGCATCTGAGAGATCCAGAAGAAGGACTGCTAAGTGTGTTAAAGAATCTACAACAAATACTGTGTTCCTGACGACTGAGGACCTGCCCCAGAGACTGTATCATTCTAAAAGGTTATGAAAGTAGTTGTTATGATTATCAATAGGTTTAGTGGATAGGTTAAAGGGGTTGTAGGAATTTATAGGATTAATAGTTAAGAAATTGCTGGTGTTTGTTATAAGTGAATTTAGTAATAAATAAGTGTTAAATAATAACTTAAAAGTTCGGTTTCACTCTTCCCTAATTTTGTGGCTCTTTGGGGTAGGAATCCTCTTTAAGCATTGGAGTCTACTAATTCCTGATGTTGTCAATTATATATTTGCTCTGGGTCATGAAGAGTGAGGTAATGATTAACTTAGGATCAAACATTCACACCTTCCTTCTATCAACAACCCATTCATGGGGCTGAATAGATGGCTCAGCCCCTAAAAGCACTTGCTGCTCATCTGGAGGACCTAGCTTTGATTCCCAGTACCCGAGAGACAGCTCACAAATATTTGTAATGCTAATGACAAGGGATCAGGTACTCTTTTCTGTTCTGCATTGATATCTGGCATGCCCTTGGTATACACAGTGGCAAAACTTTAATACCTAAATTAGATCAACTTTAAATGAAAATAATATACATGAAGAAAACCCTTTTTACAATAGGGAATCACATGTGTGTGCCTTTTCACTGTTTGCATATGTGGTGTGCTAGGAGGGTGGAGGAATGCATCAGATGACCTGGACCTGGAAATACAGGTAGTTCTGAGCCATCTGGTGTGTGTGCTAGGAACCAAACTTGGGTACACAAAAGGAGCAGAACTACTAACTTTCCAGCTCCCAAATTGTTGGAGAACCCTGCTACTAAGGCCACAATCCAATATATCCACTAAAGAACTCCATCAGCTAACCCACATCAATCTGAGAGGGCTACAACTTAAATTTTGCAATACTCCCACAAAATATCTTAAACACATTCTTAAAATTGCTCCTCTATGCCTCCCCAATCTACACCCCTGCTATAAAACAATTGAGCACAAAACCTAGGGGCCTTAAGGCCTGACCCACTAAAAATGGCAGGAAAAGAATTTGTTTGTGTCTTCCCACAGAACCAACTTCACCTTGTCTGGGTACAAGACTGAAATTTCAGATATCTTTTTGTGTGCCTCTAGCACCTGCATGCTGTAGTACCCACAAGTTCTTCTGGGATAAAACCAACAGAAATGACAGCTTACTGGACCTTCATGACATTCCTGTTTTTGATCAAATTTCTACCCTACCCCTCTGACTTTCTCCTAAGACTATACCAACAGACCACTGATGTGCTGCCACACAAACTGTTACCAGACTGACTTTTGTATTACCCCTCTCTTCCTTTGGTGTAAGGGAAAGATACCCTCTGCACACACATTCCCCTGCCAGGGTTTTGGCACCCCATGGTGATTATTCCACAGGCGTATCTCCACGAGGAAGAGGATGCAGCACTACTACTACAAACCAGACAGAGATAAGATATATTCCTCTGTATCTGCGGGACCACAACAGCTGCCATCATCCAGAAACACCATCTAGCTGGAGACTTCTCAAACTTGATCAGGCAATGGCATCCATAACTGACAGCCTTGAATCCCTCCAATGACAGACAAACTCTCTTATCGGGGTCACGGAGAGCACTAGGCCTACTAAGTACTGAACATTGTGGTAATGCACAATATTGGGAGAAGAATGCTGATTTTATGTAAATGAATCAAATGTTGAGATCAATATTAAAACCCTCAAAAAACTTCATAAAGATCTGCTCTCAAGATTTCAGCCCACTGAACAATTTAAGTTGGATTAATAACTCCCTATTTTCTTGGCTCCTACCCTTTTTTATGTTGTTTTATTTTGATGCTTGCTCTATGCGTCATACAATTTCTCTGACAACAGATTGCCACCATTGCTAGAATTACCACCAACCAGGTTACAGTCTGCTCTTAGTCACTGGACTCCCCTGATCCAGGTTACAAGGTTCTCAAGGGCCACAACAACACTTCTCCATTGTAAAATAAAACAGGGGAGGCATTGGAGAACTGTGCTATTAAGGTGGCAGTCCACCATGTCCAATAGTCTTCCAAGTTTGGTGCAAAACAGAGGACTCCCTTTCTCAGTGGAGCTTCCTTCTCTCTGCCTGACCTTATTTGAAAAATGTCTCTGAGCACAGGTGCCTGACCTAATTTGGAGGATGACCTGCTCATACAAGCACTGGGTGACTCAGCATAGTTCTTGCTCTTTCCTCCCACCCATATGATAATTAAGTGCTCTTTTATGACCTATCAGCCCTTCCTGCCTGGCACTCTAAGAGCCCTTATAGACCTTACCCTAGGAACAATAAAATAAGTTGTTTCTCTAAAGCTTGGAAGTTCTTTTCGCCATACTCATGGCCATCCAAACACTGCTTGCCCCTTCTGCTCCCTTTGTCCTCATGGACCAGAGGCCAATGACCCACAATGGAGGGGAGACCCACAACAAATATGTCATTACAATGTAGAGGAGGAAAATGCTCCACTATTCCTTCTATTTCCTATCACTTGAGGGTGATGAAGTCCCTGCTAGATGGTTTTTGAAGGATTGAATGGATTTCCTTTCTTTTCTTTCTTTTTTAAGTTTTTTGAGACAAGGTTTCTCTGTGTATCCCTGGCTGTCCTGAACTCACTTTGTAGACCTGGCTAGCTTTGAGCTCACTGAGCTCCACCTATCTTGCCTCCCAAATTCTGGGATTAAAGGCATGCACAACCACACCCAGCTGATTCAACAGATTTCTATCCCTATGTGAATGGACTCTCCAAGTTCCTATTTTCATTGTTAACACAGTTCTCTTAGTGTAAGTAAAGATAACAAAAGGTTTTGTTGAAACTAGTTAGAGTCCAGTCAGAGTATATTAGGAAAATCTACATAATGTGAGATATACTTGTTTTTGGAATCTTTTTTAGACAGGATATCTCTACATAGCCATGGCTGTCTTAAAACTCACTATGTAAACCAAACTGACCTAAAATTCAGAGAGACAGTCTGCCACTGTCTCCCAGGTGCTGGGATTACAGGCATGCACCTATAAGCACATCTGTGATATGTTTTTAAAATGATTCAGAGAATGAAAGGATAAAACAAGGTTTAAATGTAACCATCCTTGTCTTGATGAAGAGTTAATACTTCTCAAAATCCTACAATAATAATTTAAACTGGCATATCTTTTCATATGTTACCAATGATTGGTATACTTTCTTTTCTTTGTTAATTTCAACCATTTAAAATGTTTGAACTGTGTTTGTGGGTACACACCAGTAATATGGTGTGAAGGTGGCAGTGAGAGGGCAACTTATTGCTGTCTACTTCCACTATGTGAATTATAGAGATGAAATACAGGTTAGTCATTTGGTTCAAATGACTGCATTGCCCCTTTTTTGTGTTTAAAATTTATTTATGCATGTGCTGGTGTGTGAGTGAGCATATGGTACAGCCCAAGGATAGAAATAACAGAAAAATTTCTGAGAGTAATATGGGTCTTTCAGAGAGTGAACTCAGGCCATCAGGCTTAGCAACAACCAATTTTACCCACTTTGACAACTCTGTGGCATTCACTTGCAGTTCTGAGAAAATGTTATGAGCAAGTGTTTATTCCTGAGAATAAACTAACACATTCCATAAAGCAAGATACCAATGTATCATTTTCACTTGCAAATAGGATTTATTATTCAAATAGCGCTGTTTTCCTCTATCCTTAGGTGACCATATGCTTTAATATGAAAAGACAATATTTTACTGATGTAATGTTTCAACTCATTTTATCTGAGCATCAGTGAGACAGCTCAAGTGGGAAATACCTATGATGTGCAAAACTGGCCACCTGACCTTGATCATCGTACAGAGATGGTCTAAGTAGACCCCACAGTGTCTTCCAGTCTTCACATATATTTCATGGCCTCATTACACACATGCAAAACAGAAATTTTTCCTTTTTAATAAATCACATTGTTGTTACATTATCTGGCATCTCTAGAATATACCATAAAAGGCATTCTTCAAGATGAAGTGCTAAATGGTAACTAAGGGAACATGAAGAACCATGAAGTATCAAATTACACACACACACACACACACACACACACACACACATATATACTTACATATATACACACATACACTAATCAAGCTATGTTGTGAGATATACAGTTGATTGCTGATTATCTTAGTTTATTATTACATCTCTACCCAATAGATGAAAATGCTGCTTTGGATACACACATGAGGTATTTAATCTTTCTTATATTCTCTTCTATTGAGCGTTTTAACCTTTGCATTGTCAAAATGTGTTGACAAAACAGGACACATTGCGGGTACATCTTCTATGCCTGTACTTGTACTCAAGAAGCTGACACACGAGAATCAAGATTAAAAATGGAGCCCTGACTAATGACTGACATGCAAGTCGGGCTAGATAATAACAACATCTGAAGGGAAATTGTAAAAATATGAAAAAGGAAGTCAGGAACAACCCACCACCCTTTCACAGGCACCCTTAGTTGAAAAGCATGATCACACACTGTCTGATATTTAAATGAACAAAGACCATTTAGATGATGGGCATCCCATTCCATACATCACAACAGTAAAATACCTATCACATTGCTTACATTCAAAGAACTTTTCTCCAGTATAAGTACTTTCATGATGATGAAGCCTACAGACATGCGCAAAGGCATCATGACATTAAATACATTCACAGGGTTCTTTCCAGTATGAATTTTTTCATCATGATGAAGACTATAGAAATATGCAAAGTATATTAAGAATATATTCACCATATTAAGTATATATTCATAAGGTTTCTTTCCAATATGATTTCTTTCATGCCTTTGAAAATGACTATGAAATGCAAAGGCTTTACCACATTGCTTATGTTCAAAGGATTTCTCCCTAAAATGAGTTTTTTTATGTATTGAAAGATGACAATGATATGCAAAGGCTTTAACAAATTAATTATAATCATAACGTTTCTCTCTTGCATGAATTCTTTCAAGTTTTTGAAGATTACCATGACGTGCAAAGGCTTTACCACACTGATTGCGTTCATAGGGTTTACCTCCTATATGAATTCTTTCATGCATTAGAAGAGAAATCTGTTATGCAAAGGCTTTACCACACTGATTACATTCAAAAGGTTTCTCTCTTTTATTTATTTATTTTTTTAAAATACTTTATTTTTTTTTCTTCAAGTTACATCTCAGTCACAAACCCCTCCCTATTCCCCCTTCCTATCCCGCCCTTCCACCCTCTTCCCCCAAGAAGTTTCCCCTTTCAGTCCAACATATGGTTCCTTCTCTTATAGCAGTAAGTATTATACAAAACAACAGATATAAATATGCCACATTTGTGAGAGTTAAATGGCCCAGTATACCTTCCCAATGCCCAGTATACCTTCCCAATGTCCAGTTTATACACACTTGGCCCCTGACTTTAACATTCTACTATCTAACCATCTCCATGAGTTTAAAGGTCTATATCTGACTCAACATTCATTCTAACTTGCAACACACTTTTAAGAGTATCTTCTTAGATCTATAACACCCTCTTGATTCCTAAACAACTCAAAATTTAACTATGAGACTCTAGCTGTCTATTCTTCAACCACCTCAGAGACCTGAGAGGGATAAATATATCTGCTTATATAGGAAGTGCAGGGCCTGTAACTTCCAAAACTAAGAAAGGACATACCAATGACTGCCTGGACAGTTCCCATTTTCTCTCCATACATTCCTGCATCAGTTTTCAGCCTCTGGGTCCTATTTCTCTGACAGACATTTGTTGTAGAGCCGGGATTATGAAGGACTTACCTACCCTGTCTTGGCAGAGTTAGGCTGTCGACTTCCCTGCTACCAAGTTTTGTCCTTTTTGGACAGCAGTCTGTCTGCAGTTGGTGCAAGGGGTTTTTTCATGCCAAGAGATAGGCTTGCCACTAATTCAACCATCTTATAGTGGAGGTTCTTCGATGCTTATCTTCTACTTGGAGTACAATAGGGGGTGCTGTCAGGCACTGATATGTCTCGATATCAAAAAAAAAGAAAATCTTAATTTAAGATAACATCTTTGAATGCCATATTCTGCAGATCTCTTGGGGTTTTTGAAGATGCCCTATCCATCTCTTGTATTTAGATAAGCAAATGTTGCTTGTCTCTTAGCAACTTGATTACTGGGTAGTTTAGAGAATATCTGTGATAGACTGTCATAGTAGCTAACAAAGTGACATGTTTGCATGACTAGGAGTTTGTTTTACTTAACTATCCTAGACCATTTTAGACGGTTGGTATCAAGAGGCGAGAGCTTCACATTTTATTTTTAAGTATCTCTAGGTATGATACCATTAGGAAGCATTACCTTTAATTTTGTATCAGTATACCAAGATCTATTCAATTGTGGTTAAATATACTCTTAATTATGTATCAATATACAAAGGTCAATGCCTATGTAGCCCAATACAATCTTAATATTACGTCCATATGCAAGGGTCAATACCATTGTGGCCAACTATAATCTTAATTTTGTATCAATATACAAAGATTAATACCGATGTAATCCAATACAATCTTATTTTTGCACAATAAACAATGGTCAATACCACTTTAGCCAAATAAACTACTAATTTTGTATCAATATACAAAGGTATAAGGGCATATTCAATAATCTGCCCCTTCTTCTTGGACCTTCCTGTGCTATCTCTATATCTCATTTTTCTCAAGCCTATGCAGTCCTACATAGGAGAGGAAGAAGGATACAGAAAAGGAAAAGTAGGAAGTCCCTGGGGCTAACCTCCAAAACCCATTAAACAGGACCATTTATCAGCTTGTAATCTCTTCCCCTAAATATTGGAGTTTTCAGTTATCCTTCAAATAACCAAAAAGAAGGGAGGAGAAACACCTTCCCCACCCTCTGGGCATGGGACGTCGCTCTCTTAAAGTGACTTCCTGCTGATTTGGGTCGTAGTAGACCTGTTTGGGGCCCGAACCCAAATGGAAAAAATGGTTAAAAATGTTAGTACACTCCTTTTATGTTCAGTCCTTCTGTTCTCAGCTGTTTAGATGACCTAAGGGGTTTGTAGGCAAAAGCTGATCTTGCAGGCTTTCACTGAGGTTCCTGCCGGGGTATTGTGTAGAGCTGAACGGTCCCAGCGACATTGGATTGCAGTGGTGGTTGCAGGCCCCCGATGGAGACAGCTATTGAGGAAGTCTGCCAGGCAGAATCAACTGGGTCACTTGTCCTCCTTGGTGCCTGATTCTGCTCTCTGCTGTGGTTTCCGCTGTCCAGCCGTCCCCGGGCTCCCCTAATGGACGCTTCGATTCTCCTGGAAAGATAAGAGCAGAGCCCTGCCCCAATCCCAACCCTGGGACAATTGCCCTCTTTTTTTTTTTTGGGGGGGGGGGCTAGGTAGTACTTCTCCTGAAGCAAATTTGGCCTTCTGACAACATACAAAGCGTTATTTTTCAGTCCGGGTTAAAGAAGAAATCATTCTGTCACCTTGGAGCTAAACCAGCTCTAGTGCATATATTTTGAGATCCCAAAGGACAATCTGGCTGCATCGAGAAGGCCTTTTGTAAGTAGCCTCCAAACCTAGGTCCCTCCAAATCCCATGTGTGTGTCTCTGAACTCTAATTATTGGGATCAGAGACCTGTGTTTCCCATCTGAAGGGATCAAAGATGTGTTCCACCACTCCTGGATCAAAGTCTTTCTCTATTTAGAGTTTGCCCTGCATCAGGCTGACCTTGAGCTCCAGGATCTGCCCGTTTCTATCTCCAGTGTGCTGGGAGCTGGGACCAAGGGTGTACTCTTCTTGAATGATGAGACCAAGAGTATGCACCCTCACCACCCCGCTCCGTATGACTCCAGAATACATAAGACCACCAACTCTACGGTGCTCCCCCTGTCTCCACTGAAGTCAAAGGCATGGGCCAATACCACAATTCTCTTGTATTTTACCTTAGCTCCACGTCTTCTCTACACCTGGAGGTCTGCAAAACCAGGCCGAATGGCTGTATCCTCTATTCCATTCACAGTGTTTCAGCCCTACCACCTGCCTTTTTTTTTTTTTTTTTTTTTTTTTAGTTAATAAATTTATTTGTTTGTTGCTTCAGGTTACATCCTTATCATATTGTCCTCTTTTCCCGATTCCCAGCCCCACCCTCCCATGCTCTACCCACTGACCCTTCCGTCTTGTTCCTCTGGGGTGGAGTGTCCCTGCCTAACAGTCTCTCACCACAGATCAGGAGTCATATGAGGGCCAAGAGCCTCTTCATTCTCCGGGGGCCTACGAGGCAGTATTGCCAGTGAAAGGTGTCTCCTTGCTACTGGGGGAATACTAAAAAAAAGACCAACAAACACACAAACCCACAAAAACAAAGAATATCAACAAAAAAAGAGAGGAAAAAGAGAAGGGAAAAGGAAAAAGAAAAAAGAAAAAGATAAAAAAAAATTATGTCCATGTTCCTTTTGGTGTGTTGGTTGTAGTATAGATATCCTGTACAATATAGTTAAAATCCTACTATAAGTGAATAGATGCCATGTGCATCCTTCTGAGACTGGGTTAGCTCACTCAGGATGAGCTCCTCTAGATCCATCCATTTGGTTGCAAATTGCATGATTTCATTGTTTCTTATAGCTGAGTAATATTCCATTGTATAGATGTACCACAATTTTTTAATCCATTCTTCAGTTGAGGGACATCTGGGTTGTTTCCAATTTCTAGCTATTACAAATAAGGCTACTATGAACATAGAGGAGGAGACTTCCCTATGTCTCCGTGAGAGGTGCTTAGGGTGTATACCCAGAAGTGGTATGGCTGGGTCCTGAGGCAAGGTTATTCCTAGATTTCTAAGATATCGCCAGACAGACCTCCAAAGTGGTTGCACAAGCCTGCACTCCCACCAGCAATGGAGTATGGTTCCCCTTTCTCCACACCCTCGCCAACATGCGCTATCATTTGAGCTCTTTATCTTAGCCATTCTAACAGGAGTTAAGTGGAATCTCAGGGTCGTCTTGAGTTGCATTTCTCTGATGATTAAGGATGTTGAGCATTTCTTCAAGTGTCTCTCAGCCCTTAGGGATTCCTCCTTTGTGAATTCTCTATTTAGCTCCATCTCCCATTTTTTGATTGGATTATTTGGTTTCTTGGCATTTAGTTTCTTGAGTTCTTTGTAGATTTTAGATAATAGCCCTCTATCAGATGTGGGGTTGGTGAAGATTTTCTCCCAGTCTGTTGGTTGCCGTTTTGTTCGAATGACAGTGTCCTTTGCCTTACAGAAGCTTTTCAGTTTCATGAGGTCCCATTTATTGATTGTTGATCTCAGGTCCTGAGCTGTTGGTGTTCTGTTCAGGAAGTTGTCACCTGTGCCAATGAGTTCGAGGGTTTCTCCTACTTTTTCTTCTAGTATCTTTAGTGTGGCCAGCCTTATGTTAAGGTCTTTGATCCACTTGGAATTACGTTTTGTACAAGGTGATAGGTATGGGTCTAATTTCATTCTTTTGCAAGTGGACATCCAGTTGGACCAGCACCATTTGTTGAAGATACTGTCCTTCTTCCATTGTGCAGTTTTGGCTTCTTTGTCAAAGATTAGTTGGCCATAGGCGTGTGGGTCCATGTTTGGGTCTTCAATTCGATTCCATTGATCCACTGGTCTGTTTCTATACCAGTACCATGCTGTTTTTATTACTGTTGCTCTGTAGTACAGCTTGAAATCTGGGATGGTGATACCTCCAGATGTTTTTTCATTGTACAGGATTGATTTAGCTATTCTGGGCTTTTTGTTGTTCCATATGAAGTTGAGACTAGCTTTTTCCAGGTCTATAAAGAATTGTGTTGGTATTTTGATAGAAATTGCATTAAATCTATATATTGCTTTTGGTAGGATAGCCATTTTTATTATGTTGATCTTACCTATCCATGAGCATGGGAGATCTTTCCATCTTCTAAAGGCCTCTTCCATTTCTTTCTTCAGGGGCTTGAAGTTCTTGTTATATAAGTCCTTTACATGCTTGCTTAGAGTTACCCCCAGGTATTTTATGTTGTTTGTGGCTATTGTGAAGGGGGTTGTTTCCCTTATTTCTTTCTTGGTATATTTGTTTGTTGTATAAAGAAGGGCTTCTGATTTTTTTTTGAGTTAATTTTGTATCCAGCCACCTTGCTGAAGTTGTTTATCAACTGTAAGAGTTCTTTGGTGGAGTTTTTGGGGTCGCTTATGTATACTAACATATCATCTGCGAATAGGGATAATTTGACTTCTTCATTTCCAATTTTTATCCCTTTGATCTCCTTTAGTTGTCTTATTGCTCTAGCAAGGACTTCAAGTACTATATTGAAGAGATATGGTGAAAGTGGACATCCTTATCGTGTCCCTGAGTTTAGAGGAAATGCTTCAAGCTTCTCTCCATTCAATTTGATGTTGGCTACTGGCTTGCTGTATATTGCCTTTATTATTTCTAGGTATGGTCCTTGTATGCCCGTTCTCTCCAGAACTTTTAGCATGAAGGGGTGTTGGATTTTGTCAAATGCTTTTTCTGCATCTAGCGAGATTATCATGTGGTTTTTTTCTTTCATCTTGTTTATGTGGTGAATTACATTGATAGACTTTCGTATATTGAACCATCCCTGCATTCCAGGGATGAAGCCTACTTGATCATGGTGTATGATACTTTTGATGTGTTCTTGAATTCGGTTTGCTAGTATTTTATTAAGTATTTTTGCATCTATGTTCATGAGGGAGATTGGTCTGAAGTTCTCTTTCTTTGTTGGGTCTTTGTGTGGTTTAGGAATCAGAATGACAGTGGCCTCATAGAATGAGTTTGGCAGTGTTCTTTCTGTTTCTATGTGGTGGAAGAGTTTGAAAAGTTCCTCTTTGAAGGTCCGGTAGAATTTTGTGCTAAAGCCATCTGGCCCTGGGCTTTTTTTTGGTTGGGAGATTATTAATGACTGTTTCTGTTTCCTTGGGTGTTATTGGGCTGTTTAAGCTGTTAATCTGATTTTGATTTAGTTTTGGTAGGTGGAATTTATCAAGGAAATTTTCCATTTCGCTTAGGTTTTCAAATTTAGTGGAATATAGATTTTTAAAGTAATGCCCGAATATTTTCTGGATCTCCTCAATGTCTGTTGTTATTTCTCCCTTTTCATTTCTGATTTTGTTGATTTGGGTTCTTTCCCTTTGCCTTTTAGTTAATTTGGCTAGGGGTCTGTCTATTTTGTTGATTTTCTCAAAGAACCAACCCTTGGATTCATTGATTCTTTGTATAGTTCTTTTTGATTCTAAGTTGTTGATTTCAGCCCTAAGTTTGATGATTTCCTGCCTTCTGCTCTTCTTGGGAGTGTTTGGTTTTTTTTTTTTTTCCAATTCACCCAGCTTAGCTGTTAGTTAACTAATATGAGCTGTCACAATTTTCTTTTTGAAAGCACTTAGTGCTATGAAGTTTCCTCGTAACACAGCTTTCAATGTATCCCATAGGTTTGGGTATGTTGTGTCTTCATTGTCGTTGGATTTTAAGAGAAGTCTTTGATTTCCTTCTTTATTTCTTCCCTGACCCAGTGGTCATCCAGTAAGGAGCTGTTCAATTTCCATGTGTGTGTAGGCTTTCTGTTGATTCTTTTGCTGTTGAAGACCAGCTTTATTCCGTGGTGGTCTGATAAGATACAAGGTGTTATTTCAATTTTCTTGTATCTATTGAGACTATCCTTGTGACCAATTATGTGGTCGATTTTGGAGAAGGTTCCGTGGGGTGCTGAGAAAAAGGTGTATTCCTTTGTGTTTGGGTGAAACGTTCTGTAGATATCTGTTAGGTCCATTTGTTTCATGATCTCTGTTAGACTCAATATTTCTCTGTTTGTCTTCTGTCTTGATGATCTGTCTATTGTTGTGAGTGGGGTGTTGAAGTCTCCCACTACTAATGTGTTGTGATCGACGTGCGTTTTAAATTTTAGAAGTGTTTCTTTTACGAAAGTAGGTGCCTTTGTATTTGGGGCATAGATGTTCAGTATTGAGATTTCCTCTTGATGAATATTCCCTTTAATGAGTATATAGTGCCCTTCTTTGTCTTTCTTCATTAACTTCAGTTGGAAGTCTGTTTTGTTTGATATTAGGATGGCTACTCCAGCTTGCTTCCTGGGTCCATTTGCTTGGAAAACCTTTTCCCAGCCCTTTACTCTGAGGCAGTGTCTATCTTTCATAGTTAGATGTGTCTCTTGTATACAGCATAAGGAAGGGTCTTGCTTGCGGATCCACTCTGTAAACCTATGTCTTTTTATTGGGGAGTTGAGTCCATTGATGTTGATGGATATTAGTGACCTGGGGTTGTTATTTCCCATTAGTTTGGTATAGGTGGTGGTCCTGTGCCTCTTTTGGTTTAGTTGCTGAGGGGTTTTCTATTCCCTTTGTTTTCTTGAGTGGAGTTTTCTTCTCTGGGTTGGGTTTTCCTTCTAGGATTTTCTGTAGGGCTGGGTTTGTGGGTAGATATTGTTTAAATTTGATTTTGTCATGGAATATCTTTTCTCCATCTATGTTAATACAGAGTTTTGCTGGGTAAAGTAGTCTGGCTGGGCACCTATGATCTCTCAGGACTTGTAGTATATCTGACCAGGCCCTTCTAGCTTTTAAAGTTTCTGAGAAGTCAGGTGTAATTCTGATGGGTCTGCCATTGTATGTGACTTGACCTTTTTCTCTTACAGCTTTTAATATTCTTTCTTTGTTCTGTACATTTGGGGTTTCAATTATTATGTGGCGAGAGGAGTTTCTTTTCTGGCCTAATCTGTTTGGTGTTCTGTAAGCCTCTTGGATTTTTATTGGCATCTCTTTTTTCAGGTTTGGGAAGTTTTCCTCTATGATTTTGTTGAAGATATTTCCTGGACCTTGGAGTCGGGAGTCCTCTCTTTCCTCTATACCTATAATCCTTAGGTTCCATCTTTTCATTGAGTCCTTGATTTCTTGGATGTTGTGGGTGAGAGATTTTTTAGTCTTCTCATTTTCTTTGGATGTTGTACTGATTTCTTCCACTGAATCTTCCATGCCTGAGATCCTGTCTTCCATCTCTTGCATCCTATTGTTGATACTCACATCCGTAGTTCCTGTTCTCTTCCCTTGGTTCTCCACTTCCTCTTTTAACTCTGACTGTGTTTTCTTTATTGTTTCTATTTCTATTTTCATGTCTTGTATGGTTTTGTTCGTTTTGTACATTTCCTTCTCAAGCTTGCTTGTTTTTGTATGAAAATCTTTCATTGCTTTTTCCTTTTCCTGTTCAAGCTCTGTCACCCTGGCTTGGAGCTCTTTAATGGTGTTGTTCCTTGTTTTGACTTGTAGAATTGTGGCTTCTTTGAATTCCTTCATAGATTTAAGTTCTTCTTGCAGGGACTCTATCACTTTCCATAATGCAGAATTGTCAACGTGTTCATGTGTTTCTGTTGGTGTGAGGTCGTCCGAATTGGATGAGCTAGGATAATTCTGCTTTGTTGGAGTCATATTTCCTTGATTTCTATTTTTTTTTTTTGACCTTTGGCCATTGGATGCGTTTAGCTGTCTGTTCTTGTCGTTTTCTGTGCTTGGATCCACAGTGGATGATTTGGTGCAGGGGACGAGTTACTTGGCTATCTGTCGTTGCTTACCAGGGGGATTTCAGGGTCACTGTGGTTTTAATCGCCTGAGGCACTGTGAGCTGGTGCAGCCTATTCCCAGGTTGTGAGTAATGGACCGGGATTTTTTTCACTGCTCCCAATTCAGACTTCTCTATGTTGCACTCTGAGTTATCAGCCTGTAATGGTTCTGATGGTATGGACCTGTTTGCCCAGGCACAGATTCTGTGGGCTTTGTTTGTCGTCACGGAGGCTGACAGGGTCTGGCTCCACACCTAATATGTCTGGATTTTCCAGAATACAGCTATGGTCCCGATTTCTGGTTTCTCACTAGGCTTCTCGCCACAGGCCTGGCCTCTGTGCCTGATTCCCTGTCTGCGCAGCCGCGGGTCTCCTTCCCTGGCTGCTCGGTCGTGAGTGCACAGAGCCCGGGATCCTCCGGCCTCCAGAGTGGTCCTCTTGCCCCAGCAGCTCAGCCGTGGGTGCGCGGGTCCCTGGCCCCACCCACGCCTGACTCTCTCCCCAGTTGTCCTGCCATGGGTTCGCGGGGATTTGGCCCTGCCAGCCGGGCTCCCTCCCTAGCTGCGCTGCCGTGAATGCGCGGGATTCGGCCCCTCCCGCCCGCCATTGTGTTCCCGTCTTCCTGCGCTCTCTCGGAACCTCCCGCCCTCCGCTTCATGAGCGGCTGCGGACCACCCGCTGAGCCCCCTGTTTGTTCCTTGCTAAGACTTCCACTATCTCGCAAAATTTTTTAAGTGGGTATAAGTTCTACCTGAGGTGTGGGGAGTCCAATAGGCTAGTGAACTATGGCCAAGTGGCCTTTGATTCTGCCTGCTGTGAGTTGGGGTCGATCTTACCAGGCGCCTCTCCAAATGGGAGTTCCCGAATCCCGGGTTTAGTGGCTTCCGTGTCTGCGAGAGATGGGGAGAGAGCCTTACCCTGGGACTTTTAACAGTCCCTTGGGAGCTGTAAGTGTTCCCGGGAGGGTCTAGCCCCTCCGGTTTTTGCACAGTGCCCAATAACTCTGTGTTTTTTATGGCTCATTTTTCCCCGCGTTCAAAATGCGTCAGTGTAGGTCGCCGCCATCTTGCCCCGCTGGGTGAATAATTTTAAGTACAGTTTCAGGTTTCTCTCTTGTATGAATTCTTTCATGCCTTTGAAAAGAAATCTGTTGTGCAAAGGCTTTACCACATTGATTACATTCAAAAGGTTTCTCTCCTGTATGAATTCTTTCATGCATTTGAAGATAATTGTGACGTGCAAAGGCTTTACCACATCGATTACATTCATAAGGTTTC
>CAJQZJ010033534.1:610936-716569 GCA_907164525.1 Lophiomys imhausi | reverse complement strand
TTTCTCTCCTGTATGAATTCTTTCATGCATTTGAAGATAACTGTGACATGCAAAGGCTTTACCACATCGATTACATTCATAAGGTTTCTCTCCAGTATGAATTCTTTCATGTCTTTGAAGATGACTGTGACTTGCAAAGGCTTTACCACATCGATTACACTCATAACGTTTCTCTCCAGTATGAATTCTTTCATGCCTTTGAAGATGACTGTGACTTGCAAAGGCTTTACCACATTGGTTACATCCATAAAATTCCTCTGCTGTATGAATTCTTTTATCCCTTTCAGAGTGACTGTGACATGCAAACTCTTTACCACACTGGTTACACCCATAGGTAACCAGTTTCTCTCCAGTTTGTATTCTTTTATGAATTTGGAGACTACTGTGATGTGCATGGGCTTCACTATTTTTAATAACTTCATAGGGTTTCTCTACAGTATGAATTCTTTCATGCCTTTGATGATGACTCTTATATGCAAAAGATTTACCACACTGAGTAAATTCAGAGGGTTTATCTCCAGTGTGACTGTTTTCATCCCTGAAAAGATAATAGGCACATGTGAAAGCTGTACCATATTATTTACACTGATGAATATTTTTATCTGTATGAATTAATTTTATAATTTGGAGTAATTTTAAAGGGGAATCAGACCTTATGGTATTATCATGATGTTTACTTTTATGGCCTTCCCCCTTCATTTTGTGCTGTTTTGCAACTTTGAAATACCTGTGATAGTAAGAGCATTTATTACATGGCTCACATTTATAGCATCCTATTTCTCTAAGAGGTTTTTCAAATATTTGAAGACAATTGGAATTACTCAGAGCTTAACCACCCTGATTGCATTCATAAATTTTCCTATAGTGTGACTCATACTACATTTGAAAATTGAATCAAAACAGACAGAAGAATTTCCATCTTCTTATTACTCAGAGGGATTTTCTTCAGTATGAGTTTGTGGATGTATTGCCAGTAGAGTTGAAAAACCAATTAATTGTAAACTTGTATCAACTTCAGAAAGTCTACTCAAAGTGGGGAGTATTACATATCTTTTAATTCTTCTATGTTAGAGAGAGGTATGTTGCTTCTTTCGATATTCCTATGCTCATATGGCTTGGATTCCTTGTGACATATGATATATCTATTAAAAGAAGAATAAATGAAAGGGTTCTACATTGCAGTCACATAGTTAACTTTTTTCTTTCCTCATAGACATGTGGTACAGGAATAAAAGTTTCTCCACAATAACATTATTGATTCTCATAAACTTCAACTTTCACTAATCTTAGCAATGTTACTACAAATATATGAGAAACACCAGCTTTGCTATGGAATATTTGCTTATTTGAAGGTTTTGGCCATATATTTATTATGTATTCAATAGGTATACCTTTTGCAATATCTAAGTCATATGAGACTAAACAGATTAGCAGCTCTACAGTCTAGCTTTCATGGGTCTATGATTCAAATGGTGATATCAGCTAAAGCATTGTTTTCTTGTCTTCTTCCTTAGAGGAATACCTTGCAAACCAAATCAGATACCTGACATTGAGGTATATGGTTTTGTGAAAATTTAGTACTCATCAATACACTTAAAGTGGTTCTTCTTTACATGGCTGTTTTTCTTTAAAACTTGCAGGAAACATTAAAATTTCTTCATAGGCATATTCATATCAATTTGCACATGAAAATTACCTTCCATGTCTTCTAGAACTTTGAAAATGATCTTCAATATTATGGTTTTCCAAATTGTAGCCTAAAATACAGAACCAGAAAATGTATGATATATTATTGGAAATTAGGTAAAATGTAAGTTACTATCTTCAGTGAACCATAAAACCATATCTGATTTATTCACCCCATTCTTCCTCCTTCTCAATTGAAATTACAACAAATTATAACCAAAAAACAGTTGTCCCCTTATTTTAAAATGCAAAAGAAAATTCACTGTTCTACCTATAGCAATGAGATTCCTGTAGGTCTCCAGCATCACATCTTTGTAGAGAGTCTTCTGGGAAGGATCCAGCAAAGCCCACTCTTCCCGAGTGAAGTTCACATGCACATCATCATAGGTCACTGCATCCTAAAATATCCCATACATGTGCACAACAGAAAGGACAACACTGAAAACACTGTAAATGTATACTTCATTGACAATGTATTCATATAATTCTGGTACTTCTTCACTTATTTTCCTGACACAGGAGTTCTTATTTAATCACCAAGTCATTTTAGAAGGAAAAGTGAATAATGAGGTTCACCTCTGTCAATTCTGTATACACTGAATAGGACAGAGCCTTGCAAGACAAATGCCAATTAACAGACATAAAGAGAGAGAGAGAGACAACCAAACAGATCAACAGTATTGAGCACACATCAGAGAAATTGTATGAACAATTATAACTACAAAAATGATGGCTAAGCTAGATGTATTTGCTCATGCCTTTAATCCAGGACTCAGAAGGCAGAAGCAGGTGTATCATTGCAGTAGATGTCAGCCTGGTCTATGAAATCAGTTCTAGGACAGGAAGAGGTACACATTAAGATCCTGACTCCTCTGCAAAAATCAAACAGACAAAAAAGATAGAAAGAACTCAGAGGTCTTTACTGAAGTTCCTACATAAAATTATACATTTATTCCAGTTCTGTATTCATCTGCCAGAAACCTGAAGTGCCCAAGTATAACCTGTAACATTAATAAGACCTTACTAAAGTTAATGTATGTTTAAACAGTTACAAATTGATGAAAATATTAGCAATATAAATGTTGATCTTTAAAAAAGCAGCATAAGGCATAAGAGATGGCACACCAGAGCTATTGCTGGTCTTGCAAATAATTGGAGTCAATTGCCACTACTTACATAAGGCTCACAACTATCCATTATCTCAAGTTCAGGAGTTCTGAGGCCATCTTCTGCCTGTGAAGACCAGGCAGACATAATGTACATATTCATGCATACAGAAAAAATACAGATATTCATTCAAAAAAATTCAAAACAAATACAACAGGTAGGAAGATGTCACAAACCTGCAATCCCATGACTTTGCAGGCTCATGTAGTTTTTGTTTTGTTTTGTTTTTTCAATACAAGGTTTCTCTGTGTAATAGCCCTTGCTGTCCTGGACTTCCTTTGTACATCAGGCTGGCCTCAATTAATGTAGTATTTATGTCATGAATACATGCCACCCTGAGATATAGAATATACTCATTGCCAAATTTCAAAATTCAAGGTGTAGATGACAATTAGCAAAACAGCATATGTTTGCATGTTCAAAAACCTAATTTCCAAGCCCATCATCTATCAATATAAAAACAAAACAAGCCAAGTATCTTACCCCACATTTAATCCCAGCATTCTAGATCCAGAGTCAGATGGATCACTAAATTCAAAGCCTGCCTGGTCTATATGCCTACTTTCAGGACAGCCAGGGCTATATAGAGTCTCTTTGACTTCAAAATCAAAAACAAGAACAACAAAATTACAAACATAAAAATATCAGGCTAGCAAAATAGCTTAGCAGTGAATAGCAATTGCTTCTACTTTATCTTACGTGACTTAGGGGTAGAGCTACAATGGTGAGGGCATGACAGCACAAGAAGGAGCTGACTGATCAGTTCCAACCACAACCCAGTAGACACAAAGAACAGGAAATGCGTTCAGTCTATAGACACTCAAATCCCATTCCAGTAGGGAATCTAGAAAGGCTTCTCCTATAAAAGCTTCCACAAGCTCTCCAAAGGAAGCCACAAAAGAGATAAATGTTCAAAGATATCATCCTATCTAGGAGCCTTTTGATTCAATCAACTACATTCTGACCCTTGTCACTATAGGCTCATGTTCATTTCATGATGAAAATTCTTTTAGTATAAAACCAATGATCCTAATAGTCTGCAACAGCCCATACACTGTTCAAATGTTCTAAACTTGTTTGATACTCAAGGCAATCTCATGTCTGCCATGTCTTGTAAAGTTAGAAAAAAAAATATATCTTTTCAACATATAATGGCACAGAATACCTCTCCCAAACCAATAGATAGGAATGTGTACTTCATGAGGGAAGATTTGACCAAGGCAAGAAACCCAAAAGGGCAAACACTAAATTCTATAGCTCTGTCTCAGACACATGGGTCTTCAGTTTCAAAGAGCTTAGATGGCCCAACTCCTTCAACTTCTCATACATTTCTCAATTTGGTTACTTCAACTCCCTATATGCATCTTTCTGTGGTTTTTTTCATACTCACAGCTTCATGTAATAACTCTTACAGTTATCCTCACTGGGACTCTGACTCTGTCTAACAGATATTTAGAATAGAGCTGAACTGAAACCACAAAGGACAGTACACGACCTTAAATTTGGTAGCTTTCTTGTTTCTAGAACCTACACAATATGACAGGGTGATACCATCAAGTTTGGCTTCTAAATTGAGATAGTTTTATAGGAAGTTCCTTCCTGGGACTAGGAATCTCTTTGGCTAATCCTTCCATTAACTGAAAGCTTACAAGGATGGAATGTTATTCTTAGGAGACCTTCTTCAGCTTCCAATCTAGAGCAAGGGCCTTCTCTTTAATGGTCATAATCTTAAAAATCCCTGCCTCTTTTTCAGCATTTGACTGCCATCTAAAACTACCCAGGGCTGTTTTTCTCTGCAATCCACAGACTCTGCATTAATTTCTGCCCCACTTGTTGCTTTTTTCATTGTAGTCCTGAATGAGTCACTAGTAATAACCATCCAACAAATTCAATTATACCTTACTCAGTTCCATAGAGAATGGGCAGAATAAAAATGATTTACAGCCAAAATATCACACAAATTATCTCTAGCTAAATCTTTCATGGAGTCTATTTTCCACAAAATTCTATGGCCCACAACCCACTCCAATCCCCAGCCTGAGGGTCCAATTGGGAAACAACAAACAGAAAACAAGAGATGGAAGAAAAAATCTCAGGCACAAGAAGATTCAATTGAAGAAATCTATAAATCTATCAAAGAAAATATGGAAACTAAAAAAATTCCAGACTCAAACATCCAAGAAATCAAGACTCAAAACATCCAAGAATTCAAATACACTATTAAAAGATGAAAGCTTAACTATTATAGTAATTGAGGAAAGAGAAGACTCTTGGCTCCAAAGATCAGAAAACATCTTCAACAAAATCATAGACGAAAATTTCCCCAAACTAAAGAAAGAGATGCCTATAACCATACAAGAGGCTTACAGAATACCAAATAGATTAGGCCATAAAATGAATTTCTTCCTCCACATAATAATTAAAACACTAAATGTACAGAACAAAGAAAGATTATTAAAAGCTACAAGAGAAAAAGGCCATATAAAGTAACACATAAAGGCAGACCTAACAGAATCACTCCCAACTTCTCACCAGAGACTCTAAAAGCCAGATGAGCCTAAGCAGATGTCCTGCAGACCCTAAGAGACCACAGATGCCAGCCCAGATGCCTATATCCAGCGAAACTTTCAATCACCATAGTGGAGAAAAACAAATTTAAACAATATCTCTCTGCAAATCCAGCCCTACGGAAAATACTAGAAGGAAAACTCCAACCAAAAGAGGTTAACTACACTGAAGAAAACACAGGAAACAAAACCCCACTATAGGAAAAATCAAAAGAATAGAAACACACAAACACACCACCATCACCTACATTAAAATAACAGGTATTAACAATCACTGGTCATTAATATCTCTCATAAATGAACACAATTGACCAACTAAAATACACAGGCTAACAGAATGGATTTGTAAACAGGACCCATCAATCTGTTGCATACAAGAATAACAACTGAACAACAAAGATAGATTCTACCTCAGAGTAAAGAGTTGGGAAAAGGTTTTCCAGGCAAATGGACCCAAGAAGCAAGCAGGAGCCATACTTTTTAAAATAGACTTTCAAGCAAAATTAATCAAAAAAGATAGGGAAGGACACTACATACTCACAAAGGAAAAGTCCATCAAGATGCCATCTCAAATCTACACATCTATTCCCCAAATACAAAGGCACCTGCATTTGTAAAAGAAACATTAGTAAAGCTTAAAACAACATCAATTCCAACACATTCTAGTGGGAGACTTCAACACCCCACTCTCACCAATGGACAGACAGATCACTGAGATAGAAACCAAACAAATAAATAATGAAACTAACAGATGGCATGAATCAAATGGATCTAACAGATATCTACAGAACTTTTCACCCAATCACAAAAGAATATACCTTCTTCTCAGCACCTCATGGAACCTTCTCCAAAATTGACCCTATAGTGTCAAGGGTTACCCTCCTCCTTCACACACAGGGCTAATCTTGAGATAGGGCACAGCATCAGCAGTAGTATGAAGCCAGTCATTGATGGTGTCTGATGTCTCTCTATATATACTTTAATTCTTAATAATTCAGGCTGGCAGCCTTGCTCTGACACTAAGTCTACCAGGCTGGTGGCTTTGTTATATACTTTAACTCTGAATCTACCAGGCTGATAGGATTTTTATTTACTTTATATCTAAATCTGCCAGGCTGGAGGTTGTAAAAAGAATCCTTACAACTTAAGTACTTACACTAGCAAAAAACTTCAGGTACTTTTGCTCAAAGACAAATGGAAGCAACCTTGGCAGAGGCTCAGAGACTCAGAGGTTCATCAACTCTTTATGAGACAGAGAAAGAGAGAGAGAGAGAGAGAGAGAGAGAGAGAAGGAAAAATCATACATTCCCACACATTTCATATCATCAGTTCATACACACATATAGGCAAACAATCAGACATGCAGACATGTACATATTCATACACACATTCAAGAGAGCTCCCATCATACATGCACAAGCATACACATAAACACATGGACAAACAGATAGACAGACAAACAGATATTTGGTGTATGGAGGAGAATTTCAATTCCCACACCACATCACACTACATACATGTTTAGTACATAGAGGAGAGTTTCAATTCCCACACAACTCCTACCACATACATGTTTGGTGCATAAAAGAGAGTTTCAATTGCCACACCACTCCACATTACTCATTTGTAATCATTCACTTAAAGAAAAATAGAGTGTAACCACATTGTGATTGTTTTACTGCTTGAAAGAATTTGCTGGCCTATATAAGTTGGGGGGGGGGCGTTTAATATACGAAAATCCATCAATGTAATCCGCCATATAAACAAATTGAAAGAAAAAAAAACGCATGACCATCTCATTAGATGCTAAAAATTTTTATAAAATTTTATAAAATCCAATACCCGTTCACGTTAAAAGTCTTGGAGAGATCAGGCACATAAACCCATACTTAAACATAATAAAGGCAATATAATATACAGCAAGCCAATAGCCAACATCAAATTAAATGGAGAGAAATTCAAAGCAAGTCCACTAAAGTCAGGGAAAAGACAAGGCTGCCCACTCTCTCCATATCTCAACATAGTACTTGAAGTTCCAGCTAGAGCAATAAGACAACTAAAGGAGGTCATGGGGATACAAATTGGAAAGGAAGAAGACAAAGTATCTCTATTCGGAGACAATATGATAGTATATATAAGTGACCCCCAAAATTCCACCAAAGAGCTCCTACAGCTGATGAACACCTTCGGCAAAGTGGCTGTATAAAAATTAACTGAAAAAAAAATCAGTAGCCCTTCTCTACACAAAAGATAAATGGGGTGAGAAAGAAATTAGGGAAATAACCCCTTTCACAATAGTCACAAATAATATAAAATACCTTGGGGTAACTCTAACCAAGCAAGTAAAAGACCTGTATGAAAAGAACTTCAAATCCCTGAAGAAAGAAATAGAAGAAGGTATCACAAGATGGTAAGATCTCTAATGCTTATGGATTGGTAGGATCAATATAGTAAAAATGGCCACCCTACCGAAAGAAATATTCAATGCAATTTCTTATATTTTTGGTTGTGAGCCTAGCCTTTAATGGGTGAGCCATCTCTCCAGGCCTCAATGCAATTTCTATCAAAATACCAACACAATTCTTTACAGACCTTGAAAGAACAATCCTCAACTTCATGTGGAAAAACAAAAAACCCAGAATAGCTAAACCAATCCTGTACAATAAAAGAAAGTCTGTAGGTATCACCATCTCTGATTTCAAGCTTTCCTACAGAGCAATAGCAATAAAAACTGCATGATACTGACAGAAAAAAGGGTCAGTTGATCAATGAAATCGAATTGAAGACCCATTAATAAACTCATACAACTATGGACTCTCGATTTTTGGCAAAGAAGCCAAAACCATACAATGTGATAAGGAAAGCATATTCAACAAATGGTGCTTGTCTAACTGCATGTCTACATGTAAAAGAATGCAAATAGAACTACATTTATCACCCTGCACAAAAGTCAAGTCCAAGTGGATCAAAGACCTCATCATAAATTGGATACACTAAATTTAATAGAAGAGAAAGTAGGGAAAAGCCTTGGTACACAAGACAATTTTCTTAACAGAACACCAGTAGTTCAAGCAGTCAGATCAACAATGAATGGGATCTCATGAAACTGAAATCTTCTGTAAAACAAAGGAAATTGTCAATACAACAGAACAGCAGCCCCCAGATTAGGAAAAGATCTTCACCAATCCCATATCCTCCAACAGAGGTCTAATATCCAAAATATATAACGAACTCAAGAAATCAAACACCAACAAACCAAATAACTCAATTAAAAGTGGGGTATAGAGCTAAACCAAGAATTCACAACAAAGAAATCTCTAATGGCTGTGAAGCACTTAAAGAAATGTTCAACATCCTTAGTCATCAGGGAAATGCAAATCCAAACCAATCTGAGATTCCACCTTATACCCAACAAAATGGCTAAGATCACAAACTCAAGAGGCAGCACATGTTGACAAGGAGGTGCAGAAAGAGGAATGCTCCTCCATTGCTGGTGGGAGTGAAAACTAGTACAACCACTTGGGAAATCAATCTACAGTTTCTCATAAAATTGGGAACAGTTCTACCTCAAAAACCAGTTATACCACTCCTGGGTAAATATGCAAAGGAGAATCCATCAAACCACAAAAGCACTGGCTCAACTCTGTTCATAGCAGTTTTATTAGTAATAGCCAGAAACTGGAAACAATCCAGATGTCTCGCAACAGAAGAAATGGATAAAGAAACTCTGGTACATTTACACAATGGAACACTAGTCAGTTACTAAAAACAAAAACAAAAAAAAAATCATGCAATTTTCAGGCAAATGGAGGGAACTAGAAAAGATCATCCTGACTGAGGTAACCCAGACCCAGAAAGACACAGATGTCTTCACTTATAAGTATGTATTCACTTATAAGTGGATATTAGCCATACAGTACAAGACAACCATACTTAACCCACAGACACCAAAATAATCTAAGTAACAGGAGGGTCTTAAGGGAGGATGCTTGAATTTCACTCCAAAGGGAAATAGAATAGACATCAGAAGTGGTTGAAGAGAGGGAATTGATAGGGAGAGGGTGTGGGGAGGGGAACAAGAGTGAGGATCAGATGTGGGGATAGCAGGGATGAGAAATGAGAGGGCTAAGAGAGAGAAGGAAATCTGAAGGGGTTGCACCTTTAAAACAAGCAGGAGACTTGCAACAGGGTATGTTCCTGGGAGGGTAAGAGGTTGACTTTAGCTGAGACTCCTAGCAGTGGGGCACAGGGAGATGGAAGTGGCCACCTCAGAACCTGACAAGACTTCCAGTCGAGGGAGGGAGACATTAACCTATTCACAAAACTTTCGACCCATAATTTACCCTGCCTACAAGATATACAGGGATATAGATGGAGCAGTGACAGAGGGAACAGCCAATCAATGACCGCTAAAACTTGAGACCCACCCCATGGGAGAGCTAACCCCTGACACTATTAATGATACTTTTTAATGCTTGCAGGCAAGAGCCTAGCATTCATATCCTCTGAGAGGCTCTAGCCAGCAGCGAATTAAACAGATGCTGAGACCTACAGTCAAACATTAGGTGGGGCTTGGGGGTCTGGAAGAATAGAGGGACTCAGAGGGACAAGAACTCCACAAGAAGAGTAACAGTAACAATCCACCTAGGTCAATGGAGGCTTTGAAACATTAACCAAAAAAAAAAAAAAAAAGAATGTGCAGACTGGACCCAGCATCCTCAGACATATACAGCTGATAAGCAGCTCAGTCTTCACACAGATACCCTAGCAAGTAGAGCAGGGGCTGTCTTTTGAAACAGACTCTACTGCCTATCTGCAGACCACTTTCCCCTATCAGGGCTGCAATGTCTGGCCTCAGTGGAAGAAGATGTTCTTAGGCCTGATGTAACTTGATGGGCTGGCATGGGTTGGTATGGTGAGAGGGGCTCCCCTTTTCTGAGGAGGAGAGGGGAGGAAAGGAGAAAGAGGGTAGGAAGATGGAACTGGGAGGAGAGGAGGGAGGGAGTGGTGATCGGGATGTAAAATGAATTAATAAAGAAAAAAGAATAAAAACTTTGAAGGTGATTGCTTCAGCTAGATTCTGTGTTCTTTCTGCCCTTCATTTCGATTGTTACCTGCGGTGTAGACAAGATGGCTGGAGCTCTCATACCCATTTGACAAATGACAGTTCACTAAAGATTAAAATCAGATTGGAGAGAGAAGGTTGACACTACTTCAACCATAATTACATGCTGATTGATTACCAATACAGTACTGACTGGGAGAATCCTTTATAAGTGTATAATCCTTCAATCATTGCTAAGGTCTTCATTCTTTAGTACAATGTCCTCCTGAATTACACAGGTTGTCCTCAAAAATGAGCAATGAGGTTATTGTATAATTTTGGTCACCATGAATAAAGCTGCAATGAGCAATTCTGATACTTCTTAAAACTAATGTCAAGTGCATGGAAAATATACTGAGAAGATTGCGGGATCCATAGTAATTCTGGCATTTTGTGAAGCTCTGTATACTGTAGGCACACATAAACATGGATAGAATGAGAATATGTGGAGAACACAGTTTACTGTATTCTGGCAACTTCATGGTAAGGGAGTTGTGTGGGTGTAGGTAATATGTTGAAATGCATCAGAATTCATACACTAAATATGTGAAATTTTACATCAATTATAACAATGCAACATGGCTTTAACTAATTTTGGTTGATATCTGTAGAAAATCCCAACCTACTATTATCAGAGTTTATTTTGTATGCTACACAATCCCTTGTTATATTCAGATTCATTGTTCAATTCTGGACCATGTTTTATTTTCAATTTTTGTCTTCTCAATTAAATCATATTTAGTGGGTTAGCTTTTAATGTGACCATAACAATGTATTCTGGACCACTAAACTCTATAACTAAGTCTTCTTTCTATGGCTTTGTACATTATTTCGCATTAGGTTCAGTTTCAAACACTTTATGTAATTAGCTAAATGAATGATTGTGTAGAATAATATCTTTTACACTTTTATACTACAGTAAACAACACCATTAAAAGGACTTATTTGTAAAACAAAAAGATGTTGGTTATGGTCAATTTGCAGCATAAATTCAAAGAAAATTGCTAACAATATAAACAGGAAAGTTGATTCCAAAGCTATATGCCATGTGAGAAAACAGAAAAGAGAGGATAATGAAGAAATAGTACATACTGGCACAATGAGACTTCTGTACTTACCACAAATCTACAACAATCAAAAACATGTACAATAGTTGTGAAAAAATGAGAGGATGAAAAGAAAAAGCCAAAAACATAAGCTTAAAAATATATTCATGAGCCGGGCGGTGGTGGCGCACGCCTTTAATCCCAGCACTTGGGAGGCAGAGGCAGGCGGATCTTTGTGAGTTCGAGGCCAACCTGGTCTACAAAGCGAGTCCAGGACAGCCAGAGATATTCAGAGAAACCCTGTCTCGAAAAAACCAAAAAAAATATATATATATTCATGTTTTCATCAAAATACCTAAGGAAACTCCACCAGAAAAAAATGTGAACATGACCAATGTTACTAGTGACAGTATATGTACACAAATTAAGTAAACACAACTTCATGACTCCTACAAAAATAACTCAAAATGACCCCAAAACTGTTATATTTCTTAGCCAACCCCCAGCAACTACTGATCTCTCTTCTAAACTGAGAGGTCCCATACTCTAGAGCTGTCTCTTTAAATGGAAGTGATCAGAAAGTTGGGCTATGAATCTGCAGCACCTTATGCCCTCGTGTGGCTTCAGGCAAATCTACCCCCACGGAAGCCCACACAGGAAACAATGTTGAAGAAGTTAGTATCTGCTCCTTGTCACATGGATTATGTAACAAGATGGGAAATCTGTCCTATCCACCTACCCAACACCAAACACACCTGAGAAGCCTCAGCATCTCAGCAACTCCTTTTATACCATGGAATTGAATTTCTATGGATCATACCATTGTGGCTGGTGGTAGTGGAAAGGTAAAAGGATTCTAATCAAATAATCCTGAAGGATGATCCCTATCACCTCCTGTCTACCAGTTTCTAAACTATTTATAAAATTTGTCACACAAAACTGAATGTGGAATGCAAGGTTCAGAATTCTAGAAACCAGACCTTCAGTTTTTCAATCTGTCTTCCTACTGCATACCAAAAGCAACAGCTCTCTGTGCCCATTGGACAGTGATATTATTATAAGCACCACAGTTTCCCACTGCCATGGCTGGATAGGTTGCCCTTCCCCAGTAAATCCACACTCAGGGAAGGTCAGAGGCCAAGGGCCTCTGCTCAAGTCACCCCTGGACCAACAGAACCACAACCTGAGCCATAGTCCATCTTAGTCCCAGATGATAATACTCTGATAGCTCAGCAGACCTGCTCCTCCTGGCCTAGGGACAGTGGCCCCTATATTCACCATGGCATGGCTGGTCTTCTTCACAGCTTGATACAGCTGCCTCAGAGGAGAATCCTGGAAAGAACCTGAAAGGTATACCTCCCACTGGTATACTCCTGATTGCTAGGCCTGCCCAGAGTCCCTCATCAGCTAGAAAAACCCAGATGGGACTTAGCACAATAGCAGCAGCTCTAAGAGTGCCAGAGTTCAATGAATCAGACATCAGAGGCCTCCCAAGCTCTACCCTTCCATCCTAGGGAAAGACACACCCTTAGTCTGGGAAATTTGTATTTTAGTAGAATTTTCCAGTTTCCCAGAGCACTTCATGTTCCTCTTCCAAGGCACAGGGTACTGTGTGTACACATTCCGTTACACTCTATGTCCAGTGCAGCCATTTCTACCTTACAGCTGGGAAGCCTGCAGGAAAGTTCAAAGTTTAACAGTAACAACAATTAAAGCAAAAAGTGGGGATGATTTTGAAAGCAAGGAACAGTAAATGGGAGGTGAATTTAAAAAAGAAATAAAAAGGAGAGCACATGGATGCTCCTAGGTATGGTGGAGTAGAAATTTTATTATAGATGAAAGGAAGAGCATAGCCAGGTGCAGAGACATCTGGGAGACTCTAGAATGGACAGGACTCTGAGTTTTGTAAGGAGAGGGGAGAGGGGAGAGCCAGACCAAGAAGGCAGGATGGTCAATGATAAATGAAAAAGCCCAGGAAAACAAAAATGGTTGGATTCCATGATGAAAGGTAGCTGGGAAAAGGGCAGACCAAACCCTGAGGTAGAGGGCTAGGTATGCCAACCATTACTCTGTAATAGGTACAGACTGAGGGATGCTGGAAGAACCTGGCAGTCAGGTCTGCTTTAATTTGTTAAATAGGTACCTCAGCCATTTGTCCCAGCCTTTGACCCTTAACAGTATGGAGGGAAAAAGCAGATTTCTGAGGTCAAGGCCAGCCTGGTATAGAACAAGTTTCAAGTAAAGAAAAGTTTAAGTGCAGACATGGTGTTACACACCTTTAATCCTAGCACTCAGGAGAGTGGGGCATGCAGATCTCTGAGTTCTAGTCAGTTCTGTTCAGGCAGTTTGGTTGAGTCAGTGAGTTGAGAGGCAGGGCAGTGAAGTTCAGTTCTAGAATTCAGAGGCAGTTTTACTGGGCAAGATTTACAGAGAGAGGTAAATAGAGAACAAACTAGACACAGGTGAAGACAGAAGGAGCCAGAGAAAGAGAAGGAGCCAGAAGATTAGAGCAGATTGCCCAAGTCAGTATTAGGCCAAGCATAGCAATTCAGTCAGAAACTGAGAAAAGCCAAATTGAATCAGTCAGTCAGCTTTGAGAGGAGTTTGAGCCAGAGCAGGTTAAGTGGTCAGAAAGAACTAGAATGGGTGAGCTTATTCATCAGTAAGTCTCAGATGTTGAAAACATTCTAGGCCTAGATTAGATTGTACAGAGGCAAGGAGCTTCCAGGACCAGACTAGGCCTAGGTCAGCCGATGGAGGCAGTGAGCCTCTGAGAGGACAAGTAGAGCAGGAGAATAAAAGTTACTTTAACATCTTAATGGTACACCACCAGGCCTTAATGTTGGTTGTCACCCTGTAATGCCCCCTTGAGCAGCTTGTTAGAAGCCTCTTCTTTGATTTGAGGATTGGCCTAGTGGCTCGTTGTAAATCAGATTTGTCTCCTATGTTATGGTTTGGAGCCAAATTTCTGGGCAATCCTGGTGAACAAACATGTGTATCCTAGCATCCTGACCTCTAACAGGCCTGGTTAGCACACTACTTACCTGTGGGGTGTTTTGGAGGTAGTTCTTCCTCAGCTAAATTCCACTTGGTGTCTCTTACTATTTTCTAAACACTGGCAAATCCTCTACGTCATCAATTCTACTCTTCTACAGCACAGCTTAATATTGGAGTGCCACTCAACATATAAGAGGACTTTTACAACCTCCACAAAATTAACTCCAAATGGATCTTACACATACATGTTACATGCTAAGGGGAGAACTTGTGGAAGATCCTGGAGAAACTAGAGCTCTGCGAGTTTGGCATCCTGCTAAGGATGTTTCTACACACAAGCCCCTGCTGCAAATGCTTTGCATAGATGCAGCCCCAAAGAGAAGTTATTCAGAGCACAAGGCAGGGCCCAAGGAGTGGCTAGGACTAAAAGGAACCTCACCTCACAGGTAGCCTCATGGGGCAGTGGCCTATCTACCAGCCCAAGGCACGACTCACCACACCAGCTCCACTGCTCAGCAGCCTCCTCTTCCCCGTTGTTGGCAGTGACCCTGCACTCACCATGTCGTAACTTCAGTGCTTGTGCGAGCTCCCCTCACTACACCCAGCAGCCGCCGCAGCAATCAGAACACATCACACCGACCTGCTCAACAACGGAGTTGAACTGCAACCTAGTACCCGGAAATACACGCCTCCTTCGGTTGGCAGATCTTCCTGGAGTCTCTGATTGGCCAGTGAGTCTTGAGTGACATGAGCACCTCCCTTAGGGTTAGAGTGTGCTGAAGCGGAGCGAGGTGCTGGCTGACTCCTCAATCCCAGCATTTGGGGGTTAGAGACAGGCGGATCTCTGTGAGTTCCAGGCCAGCCTGGTCTACAAACTGAGTCCAGACAGCCAGAGCTGTTACACAGAGAAACCCTGTCTCGAAAAACAAAACAAAAAAAAAACAAACAAACAAACAGTAGCAGCAGCAGCATCAACAAAAAAAGTGTGCTGAAGGGACACAGCATTGTAGTTCCTGGCTTAGGCTTCCAGTTTAAGGACAGACCTTTTCCAGGAATGCAGAGATTTGCATTTCAGTAGCACTTGTGCCTACCTACAATAGCGTACGTACCGTTATCCGTCTTCCCACCTAGCCTCGGGGAGGACGGACCACTCAAGCTCTGTCTGCTCAGCTGCCTATTTCTCCTCTTTGTGGGCAGTGACCCTATGCTCACCAGGTCAAGACTTCAGAGCTTGCCTAGCTCCCCTCAGAGCACTCAGTAGGCACGTCCCTACTTCCTCTGAGAATCAAGGTGGATAGCTTGCAGAGCCCATTACTCAACTTGCAGCTGCATTATCAATCTTTCCGTAAGTGGAAGGGTGGACAGAATATTAACAATTAAATGGTGATTTTAGGAAACAAGATTTTTGCTTTGTGGCTTTATGCTGGGTTCAGGTAAACTTCAGCTAACTTTTCACCTGTAGGTATGAGACAACCCTTGGAGAAAAGCAGAAAGTAGATGACAAACACAATGGAGCACTATCATTAGCAGGAACATCTTCCACAGTGGGAAGGTAAAACAAAACAAAACAAAACAAAAAACCCACAGCTGTATTAACAAAGATTCTCTAGATGAACAGAACTGATAGAGTGAATTTATGTATGTAGAAAGAGGGTTTATTAGAATGGTTCACAGGCTGTGGCCCAACAGGTCCACCAATGACTGCCTACCAATGGAAAGTTGAAGAATACATGTTGCAGGATATTTGATCACACTGAACCCTGAGATTGTGTACTGGAAAAATCTCTTTCTACTTGTCATGTGGCTCAGCCTTAACAGACACTTTTAATCCAAGAGCTTTCTGTAAACAGGATTAAATAAAATCATCTGTAGGCGAGCCAGGCGTGGTGGTGCACGCCTTTAATCCCAGCACTTGAGAGGCAGAGACAGGTGGATCTCTATGAGTTCAAGGCCAGCCTGGTTTACCAAGAGAGTCCAGGACAGCCAGTGCTGTTACACAGAGAAAGCCTGCCTCAAAAAAACAAAAACAAAACAAAATCATCCAAAGGTCAAGAGGTGGAGCAAGCAACCAGTTGACAGAGACTGAACATAGGAAAAAACTATGGAGACTGAAGGGAAGTCCAGAGGATGAGTACAAAGATTCACAGGAAGTGGAAAGGAGAGACATTCAGTTTGAAGGGTTTTAAGACAGCATGGAGGAGAAGGGGCTTTTCCTTTCTGGGATGCTGGCTTGTAAGAAGGACAGATGGGTGTTTTCTTTGCCTCTCTGACCTTGTAGGCTTGCACCCCAGCATCTTCCTCCTGAGTATTTTTTAGTAAAATCAAAAGTTTTAGATTTTGCTTAAAAAAAAATCCGATAAAGTTCAGCCTATGTGGCTGGATATCTCAGCTAGTCTTCCATGTATACCAGAAATCTGAAGAAGTAGGCTCTAATGGCAGGGGAAAAAAAAGAACTTGCTAAGCAGAGCTGAGACAAGCAGACAAAGAAAAAGGGCTTCCAGCTCAATGTCCTTTATATAGGGAGGCTGCCACCAGAAGCTGTAGCTAGATTAAAGGTGGATCTTATCACCCCAAAAGATCCAGACTAAAGAAGGGTTTTTCACTTCAAAAGCTATAATTGATAAAAAGCCCACACACTTCCCAACTGTTTAGGTTCTAGTTAATTCCAGATGTAGTCAATTTGTCTACCAAGAATAACTATCACAACAGTCAAGACAAAAAAGCTGAGAAAGATGTTCTCCTGTGGCAGGCAAGGAGACATTTCTGAAGCAATGCTTTTCTCCAACAAAGGAAGCATTGGGATTTGACTGAAGGAGGCAGGGTACTTTCACATGTAGGTTTGCCTACTCCTAAACATCCTAAGTTAAATCCTCTTCTGAATGTGGTCACAGTGTGAAAACAGAGATATTTAAGGGCATACTTAGCTCAAAGTCACACAGAAACATATAAAAATGATGGAGAGTTGGCTCTGGAATGTTCATCTTGTACTACAAGGCCTTAGTTGAAAATAAGTAAATGACACTGTGAAAGTAGATTGGATGGAGCCTGTGCTGCCTGTCAGTCATGATGCGTGATCTTGAAAGACCCCCGGCTAAGCGTGCCTATTTGTTAGTTGCCATTTTTGCCATGCTGTTGCTTGTTGCGAAATGGGGACCTTCCATGCTGGGCAAGGCCCAGCAAAGACAGGATATCTGTGGTCAGACACTTGGGGGATGACTCACTGGCAATAGGAAAGTAGCCTTAACAGAAAGACCAGTGTGCTAACGGTAGCCTTGTCTGATTTCAGAAATGCCAAATTTGTCCCTAACCAGAACCCATGGCCTCATTTAAATCGACCAATGAAAACCCTGTAACCATGCATCTGCTTCTGTAAGCCCGCTTCTTGCTACCCCAACCCTATATAATCAACCCTCACCCTAGCCCAGCACGCTCAGTCACCCGAAGGCTGTAGCGTCCGCAGGCGCCTGTGTGAACAATAAAGTTGCCTCTTGTACTTGCATCCGGTGGTCTTGGTCTCTGTTCTTGGACGCTGGGCCCCAGGGGCAGTGTCCCCGTTCCGGGGGTCTTTCAATCTAACAGATGTATGTATCAACGGCACAATTCTCACATATACAAAGGTTAGAGAACACAAATTCAGAAAACATCTAGGAAGTCGCCCATCAGGACTGCCAACACTGTTCTTAGAGGAACAGCTTTGATGAGGTATTCTAACCTCAGAATAAGACTGCTTTTGACTCTGAGCATGTTTTCATGCAGGACTAGTAGGAGTTCATTTTAACTAGCCCTGGCTGCTGCCTGCTAAGGGCTGTGACATTACTGTAGGGGTTATAGTTTTTAAGATTTATTTTTATTTTGTATATTTGTGTTTTCCTTCATGTGTTTGTATGCCACAGCAACAAAGGCCAGAGAAGGCAAGCTATGTCTGGGACTTGAATTACAGCATATGGCTAGCTACCATGTAGTTTCTGGTGAAGGAACCTGGGTCCTCAGTAACAGCATCCATTGCTCTTAACTTCTAAGCTATCTCTCTAGCTACTTTTTAATTTAAAATTTGTTTAAATTAAATTTGAATTTAATTTACACATGTTCAGTAAAGTTATTACATTGCTTTTCCCTCTTTAAAGTCCTCTCTCCATCCCTACATATTCTTTCCAGGTAATTTCTTCCTTATTAAGTATGTGTGGATAAGAATGCTGAAATACGTGAGTAAAACTTGCTGACTCCATTTCTGTTGGTTGTGTGTATATAGTTTCAGGACTAATCACATTGTGTTGGATAATCGATTAGGGGCTCACCCTTGCCTGAGGCTAAATCTCCCACTTGCAGGAGAGGTCCGCTCTTTGTTGAGCAATAGGATATTTAGGCACAAAGGATGTTGCATCCACAGATCACGAGGTAAACCAGAACAATTAAACACACAGAGACTTTGTTACCTATCAATGGGACAATTTGCCCTAGGGGTGCTGCCATGTAGGCCCCCAGTGCAAGAGGAAGCTCTTAGCCCTCATATGACCACTGAAGTGAGAGGGACTGATATTTAGGGACACTCTACACAGGAGGAGTGGGATGGGTGGGAAAGGGAGGAGAGGGTGGGAGGGTGGAACCAGGAGGGGTGGAAAGAAGGCACTGTGATGGAGCTGCAACTTGAAGTAATAAATAAACATAAAAAAATCCACAGGGACTTCTCAATGAATGAGATAAAATATCTGCATTCAATCCATAAGTCTAGGAGTGGATTTTGTTAATGATCTAGTCACTTTTTTGCTATCTGTGGAGGCAGACCTCACCTAAGTTTTACTATACAGGCAGAATTCACTCAAAGTCTCCAGAATAATGATCTCAGACTGCTTCTTCCCTAGACTGTTACCTATTCTTAGGGGAAATCTCACATGTACTTTATGGCCATCTGACCTCTATGCTATTGATCAGAGACCATACTAAATCCTAGGCCTTTTAGCAACAGAACCCACCTTCATGGTCACATGTACTTTACAAAAGAATTTCTTTGTAGACACATCTAAGGCTTTATTTTGTACCTGGAATTGGACTGATTGGACTTATTGTTGCCTGGATATCTTCTCCCCAGTTGTACTGTGTTTTAAATATGCTGGCAAAGAACCACCTGGTATTAGACTCCTCAAATTCTGATCAAGGGTTTTCATTCTCATCTCTTAGCATGGTTCTCTTCCCTGTCTGATGCCTGCAAAGATCCCTCAACAGAATTCTGACCCCCAAGTGACCTAGAATGCCTAGGACAGTAAACTGTCAGGAATCGAAAAGACTGTGGAAAATACCTCAGAGGCTAAGAGCACTGAAGTTTCTTCCAGAACACCCAGCTTTCATTGCCAGTACATAAGGCAGCTGGTCCTATCTGTAACTCCAGTTCCAGGGTTTCTGACACCATCTCCTGGCCTCCCTAGCCAACAGACATGAATGAGATACAAAGACACACATACAAGAAAACACTCAAACACATTAAATAACGAATAAAATTCTTTTTGATGAGAGAAAGAGAGAAAGAGGACTTGTACCATGAACAAGTATATAGAGCAGTTTGTTGAATAATGAATGGAGGCTCAGTGAAGTCCCACCTACTGGGAGGTATTACAAAGATGGCTGATAATGAGTCTAGTGAGCAAGGCCGTAGGCTGAACTCTTCCATGAATTCTGTTTCCATTCCTGGCTCCAAGATTTTTGTTCTGTTTCAATTTCAGCCTTTTCTTCCCTCAACAGTTCACTGTGGGCTGAATGTATAAGCTAAATAGCCCTCTCTCAACAAGTTGCTTTTGGTTATGTTCTTTATCACATCAATTAAAAAAACAAACTGAAACATACAGGCAGATGGCCCTGAATGTCTAGATACTCTCCCCTGTCAAACCCATATATCATTGGAGGAGAACTAGGAATAGGTATGTGCACTACCATATCTGCTGTTGATAAGGGAATTGTAGATCTAAATTGAGGTCTTTCTAAACTGGTTGCAAGCACTTTACACATGGAGCTATGCTTGCACCTGAAGTATTCAGAATATTTTTCACACTATAAAGACTTAAGGACACAATGTTTACTACTTGATAACACTGTGGGTTCTCTTGAACAAGGAAGAAAAGACCCTTAATTTACCAGGTGCTGCTGGATAATTCCAGAAATTTCTTAGCTCATTCACAAAGAACCATTTGAATGTCATTCTTAGTCTTTTTGTTACAAGGTAAAGGAGATCCAGGAGCATAGGTTTAAATCCAGGGTTACTATAGAAACAAAATACAGGCCTTTAGGACTTTTTTCAAAGGAACAACTACTAGGAGTGATCAATGCTTTTTCTAGGAATTTTGCATCATGAAATCCCTTAATAAGTTATTGCCATGTAGGGAATCAAACTCTTTTGTTATATTAACCACATATTTTATGAATGGTCTATTTTTCAGATGTTGTACGTGACAGTCTTGCCTTTATTCTTGGGAACAAAATTTCAGCCCGACATATATGACCACAGTGCTTTCTTGATGGATATTTCAGCTTGTAAACCATTGATTATTTTAGTCGTTACTTGTATTTGGGAAGTTCAAGTTAAATCTCATGTGTCACATCCTGTCTTACTGCTATGTAAGGCTGTAAAAATTAATGAATACATGGCCTTCTCCTCTGTGGTGAGACCCTGACCTCACTCCTTCTGGAAACCTTCCACAGAACTCAGTCCTTGAAAATAACAAAGCTTGCATAGCTGGCCGGTTTGTACAGACAACCCTCGGATCCCTGGATCCCCATCTACACTCCCCACCACCTAACTTAACATACTCTTTGTTCCTTTATCACCACCTGAGGCTGTTGCCTTGTGGGCTAAAAAATGCTACTCATTGGTGCCCCCACCTTTTTGTAGCCGCTTGTGTATTTAAAGGGCCAGAGAACCTTTTTACGGGGTTCATTCCTCTATGGGGGAATCAAACCCTGGCGTGTCAGTTTAATAAACCTCTTGTCTATTACAGTGAATCGGGGGCATTGGTGGTCTTTGGGCGTCAGGATTCGGTAAGCCCCTCTTGGGTTCAACAGCTACATATACTGGGAAGTTTGTGTTTTCATAGTGAAAATTTCAAGTTTATGTATGATAATAATAGCTTTGCAAGATTTGTGATATACCTATGAGCAATGGTTGCTACATGATTTATTTTGAAAAAAAAATTACCAGTGGTACCAAATAAGGCACATGACAGATCGTTCATTGAAGAAAGAGAATTAATCCTTTTACTTCTAATGTCAAGTCATCTCATGAGCTGGATCTACATATAAAAGCAATGCCCACCAAGACTCATAACTGAAGTAGGTCTCCAGGGACTTCATATGGTAGAAAGAGGTAGCTGGTTTCCATAACATGCCCTCTGATCTCCACAAGTGTGGCATTGCTGTCAAAGGAAATTTTAAAAAAAAAATACACGAGCATGATAAAAATTCTGATCGAGTTACTTTTGTGGCCATCTGCAGCTGGTAGTTGGGATATCATCAAGAAATTGTAGGAAGAATTTTTTGTCATGGGGAGCCATTACTCAAGTTGAAGGCTTTTCTTCCCTTTGGAAGATTTTACACTGTCTTTCATCAGTGATCTCTCTTCTGGCAAAGGGAGAAAATCTTGTTTTCTGTTTAGGATTCCATTAAAGGCAGTTCATTCCAATTGCCCTGGTTACTACAGTTCTCAAAAGACATTGTCCTTTCTGAATCTTCTCTCCACAATGAGGCCTCAGTGAGAAAACACATGCTTACCTGTATAAGGAAATATATCATCTCGTAGGCCTCAGGTAATGCAGTTTGTTTCTGTGTTTTTAATCCTATTTCCTTTGTCTTTTGGATTGTTTTGTTTGTTTGTTTTATTGTTGAAAATAAAATCTGAAGCCATTTTTTTAAGCTAACTGGTAGTGTTAAGGTTCTATTACCTGCTTTGACAATTTCCTCTTAAAGCCTGGTGTAGATTGAGTAATGAATAAGGCCAAAGACTTCCAAAGTTGGGAATGCTTAAGCATAGTCTTTGTGGTAGACTAAGAATTGCTCCCGTAGGTGCATATATTTAAATGTTTAGTCATCAGAGAGTGGCAGTATTTGAATGATTAGAAGGTTAAGAAATTCTGGCCCCTGTGGGAGGAAGTATGTCACTAGGGGTAGGCTGTGAAGCTTCAAAATCCCATAGCAGAGCCAGTATATCTCTCTCTCTCTCTCTCTCTCTCTCATTCTCTCTCTCTCTCTCTCTCTTCCTAAAGTTGAAGATGTAGATCTCTTAGCTACTTATTCAGAAATATGCCTGCCTACTTGCCTGAGTGCCACCATGCCTTGTACCATGATGATAATGGACTATCTCCCGAAATAAGCAAGCCAACAGTTAAATGCTTTCTTCCAGAAGAGTTACATTTAATCATGGTGTCTTTTCACAGCAATAGAACAGTGACTAAGACACCATTGTGGTGTGTGTGTGTGTGTGTGTGTGTGTGTGTGTGTGTGTGTGTGTGTGTTTTAATTTGGAATTGAAGTCATTATTTTTCTTAAGTGGATGGAGAGAGATTTCTTTTAATTAATTGCTGTCAGCAGCATTGAAAGAGCTTGTCAAGGAGCTGAAGAGAAGGCTCAATAATGAAGTGTACTGGCTGCTCTATCAGAGGATGCAGGTTTGATTCCCAGTCCCCACAGCACTCACAACCATGTGTAACTCCAGTTCCATGGGATCGAACCCACTTTTCCAACCTCTGCAAGCACTAGGCATGCATGTGATACATAGATATACATTCAGGCAAAACAACCATGCACATACATACATACATACATACATACATACATACATACATACATAAATAATTTAAATTTGATTTAGTCAGGTTTTTTTTACAAATAAATAAATAAATAAATAAATAAGAATGGAATTAGTACTAGAGAAGTGGGGCTGGTGGCAGGAGTAATGTAAATTTGTGGCTTTTTATGCCTTTGAGCAATTATTTTTAAGAAAACATTGAAGGTGTTTGAAATACTGAGATGTAAATATCATTGAGGTGCTGTTGTCAAAAATGGAAGCATAGTGCTGGAATTACTGTGTGTGTGTGTGTAGGGGAGTATATGTATGCACATGAATGAAATTGTCTATGGGGACAAAAACCAATTGCAATGTTTATCACCAATAGGAGGTAACCAGGAGAGGTTATTCCAAATGAACTGGCAGCAGTTCTTAATAGGTTGGAGATGTCTGGAACCACAATACCAATTGTGAATGGGATGCCACAATGGGTAAATATGTCAGACTCCATAAAATTGTGAAGGATACCCAAAAAGGGACTTTATACCCCTAACAACTCTTCCTTCCTGGAAATTTGAAATGTCTCTTTTAGAATTCCAAGGAAAACACTTCTTTCAGTCTTGCCTAAATCTCCATTGGCAGTAACTTTAACCACTGAAGACAATTTGGAAGACAATTTGACTTTGATAACCAAAAAGAAAGTGCCTTCCTTTTCTACAAAATTTTCTGGGCACCATATAAGGGGAGAAGTACTTAATGGTACCCTAGTTTAAAAGGCTTATTAAATTTAGACTCCCTTTCTAAATGAGGAGCGAGATGGTTCAGATATCCCTCATATAGAACTTCTTTTTTTTTTTTTTTTTTTTTTTTTTTTTTTTTTTTTTTTTTTTTTTTGGTTTTTCGAGACAGGGTTTCTCTGTGTAACCTTGGCTGTCCTGGACTTACTTTGTAGACCAGGCTGGCCTCGAACTCACAAAGATCCACCTGCCTCTGCCTCCCAAGTGCTGGGATTAAAGGCGTGCGCCACCAACGCCCGGCAAATAAAGGAGAGGGGTAGTGAGATCTCTTCTAGAAGGTTTTGATTTTTTTTTTCTTTTTTTTTTTTTTTTTGGTTTTTTCGAGACAGGGTTTCTCTGAATATCCTTGTCTGTCCTGGACTCGCTTTATAGACCAGGCTGGCCTTGAACTCACAGAGATCCGCCTGCCTCTGCCTCCCAAGTGCTGGGATTAAAGGCGTGCGCCACCACCGCCCGGCTAATATAGAACTTCTTGATCCATTAGCAAGACTCATTTATAAATGGCAACCATTTATAAATGAGTCAAGGCAACTGAAAAAAAAAACCTGAATTTTGGGGTGACACTGTAAGTAATCTGTTCCTGAGGTCCATATAATTTGTAGCTGGATCACATTCACCTTTACCATTGTACCTTAATGTTCATTAATTAACTAATTTAATTAATTAATTAATTAATCTTTTTTTTCAAGACAGGATTTCTCTGTATATCCTTGATGTCCTGGAATCACTTTGTAGACAAGGCTGGCCTTGAACTCACAGAGATCTGCCTGCCTCTACCTCCCGAGGGCTGGGATTACAGGTGTGCACCACCACGCCTGGCTTAATGTTCATTCATGAATAGAATACCATTGTGATGAAGTCCAATTTGATGTCTATAAAAGTGATATTCCCACTATGATGTAACACGCCTAAATCATGCTGCCATTAATGTATTTTAAATGCCTTTATTCATAACTTTCTGTGTTGTCTGATTGTAGATGAGAAAGAAATCTTCATGAGACATGTAATCCTTTGGAACAATGACTTTGTGTTAATCAAATCCATGTTTACTAGGTCACTGATATTTGGCTCCAAAATTAAGTGTTATGGTTTGAATATAAAATATTTTCCAGAGTTCATGTGTTTGAACTGGATCTCAAGCTGACAATGCTGTTTTGCAGTTGTGCAAACTTTAGGAAATGGAGCCTCCTTTGAGAAATGGGTTGCTATGGAGTACTAAAGGTTTATAGATGTTGGAATTTCCTGTTTGCAATCTGACCCCTGACCTCAGACCCAGATGTTGAGCTATATTCCCAGCACTAACTGTTCCCCATTCTTCCCCACCACATGCACTATTTCCCCTGGAACTACAAGCTAGAACATACATTTCATTTCTTATATCACATGTTGTAGGGATTATGTTTCTGCAAAGAGCACAGTAACTCAAACAACTCTTTCATGTTCCCTTGTAGGACAGAAGTACGTTTTCGGTCACTGATTCTTGAAGCTAACTGTCAGAACTTACAGATGAACCTTTCATTTGTGTAATCACCCAACTCGATGCTGGGTAGTAGCTTATATCCAACTATTCAGCTTTATGGTTCCCATGAATATGTAGCTTTGGACAGATGTGAGCTGTTACAGGAGTGCTAGGGACAGAACCTGGGTCTACAGCCAGTGCTCTCAGCCACTGCTTGATCTCTCCAGCCTAACTCACTTTCAGTAAAAAATTTAAAATAGAATACCACACACAGGACATTGGAGATGTGAGGACCATGGAAAATCCCTTGAGGAAAGATGCAGGTGTCTAGTGGAGCAGGACTAAAAGAGATGCTATGTGTCCTTCAGCTGACAAAGCTGCAACACCTAACCCCTGTGGAGTCCAGACAATTTCATCATGACCACAACTCTCAGATGAGTTATGTTTTTGGTTTTGGGTTTTTTGTTGTTGTTGTTTTTTGTTTTGTTTTGTTTTGTTTGGGGGTTTTTTGTTTTGTTTTGTTTGTTTTTTAGATTTTTGGAGACAGGGTTTCTCTGTTTTGTTTTTTAGATTTTTGGACACAGGGTTTCTCTGTGTAGCCTTGGGTGCCCTGGGAACTCATTCTGCAGACAAGGCTGGCCTTGAACTCAAAGAGATCCACCTGCCTCTGCCTCTGCCTCTGCCTCGCAAATGCTGGGATTAAAGGCCATCATGCCCAGTCATGATTTGTTTCTTTTAAGGATGGAATCTACAGCCCTTTTGGTTTAGTATACTCAAGCATGTCTAATATCTATTTGTAGGTAGTGACATTGAAGTTTATATTCTAATCATTTGCATATCAAAGATGTTGGTTCCTTTCATGCCAACTGAAGCTACTCTATGGTCATCATAGTCATCAACATTATTATTTACTCTTCGTATCATCATAAAAAATTCTATTAATATAAAAATTCTCCTAATTGTGTTAAGCATGTTATAATTATAGTCTAATAAAATTTCATTTAAATCTTAGAAGATGGGCTGGAGAGATGGCTCAGAGGTTAAGAACACTGGCTGTTCTTCCAAAGGTCCTGAGTTCAATTCCCAGCAACCACATGGTGGCTCACAGCCATCTACATTGAGATTTGGTGCCCTCTTCTGGAGTGAATGTGTACATGCCGGCAGAACACTGTATACACAATAAATAAATAATTTAAAAAAAAATCTTAGAAGATGTCTGACAAGTGAATTTCTGTGACTAAGACTATAAGAATGATGCAAGAACATTTTTAAAGCTGGGTTCCTCTTGTCTGAAACAATCTGCAGTTGGAGAAAGGCACTCCAGAAGCATCTTGTACCAGACGCTAAAATTACTTTTCAATGTGGTGGGAATTACTTTTATGTATATTTCTTTTGTAGAGTCATCAGCTCTACATAATATTATTATTATAAATTTATTTTAAATAATTTATTTAAATATAAAAATAATATAAAATTATTATAAAGTTATTAATATAAATAATAACATCAGAATTTTCAAGTCCTTCATAAACCATATCGTTAAGCCTTTTCTGATATGTCCCTTATATAGTGCACCCTGCTTGCCCATTGTGAACTCATCTGTTTTCTCAGAGGCCACCACTGTAAAGATGCAAATTCAACATTGTATTTCTTCTCTATTTCTTGTTCTTGAGAGTTAATCTGATTGGTTCATATTCATGTGTTTTGTTTTGAATGATGCTTGTTTTCAAAATGGCTTTTTTTTTGTCCTGACATTTTAGAGTTGATGGACCTAGACAAAAAAAAGATCAATTTAATATTTAACAGGAATGTCTTTATATGTGATCAGCTGCTCACAAATCACTGGGCTATCATGCTATGAATGATGAATGAAAATAATTTATAGCCTTAGCCTAGGGTAGGAGAGAAACATGAGCCAACAAACTTAACCTAGACAATGTTGTGTGGGAGGGTGCTTTTGTGTTTCTATACACGGGTATGCTTGTGTTTACTTAAAGGCCAGAAAAGTATATGAGATCCCTCAGAACTGGATCTACAGGCACTTACAAAACACCTAGCTTGTTACCTGAGTGCTAGATTTGTACTCTAGCCCTCATGGATGCAATGAAAGCTCTCTTAGCCACTGAGTCATTTTTCCAGCCCAATAATGAGGAAAGAGGATAGAGAAGTGGCATATTTGAGATAGGATACTGGAACAAATTTATATCAGTTAAATCTCTAAGGTTACATGAGTTAATAATTCACCAAGTATGTTTATCTGCCTTGTATGTGATATTGGGTTCAAATCAGGTACAATAAAGCATCCAATATAATTCTTTTATTTTAATATAATTCTATTGAATTTGGGGGGTTGACAGTATTTTTTTATTCTTAAAAAATAAACTATAACTACATTCTTTCCCCATTACCTTGTCCTCCCTGCAACTTCTACTATGCCCATCTCAAAGGGCTTCTTTTTCTTCAAATTTATTACATAAACACACACATCAGTTTTGTCTTGTATTCTACAAGTAACATTCCTATAACACTTTTTAAAACTTTGTGTTTTGTTGTTGTTGTTTTGGAGTTTTTGTTTGTTTGCTTTTTCCTGGTACCCATGTTTAATCCTAGCAGTCAGGAGAAAAATACAGGTAGATCTCATGCCAGCCTAGTTTGCATACTTAGGTTTAAAGTAGCCAGGACTCCATAGTGAGACCCTGTCTCAAAACAAATACAAACAGACACACACATCAATCATTTAATTTAATTTAGTTTATTTGTTTGTGGGGTGTGAGATGGCAGTGGCATGCATGTGGAGTTAAAAGGACAACTCTTTGAGAGTTGCTTTTCTATTTTTAAGTTCTAGGTAAATTTTTCTGTTATGTTGTTTTTAAATTTCAAATTTTATGGAGGAGCTGACAAGACAGTTCAACTGGTAAATTAGGCACTTACCACCAAGCCTGATGACCTGAGTTCAATCCCTGGGTCTCACATCATGAGAGGAAAGCAACAATCTTATATGTACATTGTCTTCTGACCTGTATACATGTATGGTGTCATACACAGAAAGAAATAATGATAGTAGTAGTAAGTCTTATTTAAAATTTAATACAGAGCATTCATATACCTAAGTGTAGAAGTAACTTTTATTCCCCCAAGGTAACTGTTGTTTCCCAGGCTTACTGCCCCTAGCTGCTAACCTAGGCCTAGTTCTTGATCTTCCAACCTCAGAACAGTCTAATTGAGGTCTAGAATGTTTTCAGCCTCTGAGACTTAATGCTGAATCTCCTTTTCTATCTCTTTCTGAACCCTGGCTGGCTGGCTGGTTCAGCTCAGCTGTTCTGTCTCAAATCCCTCTCCAAGATGACTAATTCAATCTGGCTTCTCTCAGTTTCTGACTGAATTGCTCTGCTTGCTTTCAAACTCTAGCAACTAACTGTAACTTCTGACTCCTCCTCACTCTCTGGTTTGTTCTGCTGTTTCCTTTGTCTAGCCTGTTATCTCTTTAACCTATCTCTGTAAAACTCTCCCAGCAAAACTGCTTCCTCCTCTCTCTCTCTCTCTCTCTCTCTCTCTCTCTCTCTCTCTCTCTCTCCTGCTTCTCAACTCACTTATTCCAAAACTGATTCAACTCAACTCCATTGCTCTGAACTCAACTGACTGCATCTGAGGTGGGAATCTGAGGGGATTTGCCAGTGTGACACAGAGGTAGAACAGGTGCTGGAACTGAAAGATAGTGGACCACATAGCAGGACATAAGCCAGAACTAGTCAGGGTTAATGTGTATGAACTAGCTGAGAGTCTGCTGAGCTATATTAATGTTTCATGAATATTAATAGTCTCTATGTAATTATTAGGAACTGGCAGTTCCAAGATTGTCTGGCAATATTTGGCATCCAAAGTGAGGAGATGTAAATCCAAGCTTAAGGCCTTAAAAAAAAAGCCCTTCACATAGGAACTGGAGGCAATCTCCTAACAAGTAAGCAGTCCATTGAGCAGGCCGGTGAATACTGTAGTCTCTTAGGCAGGCTGAGCTAGCTCAGTGGGTGGGTGCTACACTGATGGCATATGGAAGTATGACCTCCCCTTCTGGCAGAAAGCCAAGTCCGGACTGAAAAAATACCTCTGAATCAGAAAGGTATATTTTTAATTATGTTCAGGTGCTGAAGAAACTGGATATAGACAGTCATACAAAAAGAATATAACTTAAAAATAATAAAACAAGGCCTCTAAAGGAAGAAAATAATTAGAAAGACTAAAAAGAAAATACTTTCTATTTTAAAAAATGGAGAATACACTGACAGGGGGCATTTGGACCCTGTATAATTTGGTTTCAATTATCAGCATAGAAATAATTATAATTTCAGTAATATTTACAATTTTACATATCTTCTTTAAGAAAGATCAGAATAAAGCAGACCTAGATAAGTAGAAAGCTGAAAAAATTGATGCTGTCACAAGTAATAGAACAAAAATTAGATAGTCCTTTAAATCAAAATAAAGAATATTCCAATGAGTCCAATGGAAATTCTACAGAGCCACCTTGCAATGAAAAAAAAACAAAAAAAAAGAGTACAGATTATATTTGATAATGCCATCTTAGAACAATGTCATACAATAGCTTTAAATGCTTGAACAAGGTTGAAGAACTGACACATCTGAATCATTTACAAAGATAACACAGGGTTCAAATGAATCTTTTACTACCTTTTTACAAAGATTAAATTCAGCTATAAATAGAGCAATGTCAGATCCAAATGCTAAAGAAATTTTGACTGAATATTTAGCTTTTGAAAATGCTAATGCTGAGTGCAAAAAGGCAATTAGAACATTAAGGGTCAGATCTACACCTATTAATGAGTGGATAAAAACTGTTTCAGATATTGAATCTAATGCTCACAATTCAGTTGTTTTTAAACCAACAATTACAAAAGATATAAAAACTCAAAATGTTCATTATTGTGGCTGTGAAAGATCAGGTCATTTCCTAAAGGACTGTAGACAAACAGTTTCTAAGGATAAATTTTTTTCTTCAATGATAATCCAGACAGAAAGTTTCCTAGGATATATAAAAGATGTGGAATGAACTGATATAGGCTTATGAATTTGGGTCATCCAGAGATATTGAAGACAATTGCTTACTGTCAGAAAACTGACCAAGGGGCCTTCCTCAGGCCCCAGCAAAAAACAACATGAACCATTCGTTTCCTGTCAGCCAATGAAAAACTGTTTTGGGAAGCAACTAGAAAAATTAAAGCCTGACAGGACAAACAGTGCTGCAGAAAACTTAAATAAGCCATGTAACAGAGACAGAACAGCTCCTATAGACTGAAGAAGAGCTTTTAAAGATACTACAAAACAGATATATTAGCAAACTGATATAAATTATAAGAGACCAAGGTTGAAATTACAATTAGAAGGAATTGAGATTGAAGGCCTAGTGGATAAAGGAGAAGATGTAACAATAATTTCACAAGATTCCTGGAATCCAGCTTGGCCACTTCAAAAGGTATCTACCCAGGTCCTAGGAGTTGGAGCATTATCTCACATAAAACAAAGTCTAAAATGGATTAAATGTAAAGGACCAGAAGGTCAGTAGGAAAATTAAAGCAATATGTGGCAAATACAATCATAAATTAATGGGGAAGAAGTTTTTTGCAACAGTAAGAATCACAGATTAGCATTCCCCCAACTTCAACTACAACTTGTGAAAGGGGAGATGTTCCTGATGAAGATATTTTAAAATGTTATCACAGGCAATTAGACTGTCCATGCTGTCCATGAGCAGGGCTGTAGAGGCTGGCTCTCTAACTTTATCAGGAGGGCTACTGCTGATAGAATACCAACTGCCCTACTACTAAAATGGTTAGCTGACAAACTTGTTAACACTTGCCCGTAAATAAATAACAGTTACAGGAACTAGGACAGCTGATCCAAGAACAGCTGAGTGTTCAACATATAGAAGAGTCCACCAATCCTTGAAATTCTCCTATATTTGTCATTAAAAAGAAATCTGGAAGGCAGCTATGCTCACCACTATACCACCAACGCACACTCCTAGTCATGCAAACATGTCTCTTTATTAGCTACTATGACAGTCTATCACAGATATTCTCTAAACTACCCAGTAATCAAGTTGCTAAGAGACAAGCAACATTTGCTTATCTAAATACAAGAGATAGATTGGGCATCTTCAAAAACCCCTAGAGATCTGCAGAATATGGCATTCAAAGATGTTATCTTAAATCAAGATTTTTTTTTTATATCGAGACATATCAGTGCCTGACAGCACCCCCTATTCTACTCCAAGTAGAAGATAAGCATCGAAGAACCTCCACTGTAAGATGGTTGAATTAGTGGCAAGCCTTTCTCTTGGCATGAAAAAACCCCTTGCACCAACTGCAGACAGACTGCTGTCCAAAAAGGACAAAACTTGGTAGCAGGGAAGTCAACAGCCTAACTCTGCCAAGACAGGGTAGGTAAGTCCTTCATAATACCTGATCTACAACAAATGTCTGTCAGAGAAACAGGACCCAAAGCCTGAAGATTGATGCTGGAATGTATGGAGAGAAAATGGGAACTGTCCAGGCAGTTATTGGTATGTTCTTTCTTAGTTTTGGAAGCTGCAGGCTCTGCACTTCCTATATAAGCAAATATATTTATCCCTCTCAGGTCTCTGAGGTGGTTGAAGAATAGACAGCTAGAGTCTTATAGTTAAATTTTGAACTGTTTAGGAATCAAGAGGGTGTTATAGATCTAAGAAGATACTCTTAAAAGTGTGTTGCAAGATAGTATGAATGTTGAGTCACATATAGACCTTTAAACTCATGGAGTTGGGTAGATAGTAGAATGTTAAAGTCAGGGGCCAAATAGGTATAAACTGAACATTGGGAAGGTATACTGGGCCAATTTACTCTCATAAATGTGGCATATTTATATCTATTGTTTTGTATAATACTTACTGTTATAAGAGAAGGAACCATCTGTTGGACTGAAAGGGGAAACTTCTGGAGGGAAGAGGGTGGAAGGGTGGGATAGGAAGGGGGAATAGGGAGGGGTTTGTTACTGAGATGTAACTTGAAGAAAAAAAAATAAAGTATTTAATTTAAAAAAAAAGAAATCTGGAAAATGGAGGATGCTGACAAATCTGAAAGCAACCAATGAAGTTATGCAGCCTGTGAGTTCCTTACTACCTGGAATCTCTTTAACTTCTTCGTTACCTAAGGCATGGCCTATTATAGTGATTGATTTAAAAGACTACTTTTCTTCTCAATACCCCTTGAGAAACAAGATAGAAGAAGATTTACTTTCACTGTGTCCATATTTAACATGCTATGCCAACTAAGAGGTAATAATAGAGAATCTTGCCACAAGGAATGTTAAACTATATCACCTTGTGTTAATATTTTGTGAAATTTATTAGTCATTAGAATTAATTGGTTAACAGTTTCCTCAATCTATAATTTATTATTATATGGATGAAACTTTGCTGGTTATTCAGATGGAAATACTTAATAAAATACTGGCAAACCGAATCCAAGAACACATTAAAAGTATCATACACTATGATGAAGCAGGCTTCATACCAGGAATGCAGGGGTACTTCAACATACGAAAATCCATCAACATAATCAACCATATAAACAAGCTAAAAGAAAATAAACCACATGATCATCTCACTAGATGCTGAAAAAGCATTTGACAAAATCCAACCCTCCTTCATGTTAAAAGTCTAGGAGAGAGCTGGCATACAAGAACCATACCTAGAAATAATAAAGGTGATATACAGCAAGCCTGTAGCCAATATCAAATTAAATGGAGAGAAACTTAAAGCATTTCCTCTAAAATCAGGAACAAAGCAAGGATGCCCACTCTCTCCATATCTCTTCAACATAGTACTTGAAGTTCTAGCCAGAGCAATAAGACAACTAAAGGAGATCAAGGGGATACAAATTGGGAAGGAAGAAGTCAAAGTATCCCTATTCGCAGATGATATGATAGTACACATTAGGACCCCAAATATTTCACCAGAGAGCTTCTACAACTGATAAACACCTTCAGCAATGTGGCTGTGTACAAAATTAATTCAAAAAATCAGTAGCCCTTCTGTATACAAAAGATAAATAGGCCGAGAAAGAAATCAGGGAAACAACACCCTTCACAATAGCCACAAACAATATAAAATACCTGGCAGTAACTCTAACCAAACAAGTGAAAGACCTGTACGATAAGAACTTCAAGCCCTTGAAGAAAGGAATTGAAGAGGACATCGGAAGATGGAAAGATCTCCCACACCCATGGATAGGTATGATCAACATAGTAGGAATGTCCATCCTACTAAAAACAATATAGAGATTCAATGCAATTCCTATGAAAATACCAACACAATTCTTTACAGACCTTGAAAGAACAATTCTCAACTTCATATGGAATAACAAAAAACCCAATAGTTAAATCAATCCTGTATAATAAAAGAATATCTGTAGGTATCACCATCCAAGATTTCAAACTATACTATAGAGCAATAGTGATAAAGACAGCATGGTACTGGTATAGACACAGACTGGTTGATCAATGGAATGGAATTGATGACCCAGAGATAAGCCCACACACCTATGGTCACTTAATTTTTGACAAAGAAGCCAAAACCATGCATTGGAAAAAGGACAGCATCTTCAACAAATGGTGCTGGTCTAACTGGATGTTAACATGTAAAAGAATGTAAATAGACCCATATTCACCTTGCACAAAACTTAAGTCCAAGTGGATCAAAGACCTTAACATAAAGCCCGAAACATTAAATCTACTAGAAGAGAAAGTGAGGAAAAGTCTCACACTCATTGACATAGGTGACAACTTCCTGAACAGAATGCCAATAGCTCAGGCTCTAAGACCAATGATCAATAAATGGGACCTCATGAAACTGAAAAGCTTCTGTAAGGCAAAGGACACTGTCATTACAACAGATTGGGAAAAGATCTTTACCAACCCCATATCTGACAGAGTGCTAACAAGGAAATCATGCAATTTGCAACCACATGGATGGAACTAGAAAAGCTTTGGCTTTGGTCATGGAGGAAACAAAGTAAAGGAGGTTACGCTCAGGAATCTCTCTCTCATTTTTCCCTCATTCCTTCTTTCTCTCCTATCTAGCACTAGGGGGGAAGGAGGAAAGGGATAAAAGAAAATGGAGGGAGATATAGGGATGATAGGGTAAAAGAGTAGATTATTGAACCTACTTTATACTAGAAAGCAAACACAAGTTACAAATTTATTACAGTGTTATGTATTTCTGTATATTCATAGAGATTTAAGATTATTTTTACTACAACATACTGTGTATACATTGCAATCTGTGTTTAAGGTATTGTACTTATGCAACTTATTTTAAAATGCAATGTAAAGTTCTAGTCCATTCTAAAGCTACTTTTACAAACTAATAAGGATAATAAAGAAATGCGGGTTAGTAATTAGCCACCTATAATAATAAAACTTGTAATCTCATTAAGTGCTAGTTTAGTTTAGCTAATTAATAAAATAAGCTTTATTTAGCTTCCTGCAGATGTTTTCAGAGTTAAACAGATACTAGATATCTAGAAATAAGCAACATTTTTCTATTCACATATACTGAGATAGACATGTGGTCTTCAAAAACTTCAGAGATCTACAGAATATAGCATTTAATACAAGACTTTTCTGACAGAGAGAATCAGCTCCTGGTAGCACCCCCAATCTACTTCAAAGAAGATGTTGGGCATTGAAAAATCTCCACATGGAGCTTGCTTCAAATATGGCAAAGTTAGTCACTGGTCTTGCCTTGACTGCTGACAGCATATGGTCTAAACTATAGACAAGCCAGACTGAGATATCGATTGACCAATATTGCAGAGACAAGATAAAAAAATCCTTCATAATTCGTGCTCCTCAGAAAAGTTTGTCAGATATCTTGGGCCTGTAGGCCAAAGATGGATGCACCAACGTTACAGATTACAGTCCAGGCAGTCTGCAGTCTCTTTATTTTCTTTAGTTTTGGAAGCTGCTGGCTCTGCTGTTTACTCAGATAATATCTATCCTTCTCAGGTGTATGTTGTGGCTGAAGACTAGTTATAATGTCTCATATAACCTTAGGTTGTTTAAGATTTAAGAATGTTTTAAGGTCTAAAAAGACATTTATAAGTTGGGGATGCATGTTATCATAGAAAGTGATTTGGGCACAGAAACATGGACTCATCAAGATAGAATAAAGAGTGGAGCACATTGTGAATGTAACTCTCACCTGATAGTTCTCCTATTTGTCCTTATTGCCTATAGTTTATCAGTTTTAGAGAAAGAGTCTTTATTGGACTAAAAGGGGGATGTATAGGGGTAATCTTTTTGTACATGGCGTTAGGGTTCTCTCATGTAATTCAGATGTTGATTTCTGTACCAGCAGAGAGCTGACTACTGTCTAGACTTTGGTATTGTTATTTTTATCGTTCATCATCTGCCTCAGAATTTTGTAAACATACACCTCCAACATCTTATCATTTGTTTAATAAAGATCTGATGACCAAAAGCTGGCAGAAGAGCAAAGGCAGAACTTGAGGGCAGAGAGAGAGTCTGAGGGAACAATCAGGCATGGCGATTCACCAGCCTGACACTGAAGTGGAAAGAACAGGAACGTGGACTGTGTGAGAGGTAGTGGGCCACGTGGCAAGACATAGGACAAGAATGGTCAGGGTTACTTTGTATGAGCTAGTTGAGAGTCTGCTCAACTATATCGCCTAAACTTTCACAAATATTATTAAGTCTCTTCTTATTTGGAGCTGGCAGGTCCAAGATAGTCCAGGAATACTTGAGAACAATAAAAACTGAATTCTGAAAATGAATAAATATTTCAAAGCACTTAGTGGATGACTTTTTCCACATTAAAAATCAAAGGTTTTCTTTGTAATAAAATAACTAAAAGGAGGAATAAATGCAGCATATTTCCATCTTTGTATCAATTCCATTTTTCTTTTATTTTGCACTGAGAAGTATCAAAGGAACACATAAGAACAAGAGTCTTGGAGGGATCCAAGATGACGGCAGCCGGCATGGACGTATTTTGATTTCGGGGTCAACAGTCACAAGGCAGCAAGTGTTCCAGGATGCTGTACAAAGGGCACGACCCCTTCTAAATCACATCCAGCTACACAGGCACCATGGAAGATACCTAGGCAGGACGCCCCTTCCAACTCTCAGACATGCTAGGAAGCCTCTGGGCCCGGGAATCGGGATAACCCATTCCCCCAAAAGGAGAGAGCCCCGGTAAGTTCCAACCTAACACCCAGCTGGCAGATTCAGAAACCACGCAGAGATAATCCCCACCCTGCTGGGCACTCCCAGGTCTCACACAGACGATCCAATTATCTAGTGAAAGGTTGCGACCCTTGGAAGTGAGCGGAGATCCGCTGCAAAGTGCCTTCAGACCACAGATCGCAGTCTGTGACGTTACTGGCCAGTTTCCAAGCCACGGGAGCAGCAAGGCTATTGCAGGTGAATTGCAGATTTACCCGCTACAGGAACCAAACCGGGCAAACTGCGAGATATTTGAAATGGTCGTATATCAGTCTTATGTACTAGTACAGGCCCTTCCGGCGGGGAACCAGAGCTTACTTGTACACAGCTCTGCTACCTGAATTAATTAGGTCTCCACGTGGGAGGCGGGACTGAATGACTCACCTTATAGGGGTGGAGTAAGGTAACTTGAATCCTACACCACAGTGCTCCCTTTGGACCCAAGTCCAGAAGACAGCAAAAAAAAATCTACATGGCCAGAGGCCCCAGACCAAAAAAAAAAAAAAAAAAAAAGAGCTAAATGTCTCCAACAAAAGAAAGAAACGCTATTCCGTCCAGCCCGAACCACCTCACCACAACTGAAACACATGAAAACGATGACAATTCTACAGTATGGAAAGTGATAAAGTTCCTTCAAGAAGAACTTAAAACTATGAAGGAATTCAAAGAATCCACAATCTTACAAGTCAAAACAACAAATAACATCATTAAAGAGCTCCAAGCCAAGGTGACCCAGCTTGAACAGGAAAAGGATAAAGCAATGAAAGATCTCCAGACAAAAACAAGCAAACTGGAGAAGGAAATGTACAAAAAGAACACTACCATTCAAGACATGAAAATAGAAATGGAAGCAATAAAGAAAACACAGTCAGAGTTAAAAGAGGAAATGGAGAATCAAGAGAAGAGAACAGGAACTACGGATGTGAGTATGAAAAATAGAATGCAAGAGATGGAAGACAGGATCTCAGGCATGGAAGATTCGATGGAAGAAATCAGTACAACATCCAAAGAAAATGAGAAAGCTAAAAAATCTCTCACCCACATCATCCAAGAAATCAAGGACTCAATGAAAAGATGGAACCTAAGAATTATAGGCATAGAGGAAAGAGAAGACTCCCGACTCCATGGTCCAGAAATATCTTCAACAAAATCATAGAAGAAAACTTCCCAAACCTAAAGAAAGAGATGCCAGTAAAAATCCAAGAGGCTTACAGATCACCAAACAGATTAGATCAGAAAAGAAAGTCCTCTTGCCACATAATAATAGAAACTCCAAATGTAGAGAACAAAGAAAGGATATTAAAAGCTGTAAGAGAAAAAGGCCAAGTCACATACAATGACAGACCCATCAGAATCACACCTGATTTCTCCTCAGAAACTTTAAAAGCTAGAAGGGCCTGGATGGATGTCCTACAAGCCCTGAGAGAACATAGGTGCCCAGCCAGACTACTATACCCAGCAAAACTCTCTATCAACATAGAAGGAGATAACAAGATATTCCATGACAAAATCAAATTCAAACAATATCTCCTCACAAACCCAGCCCTACAGAAGATCCTAGAAGGAAAATTCCAACACAGAGAAGGTAACTACACCCAAGAAAACAGAGGAAATAGAAACCTCCACAGCAACTAAACAAAAGTGAAACACAAGACAGCCAGCTATACCAAAATAATGGGAAATAACAACCCCTGGTCACTAATATCCATCAACATCAATGGACTCAACTCGCCAATAAAAAGACACAGACTTACAGACTGGAATCATAAACAAGACCCATCGTTTTGCTGTATACAAGAAACACACCTCACTATTGAAGATAAACACTACCTCAGAGTAAAGGGCTGGGAAAAGGTTTTCCAAGCAAATGGACCCAGGAAACAAGCTGGAGTAGCCACCCTAATATCAAACAAAATAGACTTCCAATTGAAGTTAATAAAAAAAGACAGAGAAGGATATTACATACTCATTAAAGGAAATATCCACCAGGAGGTCATCTCAATATTGAACATCTATGCCCCAAATGCAAAGGCACCTACATTTATAAAAGAAACACTTCTAAAACTTAAATCACACATCGATCCAAACACTTTAATAGTGGGAGACTTCAACACCCCACTCACAACTATGGACAGATCATCAAGACAGAAGCCAAACAGAGAAATAATGAGTCTAACAGGGATCATGAACCAAATGGACCTAACAGATCTCTACAGAACGTTTCACCCAAACACAAAAGAATATACCTTCTTCTCAGCACCTCACGGAACCTTCTCCAAAATCGACCATAGAGTTGGACACAAAGATAGCCTCAACAGATACAAGAAAATTGAAATAACCCCTTGTATCTTATCAGACCACCATGGAATAAAGCTGGACTTCAATAGAAAAAGAATCAACAGAAAGTGTACACTCACATGGAAATTGAACAACTCTTTACTAGAGGACCACTGGGTCAGGGAAGAAATAAAGAAGGAAATCAAAGACTTCTTAAAATCCAACAAAAATGAAGACACAACATACCCAAACCTATGGGACACAATGAAAGCTGTGCTACGAGGAAAGTTCATAGCACTAAGTGCCTTCAAAAAGAAAATTGTGACAGCTCATATTAGCGAATTAACAGCTAAACTGGGTGAATTGGAAAAAAAAGAAGCAAACACTCCCAAGAGGAGCAGAAGGCAGGAGATTATCAAACGTAGGGCTGAAATCAACAACTTAGAAACAAAAAGAACTATACAAAGAATCAATGAAACCAAGAGTTGGTTCTTCTCGAGAAAATCAACAAAATAGACAGACCCTTAGCCAATTAACTAAAAGACAGAGGGAGAAAACACAAATCAAAAAAATCAGAAATGAAAAGGGAGAAATAACAGACATTGAGGAAATCCAGAGAATATTTGGATCCTACTTTAAAAATCTATACTCCACCAAATTTGAAAACTAAAGTGAAATGGACAATTTTCTTGATAGATTCCACCTACCGAATCTAAATCAAGATCAGATAAACAGATTAAACAGCCCTATAACCCATAAAGAAATAGAAACAGTCATTAAGAATCTCCCAACCAAAAAAAAAAGCCCAGGGCCAGATGGCTTTAGCACGGAATTCTACTGGACCTTCAAAGAGGAGCTAACACCAATACTTTTCAAACTCTTTCACAAAATAGAATCTGAAAGAACATTGCCAAACTCATTCTACAAGGCCACAATAACCCTGATTCCTAAACCACACAAAGACCCAACAAAGAAAGAGAACTTCAGACCAATCTCCCTCATGAACATAGATGCAAAAATATCTTAATACTTAATAAAATACTAGCAAACCGAATTCAAGAACACATCAAAAGTATCATACACCATGATCAAGTAGGCTTCATCCCAGGGATGCAGGGATGGTTGAACATACGAAAGTCTATCAACGTCATTCACCATATAAACAAGATGAAAGAAAAAAAACACATGATAATCTCGCTAGATGCAGAAAAAGCATTTGACAAAATCCAACACACCTTCATGCTAAAAGTTCTGGAGAGAACGGGCATACAAGGGCCGTACTAGAAATAATAAAGGCAATATACAGCAGGCCAGTGGCCAACATCAAAATAAATGGAGAGAAACTTGAAGCATTTCCTCTAAACTCATGGACAAGACAAGGATGTCCACTTTCACCATATCTCTTCAATATAGTACTTCAAGTTCTTGCTAGAGCAATAAGACAACTAAAGGAGATCAAGGGGATAAACATCGGAAACGAAGAAGTCAAATTATCCCTATTTGCAGATGATATGATAGTATACATAAGTGACCCCAAATATTCCACCAGAGAACTCTTACAGCTGATAAACACCTTCAGCAAAGTGGCTGGATACAAAATTAATTCAAAAAATCAGAAGCCCTTCTTTATACAACAAACAAATGGGCTGAGGAAGAAATAAGGGAAACAACCCCCTTCACAATAGCCACAAACAACATAAAATACCTGGGGGTAACTCTAACCAAGCAAGTAAAGGACCTGTACAACAAGAACTTCAAACCCTTGAAGAAAGAAATGGAAGGGGCCTTTAGAAGATGGAAAGATCTCCCATGTTCATGGATAGGTAGGATCAACATAATAAAAATGGCCATCCTACCAAAAGCAATATATAGATTCAATGCAATTCCTATCAAAATACCAACACAATTTTTATAGACTTGGAAAGAGCTAGCCTCAATTTCATATGGAACAACAAAAAGCTCAGAATAGCTAAATCAATCCTGTACAATAAAAAAACATCTGGAGGTATTACCATCCCAGATTTCAAGTGGTACTACAGAGCAATAGCTGTAAAAACAGCATGGTATTGGTATAGAAACAGACCAGTAGATCAATGGAATCGAATTGAAGATCCAGAAATAGACCCACACACTTATGGCCACCTAATTTTTGACAAAGAAGCCAAAACGGCACAATGGAAGAAGGACAGCATCTTCAACAAATGGTCCTGGTCCAACTGGATGTCCATTTGTAAAAGAATGAAGTTAGACCCATACTTATCACCTTGTACAAAACTTAAGTCCAAGTGGATCAAAGACCTTAACATAAGGCCGGTCACACTAAATCTACTAGAAGAAAAAGTGGGAGAAACCCTCGAACTAATTGGCACAGGCAACAACTTCCTGAACAGAACACCAATAGCTCAGGACTTGAGATCAACAATCAATAAATGAGACCTCATGAAACTGAAAAGCTTCTGTAAGGCAAAGGACACTGTCATTCGAACAAACGGCAGCCTACAGACTGGGAGAAAATCTTCACCAACCCCACATCCGACAGAGGGCTAATATCCAAAATCTACAAAGAACTCAAGAAATTAAATGCCAAGAAACCAAATAATCCAATCAAAAAATGGGGGACAGAGCTAAATAAAGAATTCACAAAGGAGGAATCCCTAATGGCTGAGAGACACTTGAAGAAATGCTCAACATCCTTAATCATCAGAGAAATGCAACTCAAGATGACTCTGAGATTCCATCTCACACCTGTCAGAATGGCTAAGATCAAAAACTCAAATGACAACACATGCTGGTGAGGGTGTGGAGAAAGGGGTACCCTACTCCATTGCTGGTGGGAATGCAGGCTTGTGCAACCACTATGGAGGTCAGTCTGGCGATATCTTAGAAAACTTGGAATAGCTCTGCCTCAGGACCCAGCCATACCACTTCTGGGTATACACCCAAATGCCTCTTCATGGAATCATAAGGAAGTTTCCTCATCTATGTTTATAGCAGCCTTATTTGTAATAGGTAGAAACTGGAAACAACCCAGAAGTCCCTCAACCAAAGAATGGGTTAAAAAACTGTGGTACAACTACACAATGGAATATTATTCAGCTATCAGGAACAATGAAATTATGCAATTTGCAGCCAAATGGATGGAACTAGAAAAGCTCATCCTGAGTGAACTAACCCAGACTCCGAAGGACACATACGGCATCTATTCACTTATAGTAGGATTTTAGCTATATAGTAGAAGGTATCGATACTACAACTAACACACCAAAGGGAACTTGGATATAGACTTCTTATTTTTAATTTTTATTATTTATTTATTTTTTATATATTAGTTGTATTTTTTTCTATTTTTTAGTCTTTTTTATCTATTGTATGCTTATTGGTTTGTTTGTTTAGTATTTCTCTCTCCTGGGCAACGAGACACTTTTCACTGATGGTACTGCTTCGTAGATCCCCAATGAATGAAGAGGCTCTTGGCCCTCATACGACCTCTCAACTGAGATGAGGGATTGTTATATAAGGACACCCCACCCCAGAGAAATGAGATGGAAGGGTTAGGAGGTAAAGAAAAAAAATGAAATGTGATGTTTCGGCTTTTTACTACTAATTGTCATAAACTGTTTAGGATAATTAAGAAATGCAAACTAATGGTTATGCAAGCCAGTCATTCTGCTAGATGCTATGACAGCCTATTATAGTTACTTGCTAAGCTAATCAGAAATAAACCTGCTAAGAGACAAGCAACATCTGCTTACCCTAATATAAGAGATAGATAGGGCCTTTTCAAAAACCTCAAGAGATCTGCAGAATATGGCATTCAAAGATGTTTTCGTAACTTTAGATTTTTTTATATCAAGACATATCAACTCCTGACAGCACCCCCTATTCTCCTCCAAGTAGAAGATGAGCATCGAAGAATCTCCAGTGGGAGATGATTGAATTAGTCGCAAGCCTATCTCTTGGTAGGAAAAGCCCCTTTCTCCAACTGTAGACAGAATGCTGTCCAAAAAGGACAAAACCTGGAAGCAGGTAAGTCGACAGCCTAGCTCTGCCAAGACAGGGTAGGTAAGTCCTTCATAACCCCTGCTCTACAATCAATGTCTGTCAGAGAAACGGGGCCAAATGACTGAAGATTGATGCTGTAATGTATGGAGAGAAAATGGGAACTGTCCAGACAGCCACAGGTATGTCATTTCTTAGTTTGGGAAGCTGCAGGGCCTGTACTTCCTATAAAATCAGATATATTTATCTCTCTCAGATCTCTGAGGTGGTTGAAGAACAGATAGCTAGGGTCTCATAATTAAATTTTGAGTTGTTTAGGAGTCAAGAGAGTGTTATAGATCTAAGAAGATACTTTTAAAATTGTGTTACAAGTTAGTATGAATGTTGAGTCAGATATAGACCTTTAAACTCATGGAGATGTTTAGATAGTAGAATGTTAAAGTCAGGTACCAAATACATATGGACTGGACATTGGGAATGTACATTAAGCCATATAACCCTCATAACTGTGGCCTAATTACCTCTGTTGTACTGTATTGTATTTATTATTGTAGGAGAAAGAGCCATTTGTTGGACTGAAAGGGGAAAGTGTAGGGAGAAATAAGATATACCTTAAACTTAAAAGAAAATAAAAAGGGAAGAGGATGGGGGTTGAGGGTGGGAGGGTGGGACTGGAGGGGGAATAGGGAGGGGACTGCGATTGAGATGCAACTTGAAGAAATAAAAAATAAAGGAAAAAAAAAAGAACAAGAGTCTTCAGGAGCCAGAAGGCAAAGTGCACATCATAAAATACAAGTGCCTACCACAATGTCACATGGGGCATATGCGTCAAAAGGGGCTGGTGTGTTTGTGAGCACATGCATTTGTAATATTGTACATGAAGTCACCACTCTGATCACATATTTTTAAAGTAAGCCTGCTCTACTCTCTGGAGAATTCTGAGAAACTGTCTTCCCCTAGACTTCCCATATAAGACCCTGCATTCAATGTAAAAACAAATTTCCAAATACGCTTTTATATACTCTGTAGCTTCTGACTACATGATTTTATCTTTGAGGACATACAGAAACCCCAGAGATGACTCCTCTAGACTAGACTTGCCAAGAACTCTATACCCTAATAGATTCATGAAACAGTGATGTGGGATTACATAAATGTCTTCTTACAGAAGATGTCATGGGAGGTGAGAAGGAAAACATAGTAAAATGCCACTGCTAAAATCAGGAGAACATAGCCGGGCACTGGTGGCACACACCTTTAATCCCAGCACTTGGGAGGCAGAGGCAGGCGGATCTTTGCGAGTTCGAGGCCAGCCTGGTCTACAAAGTGAGTCCAGGACAGCCAGGGCTACACAGAGAAACCCTGTCTCGAAAAACCAAAAAAAAAAAAAAAAAATCAGGAGAACATCCTGTTCTCTAAACTGATTATTACCTATGCCAGTCTAATTTTCCAATGACCTGGAGGGACTCTCAAAATCCTTTCTGTAAATATCATGTATGTCTGCAAACCAATATTTTAGCAATGTCATCGTACAATTAAAAGAACTTTGTGGGGCTGGAGAGATGGCTCAGAGGTTAAGCGCACTGGCTGTTCTTCCAAAGGTCCTGAGTTCGATTCCCAACAACCACCTATAATGAGATTTGGTGCCCGGGCATATATGTAGAGCAAATACTGTATACATAATAAATAAATAAATTAAAAAAAAAAGAACTTTTTGTTTACTGCTTGGAAACTGATAGTCTAAATTCATGAATTCTGAATCAGTGGCTTAATATCAATGCTTAAATTATGTTCCCTGTTTACTTTCTTAACTCTGAGGTACTGTGCTATTGTGTTTTCTTTTTAATAGTGAATCATTCATGCAGTATAAAATATGAGACCTTTCTACATCCATGGTAAGGACTTCACACTTTGAATGGGAAGTATTTAACAAAACCCATCATTTTCACAAAAATACAGAAAGTCACACTTTCCAACTACCATTAGTTCCGAAAAAAATAAATAAAATTAATCTGAAGAGGGGACCACCCCACTGTTGTAAATTTAAATTTGAAGGCTTTAGCGTATGCATGTCTAAAAGCTTGCCCACAGCTTCACATAGGTTCTATGGTATGATGGAAAGTCTTTCTTCTACTTGCTTAAATAACCTAAGTGACAAAGTGGAATATACAAGATGCTCCTAACCTGAGCCATGCCACACATATAAAATACATATCTGATGCATAGAGAGGAACAATTTCTGAAAGCAACAAAGGCATTTACTGTCACACCACCCAGCACTTCCTTATCTTGCGGAAGGTTGTAAGTGACTCTAGACACATTTTTCCATAAAGGCTCTGATAAACCTCTAATCCCTGAAAATATGCTTCTCTTGATTGAAAACAAGTTGTGAACTGAGGTGGTCAGTGTGGATAAGGTCATTATTGCTGGACCTCATGTGGTTAGAAAGGACCATGGCCAAGTGAAATTCATTGTACAGGCAGGCAAGTGAAATTCATTGTACAGGCAGGCCCAAGATAACCTTGAATTTGAATTTTTTTGCGATTTATAGTTGGGGAAGAATATAGTTCCCATGTTTTAAAACACTCTTTGTGTTCCTTGTTGTAGCATTACCAGGACAAGGCACTATTTACATAGCTGGGTAGGCTGTTGGAAAGTGTTTTCAGCAATTAGTCATCTGGGTAACTCAGAATGACAAAATTCTTCTATAGGACTGACATATTATTTATTCTCATTTCCTATTTCTGTGTTTGATACAAAATTTAGAGACTACCTATTTAAAGAATTATTAAAATATGTGTGTTTCAAGGATATAATCACGTTATCTGAAATATTGAAATGAATACATGAATAAAACACATGCCTTTCTTGTCCATCAGGTCTTATGCTACTGACTTTGGCAACGTCAATATCTTAGATTGTCGTTAGAGGCTTTTTGATGTGGGACTTGTTGGTCTTGACATTGGCAATAAACACAAGTGTGTTTTTGTCTTCTGTATTCTTTGACACTGAATGATTAAACAGGGAGAGCCAAATGATAACATAGATATCAAGCTTGTTTCTCATTGGTCTGCTCTTTTAAGAGTATTTGTGCCGCCTTTGTGATTGCAGGGTGTTGGGACTCATGAAGTAGTTGATATTAAGATTTTGTTCTTTCTATGGCTGTGGACAATCCTCAGCGCAGCCTTTTTGGCTTCCAATCATGGAAACCTTAGTTCATTCATTGGCTTCCTATCATGGAAAACTTAGGTCATTCATCATCAACTATATGTGAAATCTTGGCAAAAAGCATAATTAAACTTCCAAGTGAAGGCCAAAAAAGATTTGTTTCTGCTATTCTATCACAGATCTTAACCATCTGCTTACATACCAGAAAGAATGATGAAGAAGTGAGAAACAGCCCAGTAAGAATTGCATTACCTGTCTCATTGGAGAGCTCATTGTCTAGACAAGGAATACAGTCAAAGAAATAGCCAGGTTTCCCCTTTTTAGAGAATTTTCTAAATCAAAGAAAACAGTATTGCATATAAAGCAAGAAACCTGAGAATTACACATATATATGCACATATATAGATTTATATATACATATATATATTCAGAATATTATGGATTCAACAATATTGAACAATCAAGGGACAAATTTTTACAACCGAAAATACACATTTTTGTTTCCAATCTACTCATCAATAATGCATGCCATATAGTGGCCCATGTGTTAAAAGATTGTCCCTAGGACAATGACTCTACTGCAGAGTTATAGAAATTATAAGTGATAGTGCCAATTAGGAGCAGATTAGCTCACTGAGAACATGTATAGGAGGGCATGTTGTGATCAAAGACAGATATTTCTTTGTCTTTCATTTCTACTGAAGTGAACAACAATTTTGCCATTGTGATGCTTAATCTCCATAGTCACCTTGACAAATTTTAAAATCAATATAGAATCACATTTTGGGGCATTTCTGTGAGTCATTTTGATATGTTAGGAAACTTGATGAGGACAGACAGTGAAAAAACTGGTGGCATCATTTTACTGGCTGTTATCCCATATTGAATGAAAAAGATACAGGCAGGGAGGAAATGGAGAAGGCGAGAGCAGTTAAGAGCATATACTTATCTTACAGAGGACATGGGGTTTTCCACTACCCATATCCAATGGCTCATAAAATACAACCTAGAAGGGTGCCAACATTCTCATCTGAACTCTATGAGCACCTGCACTCATGAGAATACATCTCATGTATTAACCACACAGACATCCACTTGAGTTTTAAAGATACAAAAAGAGTGGCAATCAGTGTCCTTCTTTCCTCCAAGCTTCCTGGTTGCAGAATGTGAATCAAAAATACTGCCAGTTACTATACCTCTTCCAGAAATACAGATCAACTATTTTGAAGATCTTTCTACAAAGATATTTGTAGAAATACAGAATTTGTAGAAAGGCAGCAGTCTCCCAATATGTGCATATGTTGTCTCTGATATTCCTCTAATCACAGAGCTGCCTTGCTCTCCTTTTTACAATCATAATTGGAAATTAAGATACTCAGCAAATAAAAGCTTCCTGCGAAACATTGTTTTGGCTGTTTTTAACACAATAAAGATTAAATCCTAGATATACTGGTTAAAATAATAGGATTCTGTTGATCTCCTCAGTAGCTAATAGGAAGGCCAAAGAAAACTGGTAGTTTTTTTCCTCAACATACAGAAAGAAAATACCAACCCTGTTAAAGAGACTCATGTCACACATCTCTACAAATTTAATGCCCTGCATTTTCTACTCTGAATATCCTGTTTCTACAAAAGAATGGTACCGTGTTATTCTAGCTCTGGTCTGAGTTAGAATTATCATTATATGTAGTCAGGATTAGGTAAAATCCTGAAGTTAAATCGCTCTTGCTTTCTAGCCCCAAGAGAGCTTGCTTTCTCTGCCTATGCCATGTGTGGGTACGTACATTATAGCAGTCTGCCCATGAACCAAGAAACAGACCCTAAAACATTATAACCTCATGGTACTTGGTCTTACACTCTCTATAATTATGAAAGAAAAAATTTCTTTTTTAATCCCACTCCATTTGCTAAGGGAAAGTTTTAATTTAAAGATAGTTCTGAGTGCAATCTCCCTATGTATAAATGGTTGAATATTTTAAAATTACAATTTATATCTCTGTGTATATTTGTTGGGTATGTTTGTAGCATGTGTGTGGAATATCTTTGATGCTGTTGAACATATGAAATCACAGTGTGTGACAGCATGCACAAGTCTAGTAGTACAAGCTAATGGGAACCAAATTCATAGGTAACTATGAAGTCTTATCCCTAGTTGAGGAGCTACTGGCATTTTATAAATGCCTAGGGAGAAGGAGAGTAAATTTTCTTCAAGAGTGATATCCTGGTAACTCAACTATGCTCCAATGGAAGGCCACATTTCTGGGAAAATATGGACATGAATCATTTTACTAGATGTTTGAAAGACAGGGAAGAAGGTTCATTGCGTGCAGATGGGGGTTAGATCTAGAGTGACAGTAGGAAAAAGGTGACAATCCACAAAATCCACTTTATAAAACTGTCAAAGGACTATGAAAATAATTAAACAATTCCTTAATCCTGGGTCAAAATTGGTGAATTTGAAGTTCAAGCAAATTTTGTGATAAATCAACTGTAATTGTTTGAGTACTACCATTAAACATAAAATGTATACTATATAGATCAGACATTTTTAGCCTCCCCTCAGAGTAACACAGAAGCCATAGAAGACTAAACTTGAGAAAATGTCAAATCCTTTGAAGTGTATCTGATTGAGAATACTTATCAAATGGATCACTGTTAGAGAGTAATCAAATGTAGAAATATTGTCATCATCACAAAGAGGCCATGGTAACTATACGCATAAGGCCAGTCTACAGTTTAAGATGGTGGCAAAATAAGAAAATATATGAAAGTGTTCTGTCATTTAGGAAGCCAAACAAGATGCTAACACGAAGGATTCAAGGTAACTTGCATCAGGGTTTCAGAATTCAGGACGACAGGCTCAGAATCCCTGTAATGAGGCCTTGAGAGAATACTGCATCTAGGAGAGTTTGGTCTGAGGAAAGCTATATACTTGATATGGAGCTGAACAAGAACAGATGTAATGTTTTACTCAAGCAGATCTGAATTTATGGGGTGTGCTTGTGTGGATCAGATCATTCCAGCATGCACTTAGATGCTGTATGTGAATCTGAACTTTGGGGTGTTTGCATTGAATGTGCTGTTCTTGCTCTAATTTAGTCACTTGTGATACACATACATTATGGTGATTTTGAGCTGTAGGGCTTTTAACATTGTGAGCCTATATGGTAGAAGCAAATCATTACAGACCCTTTTTTTCAGATATATAAAGGCAGGTTTATTGGATATGAATGGGAGACAGAAATCATGCACAGAGAGAGAGATTACAGAGACAGAGAGAGGAGAGAGACAGATAGGGACAGAGAGGGAGGGCTACTAACAGACTTTTGAAGGTGCTACCTACTTTAGGCTCTGGTTTTCGGTCTGAACTTTCTTGTCCTCTACTATGTGAGGATTTGATGCTTCAAACTGTCATCACGTGCCGCTCACTTAAAACTTGCTGTGTCTTCCCTGCAATGATGATCAGATATTTTTATTTTGAAGTAATTTTTAGTCAAGGAATAGAGAATAAAGAAGGAAAATAAGGCAAATAAAGAACAATTGTCATGAGCTAATGGTTCTTGAGGATCCTTCCTTCATGGACATTACAGACAAAGCCCTTCACATACCATGATCAAGCGCTGTCAAAAGTTTTCTGAAAAAAAAAAAAGGATTCAGTGAACGTGTAAGCTTCCTGAGTTCAGTGAACGTGTAAGCTTCCTGAGTTCAGTGAACGTGTAAGCTTCCTGAATTCAGTGAACGTGTAAGCTTCCTGAGAAGCTAGCCAGCATTTTACAGTCTGTGCTGAACGTGCACCCCAAAGTTGTTTCTTGCTAACACATCCTTTTTCTTTTTATCTGTTATTACTGACATGGAGTGAAGATTTTCTCATTGTTAAGTGCCACTCTCATTGTTTGGCCAGATTTCACACAGAGTCCTATACAGGATTGATTATTCCTGATAAGGGTTTTATAAGCTGCCTGACACAGTCCAAACAATTTTAGAAGTTAAAGAAGTTAGATCGTTGATAGTAAATACTTTTGCCAAGCATTGTATATCTCATTAGGAGACAGGCCTGAGATAAATTTATGACCTAGATAAACCTTCACTCTGGAGTTGATGAAACCAAACACCAGTTGAATTTCAGTCATAAAACCAATTAAGGGGTCTAAACTTCCCATGAACTCAGGAGATAATAAGGCTACAAAGGAATGCCTGAATTTAGTACAAGTCTTAATGACAAGATACACAAACTGTTTCATTGTAATTTCTTATACCTTGTCAGCTTTGGCATAATATACCAAATATACTAAATCATTTTAGATTTACCTTGTGTGTGGAATAGATAAAGAAATGTTTAACTTAGTCCTGAAATATGTGACTGCTAAGTGCCCTCCTACTACAACAGGATTTCTCTGTGTAGCCCTGTCTGTCCTGGAACTCATTCTATAGACCAGGCTGGCCTTGAACTCACAGAGATCCACCTGCCTCTGCCTCCTGAGTGCTGGGATTAAAGGTTTGTGCCACCACACTTCACAAAGGTGGTCACTTTAACAGAGATAAAATATAGGCTTCCTCCTCCTCCCTCTCTTTATCATAAGTAGCTCTCGGTCATAACTAATTGCAGTGGTCATCAACCCTAATAGTCATAGAAGCTAATGGGGCTATGAGCCCAGAGTGGGTGATCAGTCCAGGGGCTTGAAGACTAAGAACAGAGGAATTACAGATGCTGCTTCCCAATCTAAGATGCCCTGTGTGTCAAGGCTGGCCCTTGACAAACAATCGTTTTTCATAAATCAATGCAGTCTTTATAAATGTGAGATGATATGTATGTTGGATTCTATAAGAATATTTAAATACTTGAACTTGAGATGTTCATATAAAAAGAAGTACCTTAGAATTAAGTTTAGGGGTCTAAAAGTATAAATATCTTTCTTGTAGCAGATGTCTCTCATCACAATATTTACATTTGTTTTATTAAAAGTATAAAGTTGAACCTTTCTTATTTTCAGAAACTTTTATCTAGATGCACAACTTTTCTTTCAGGGAAGTAGTCTGTCCAGCAAGTTTTTCCTGACCAGGCATTTGTGAAATTAGAAAGAACATGAGCTTATTTTAAAAATTATTTCCACATCTCTTATGGTCAACTTTTCATAACTTCATTTTTAAAAATCATTAAGTGTTTGCAACTGATCTCTTTTGATCTGTACTTTTTGTGGCTGTATTTTCTGTTGACTTATTTTATCACCCAAATAGTTAATATAATCTCCTCTTAGTTGTTTCCTGAAGCAATCTGTAACCCCCAGCATGTCAGAATTCTTTGTTTCCTTAAACATTCTTTCTAAAGTATCTGCATCAGAATCAGCCAACAAAATATCATCCATGAAAAGATAAATAATTGTAGTGAAAGTTTTGATTAAAAAAAATACTTGTTAGCCGGGCGGTGGTGGCGCACGCCTTTAATCCCAGTACTTGGGAGGCAGAGGCAGGCGGATCTTTGTGAGTTCGAGGCCAGCCTGGTCTACAAAGCGAGTCCAGGACAGCCAGAGATATTCAGACAAACTCTGTCTCGAAAAACCAAAAAAAAAAAAAAAATACTTGTTGTGTTATGTGAATGTGTTTTTTGGTTTTGGTTTTTGTTTTGTTGTTGTTGTTTTTTTGTCTCAAGTGTGGGATGAGGAAATGCTTTATCCACTGCTGAAAACAGACTCATGAGAGGGCGCATGATCTTTGTCAGCTGGAAACTCTCTCATGCATGGATTTTCTGGGTCTCTCCCCCAGCAGGTTGGGTGATGGAGTGAAGGGCTGGACCAGTGGCCCTTACTCCATGGCTGAGCAGGACGATGAGTGTCAACATCTCAGACCCCCTACCATCCCCAGGGGAGAACACACTGAGTCAGGAGACACATCGAGGCAGGATCTTGTTTTTATTGTTATAGGCAGTTCCTTTTATAGGGTAGGAAAGGGGGGTAGGGTGAAAGCGTAGTGTGAGGTTATGTAGGCAGTGAAGTAAGAGATAAGGTATAGAGAGGGTCTGACCGAGTGTGGCTGCAATTAGGCAGGGCTAATGCCAGAATGGTATAGTGCAGAAGGGTCTGGACCTCCGCATTTTTGAGACAGGGCTCCAAAATCGAGTCTGGCTTGGGCAGGCACTATAGGCCCCATTCTGGCTAATTTAGGCACTTAGGCCCAACCGGGATTGTGGTTTTTGCCTGCTGAAAAACATCCTTTTGCAGACTATGAGAGCATATAAATAGGAACCCATAGACAGAGAGAGCTCACTTGCTTTGCTTAGCTTCGCTTTGAGATGCTCCTAGAGAGAAACACTCCAGAGAATGTTTCCAGATTGCTGATGATGATTGTTGTTTGCTCCTGCTTGTGGTGGAGATTTGGATCTCTTTGGAAACACAGTTGTGTTGAATGAATATATAAGGATTGTGGAAGTGCTTGATCTATCCCTGAAGGGCAGACTTGAGAAGAGGGCATGCAAATCAGCCTGATGGCTGGCACCTGTGAGGAGCACCTGGGACCATGTGTGATCTTGGTCAACAGGTGAACCTCATGAGGAGGGTATAAGGTTGGCCAATGAGAAGGCATCCTGGTGCATAATTAGAGAGCATATGAAAAGAAGGCCCAGAAACTCTAGGTGGCTTGTTTGCTTGGCTTTACTGCTCATTGTTGCTTCACTTCGCCAAGACTTGTGACCTACATTGGGCAGAATCTAGGTGAAAAGCTGTGACATGAAGGCCGATTGGAGTGCCAGAAAAGTCCACAACCCCAAGCACGGGTGCAGAGGACAGCACATGTCCAGAGAATGTCCAGCAAACTCAAATGGACAGAAGAGACAGACCTCAAGTGAGTGTGTGGCAACAGCCAGCTCCAAGGCCACTCAGTGCAGCACCCGCCCCAAGGAGAATTGGCAAGCTCAAACTGGCAGAAGAGGCCACAGCACAGGACCTGTCCAGGTGTGAGAAAACTGGTTGGTCTGAAGGGACTGAGACCCCAAGCAGGGGGTGTGGCGGTGGCCAGTGCTGAGGCCATCAGCAGCGTGCAGCACCTGCCCTGTGTGTGTGATGGGGCTGGACAGGCCACTACAGCTGCTGCTGATTGCTGTGTCCCTTGTGTGTGCTGATTTGAGTGGACTGATGACAAGCTGCCCCAAGGACCCATGCCTGAGAATTATCCCTCCAATGTGTCTTGGGTTGATGAGTTGGAAGGTGATTAGAGTTATTAATAAATAGCTTAAAAGTATGCCAACACCCACTGCTGTGGGTTCCTGCTACAGTGCTTGCTGTTTGACTGGATAACTGGAATCCTGACAGCAAAGACTAGAATCACCCCAAGGAACTAAGCTTAAAGAGGAATACATCCCCTGTCCCTATTAACCTTCTTTCTCCCCTACTTCATGTTGGTGGGTTGGAAGGTAGGTAAAGTCATTAAGAAAACCACAAATACAGTAGTATACTGTATACTATACTGTATACAGAAAGTACACTTTCTGGTGGCAACAATGTGGCTTAGGCATAATGGGTAAGTAAGTTTCTAATGCTGTAGAGGAAACTGCAGGTTTTGATAGTTTAAGAATACTGATTCAGGTTATCAGCAAATTGGCAGCTGCTGACACTGGGTTCTCTCCTACCTTGGTCCCAGAGGGGATTTTTTCTGTTTTTGCTTCATCATCTTCCTAAATTCCATCATTAAAAAGGTCAGTAAAATCGCTTAAAAACTGGAAATGTCACTCAATTCCCTCAATATATAAAGAATTACAGAGTTATCTGTGAAAGAATAAAGTTTGCAGGTAGTGGTTGAAGCACGTGGAAAGCAAATGGCACTGTTAGTAAAGGAAGAACAAAAAGGTTTTCACCTGGTAACTGAGAGCCAGAGTTTCCTGCTCCACCCCCCTGCCCTGCTCCAGGCACTTTCGCTGCCAGGTGCCTGGAGCACCTGCGTGAGGCAAGGGATTGGGAAAAGCAGGAGATTGTACAGGGCAAAAGGATTAATGTTGAGCCAAGTGCCCTGCCAGAGGAGTTACTTGGAGTTACATTAGCCTTCCCAGAAATTTTGTAGTACATGCCTGCTAATGATAGTGATCATGATTATGATGAGATAACATGGAGTCCAATAGATAAATGTTAGATTTACTGTATTTTAAAGAGTCTATTATTTCTTATGGAATGCATTCACCATTTTTTAAGCAAATATTAAGAACTGGAAGCCGGGCAGTGGTGGCGCACGCCTTTAATCCCAGCACTTGGGAGGCAGAGGCAGGCGGATCTTTGTGAGTTCGAGGCCAGTCTGGTCTACAAAGAGAGTCCAGGACAGCCAGAGATATTCAGAGAAACCCTGTCTCGAAAAACCAAAAAAAAAAAAAAAAAAAAAAAGAACTGGGTTATACAAAATCAAATTATTCCTCAATATTGGAAGGGATTGATGTCAGCTGTGCTAGAAGCTGATCAGCAATTACAATGGTCCTCGTGGTGGAGAGACAAAGAGGAATAAGTGTTGTTAAAGACGACCTGCTTGGTGAAGGGCATTATGCTGACCTAAAGAACAAATCCAATCTGATGATGTTGTGATAGAACATTGTCATAATGCATGTTTAAGAGAGTGGGATATGGTTGGTGAACCTAGGAACAGATCTACTTCATTTACTGAGGTAATACAAGGCCTTGGAGAATCCTTGACAGACTTCTTAGAGAGATTGACTTCAACTGTAAATAGAGCCATATAAGACCCTCTGCTGATACAGAACTTGGTGTTCAAAAATGCAAATACTGAATGTTACAGAGTAATTAGACCATTAAAAGCAAGAGAAGCCCCATTAAATGAATGGATAAGAGTCACAACTAATAATTGATTCTCTGGAGCATCATACCAATATCAGAGGACAAGCCATAGCTAGAGGTCTCAGATAGAAAAATACCCGTTGCTTTAATTGCAGTGAATTTGTCCATTTCCAAAGAAACTGTAAGGCTAAATGCTTCAGAGTTCAAACTGGCAGGTACATTGACTCTGAAGCACACAGAAGACAACAAGCAATTTCTGGCTACAATGGAATGTCAAGGCTTCCAGGATTTTGTATCCTCTGTGGGAAGGAAAAGCATTAACTTAAGGATACAAGGTAACCTCTTACCACCGGGAAATGAACAGAGGGGCCTGTCAACTCCAGGCTTTGCAGCAAACAATACAAACCATCTTCCTTTGGTTGGCCAGGAGGTAACAGGCAGGGAGAAAAAACAAACTTAAGTATTGCTGATCTTATGCATGCTACTGAAGGCAGTGAAACTTTGAATCTGGCCACAGATAAATCTATTACACTATCCCCAAAAGCTAATAGTTACAAAATCACCACTTATAGTTATAGATACCCAAAGATCTCTATGCCCCCATTTCCAAGAGGTGGGGTAGAAGTTTTTGGTTGTTTGCTGTGTTATGATTGTTTATTGTCATCTAGGGTGGTTGTTTATAATTTGTTATTGGTTAGGGTCATGGAAAAATTAAGTCAAGGTTAGATTCAGGGATCTCTTTCGTTCTCTATTCTTTTTATCTTATTTTTCTTTTATCTAATGTTGAAAAAATGATGAAAGGTAAAATATTTCATATTTTACTTTGGTATGTTTTGAAAGACCCCCAGCTAAGTATGCCTATTTGTTAGCTGCCATTTCAGTCATTCTGCTGCTTGAGATGGGGTTGCTGGGCGAGGCCAGCAAAGACAAGATATCTGTTGCTTGGGGACTTTCCATGCTGGGTGAGGCCAGCAAAGACAGGATATCTGTGGTCAGACAATTGGGGGCTGACTCACTGGCAATAGAAAAGTAGGCTTAACAGAATGTCCAGTGTGCTAACGGCAGCCTTATCAGAAAGTCCAGAGTGTGCTAACGGTAGCCTTGTCTGATTTCAGAAATGCCAAGCTTGTCCCTAACCTAAACCCATGGCCTCATTTAAATCAACCAATGAGAACCCTGTAACCATGCATCTGCTTCTGTAAGCCCGCTTCTTGCCACCCCAACCCAATATAATCAACCTTTACTCTAGCCCGGGACGCTCAGTCACCCGAAGGCTGTAGCGTCTGCAGGCGCCTGTGTAAACAATAAAGTTGCCTCTTGCACTTGCATCCGGTGGTCTCGGTCTCTGTCCTTGGACGCTGGGCCCCAGGGGCGGTGTCCCCATTTCAGGGGTTTTTCAGTTTCATATAGTTTCATATTTACTTTGGTATGGATTAATGTATATTAATAAAAATTAAGGTTTACTTTGGTATGGATTAATGTATATTAATAAAAATTAAGGTTATTTTGTTCAACTCTAGCTTTAATGTATATTGATTGAAATTTAAGGTAATTTTGTTTAACTCTTGCTTTAATGTATATTGATTGGAATTTAAGGTTATTTTGATTAACTCTTGCTTTAATGTTTATTGGTGGAAATTTAAGTTTATTTTGTTCAACTTTTGCTTAATGTATTGTATATGAGCAGTTCATTTAAATTGTATATGTAATTCTTACCTGATAATTCTCATAATTATTCTTATTGTATATTGATTACTTATGTTAGAGAAAAAATCAATTTTTTAAACAAAAAAGGGGACATATAGTGGAAGTTTTGATTTCTTTGAAAAAAAAAAACTTGTTGTATTATGTGAATGTGTTTTATTTTTTGGTACCAAGTGTGGAATGTGGAAATGTTTTATCCACTGCTGAAAGTGAAATATGCACAGACTACTGAGAGGACACATGATTTTTGTCAGCTAATAACAGGCTCCTGATGGAATGTGTGGTTTTTGCCAACTGGAAACATCCTTATGTGGACTCTCAGAGGGTATAAATAGGAGCCCATAAACAGAGAGAGCTCACTTTGTGTAACTTCATTTCTTATTACTTTGCTTCACATCACTTAGCTTTGCTTCTCATCACTTCCCTTCGAGTTGCTTCACTTCATATCATTTGCTTCACTTTGCTTCAAGATGCTCATAGAGAGAAACACTTCAGAGAATGCTTCAAGCTTGCGGCTGCTGATTGTTGTTTGTCCCTGCTGCTGTTCATTCCCGCTGCTATGTTTGCTGTTTGACTGGACTGCTAGAATCCTGACAATGAAGAGTAGACTTGCCCCTCCCCAAGGAACTATGTCTAAAGAGGTCTATATATCCTGTCCTAACTAACCTTCTTTTTCCCCTACCTCGGGTCAGTGGGTTGGAAGCAAGGTAGAGGCATTAAGAAAACCACAAATAAAATAGTATAAAAGTATGCCTTCAAATAATGGATTAAGGAAATTGCCTATGAATTATTTCTAGCAGTTCTTACACAAAATATTGACATAAAGTTGGACTTCAACATTCACTGCTGAAGAACTGATAACTTTTTACAGGTTGAGCATTATTATAATTAGGTACTATGAAAGCAAACTTTTCCTATCCTGCTCATGAAAGAGAATAATAAAAAAGCAATCTTTTAAATCAATTATTATCATTGGCCATGCCTTAGGTAATAAAGAGATAAAGGAATTCAAGACTATAATAGACCTATTGGTTACCACCACCCTTTCTGAGACACTCTCTGATTGGTTAATAAAAGTCACTGATGGCCAATTAGCTGGACAGAAAGAGTATAGGAAGGTGGGACTTCCTGAGACCATGAAAGGAATCCTGGGTTTCACACAGAGGAAGCTCCCTGCTAGTGGCTGGAGCAGAGGAGACATGTGAGCTCTGTGACCCAAGACGGTATAACTGGTTGGGATTAGGTGGTCTGCAGTTAATTTAAGTGAGCTGTTTGGGAGTTTGCCAAGATAAGGGCTAAGCATTGAAACATTAAAAGTCTTGGTGTATTTAATTACTGGGAAAAGGGCCATGGTGGCCTATATGTCGCCAGCAATCCAGGTCTACTGACCTCCCGCCAAGCCCCAGCAGCTGCCCCTCCAGGCTCCTGGCAATTCTGCTGGCCTAATATAACAGTTTATGGTTATTAATAAGTATCTTGCAGCTGGTCTGCCAGCTGCTCTGCTGTATTACAACACCAGGCCACCCCTTCAGGCCTACAGGGCTCTAAGGCTAGTCAGACCTGCTAGTCTTCCACCAGGCCACCGGTTGCTCTGCCAGCATAATATAACAATTTATAGTTACTAATAAATATCATTGTTAACAAGATTGCAGTTTCAAATGTCTGTAATTTTTCCTTAGTTAAAAGGTCATTGATCTACCTGCAAAGGTATATCAGTTAGCCATTTTAAGGATATGGCAATTTATACTTCAGAAGTACTCCCATTCCTTATAAATTTGGAAACTCAATCCTTATGATTTCCTGTGTTTGGACATTTGGCACAGCCTAAAGTACTTTTTTGGTGGGATTTAGCAATACCTTCCCCAGGAGCATCTACCATTTCACTATTTCACATGGCTGTCTCTGGGATTGCAGATATATTATATTAGCCTGACTACCGTACTGCTGTAAAAGAGTCCCTTCCCCATAAATGTATGGGTATGTCAGCCACATAATGCTTTAATGTTCCTTTTTGACCTTCATGTTGGTGTGACCCACAAATACTGTATTTTCTGGCTACAAAAAAAAGTGTATTTTTTTTGTTGTTGTTGTTTGTTTTGTTTTGTTTTGAGACAGGGTTTCTTTGTGTATCTCTGGTTGTCCTGGACTTGCTTTGTAGACCAGGCTGGCCTTGAACTCACAGAGATCCAACTGCCTCTGCTTCCTGAGTGTTGGGATTATAGGTGTGTCCCACCATGCTTGGCAAAAAAGTGTATTCTTAATTTCTCTTTGCAGTCAGTAATGCCAGGGTAGCAGAATGTGTAAATGTCACTTCCTCATCTGCCTTCAAAATTAAGGTAAACTGCCTTGGGGAAGGTGAGCTTCCCCAGCCTACCAGTTGAGTAAGGAATAAGGCTTTTTGCATAACAATGAACTGGAGCTCAGGCAGGGAGTATGGGCGGGATTTCTAGGCAGAAACAGAAGCAGGGAGATGCTGGCAGATGGCTGCAGAAGGAAACAAAAGGGAGACAGAATGAAGCAGGAAGGTAGGCAGAGAGAATCATGTGGAGAGATGGAATGCTAGAGAAGTCAGATTAAGGTAGTAGCTAGCTGAGAGACTGCCCCGCCCCAGCAAAAGGCCAACAGCCTTAATCTATATAGATGTCTCTGTGTCTTTACTAATAAACCTCAAATGGGATCTGTGAAAACCCCACAATACCTTCTGGTGTGACACCTTACCACATTACACACTTTATCTTACTGGAGAAAACTTTACAATTTCTATAACCTTCTCAGGAGTGATTCCATTTTGTGACGAGGCCTTGAACCTGAGTTCTCAGAAAACCTGTGACCTCAATCTAGTCCCTGTCCCCTAGCAACAGCCAAAATAATCCCAAGAAAGTATTGAACCCCATCACTTCAGCACCAAACTCAAGATGGAAATAAAGTCCTCTTGTGCTTGCATCAGAATTGGTTCTTGGTGTCTTCTTGAGGGTTTCAACATTCAGGCATAACAGTATAAACATTTTAAAGTGGCCCTTCTGAATTACAAGATTTTTTGAAGTAGTAGTTATATCATTGCCTGTATTTACTTACAATTTTAATTTTGGCTGCTGACCATTAACAACTGTTTTCTAGAACATGTAGTCTCAGTGTATCCAAACCTTCCTGTTCTTTCTTCAGGAGTGGCTTTGCCTTTGATGTAGAGAAACAATAGTAATCCTATCCTGTGTTAAATTTTTACAAGGCCATAATTTTAATTTCTTCTTTGAAATCTTCATCTATAATTTTGAGATGCACAATGAATCCTTAGGAAGTCAATCCACTCCTTCCCAAGGTCATCCCTACTATCTGTGAGGTCAAAGGACCATAAACTACAGTAGTTATTTTATGTAAGGAGCCTGTAAGCAGCCATAAAGAATGGCTGCAGGGAGTTTAGTAAAGTAATTTAAGTATTGGATTATAAGTAATAGCTTCTCGTTTAGCTGCAAGAAGCTGTCAGCCACAGCCCAGCTGAGGCCCAGCTGTAGGAGCTAGATAAGAAGATAGTGAGTGCTGCCATATGCGGGTGACATAGAGATATGTTAATGAAGCTAAAATGAAAGTATAAGAAACCAAAGGAGACAAGCAGTAAGGGGCGATCAGTCTTGTCACTGATGTCCTGCCTCTGTCTCTATCTTAGGTCTATGCCCCTTCCTCAGACCTTGTGCTGAGACCTCTCTCTCTATCCCTTGCCCATTCACTCAGGCCTTGAACTGAGACTAGAAATGGGGTTTTGCCCCGAACATCGACGCAGGGGAACAGGAGAGCCAAGGTCTTTGGACAGGTCGTATGATGTGTGATGTGGGAATATTAATATAAGTGTAGGATGTGGTGGTTATATATTGTAATATTAGTTATTAAAGCTTTAATGACCATTAAGTGTTTCTGTTTGATTGATGCAGCTTATCCTGATCCTGTAGAAGTAGAGATATTTCATTTAGTATAAGTTGTAATTATTATTTAGTATAATAAATATCATAAAAACCAGCCTGCCTAATTGTATTCCATTTGACCTTATTGGGTGGCGAGTGCCGTCACCTGGTCACACGACTCCCTTCCACAGAGAAGGAGGTGTCGGGATTTAGATGACCAAACCGCGCTCTCGACATTTTATAACATTGAATTTTGGGGATAGAGTAAGATGTCTACCTGTGGCCAAGTCTAGAGCTACACTGCCTGTTGTTGCATGCATTAAATCTCCATACCAAGTGGAGGTTTTGGGTCTACATGTCATTCCTTGGCTGAAATGGCTCATGATTTTGCTGCAAGGCTGAGCCAGCCCTCCAAGAACATTTCCCAATAGTAAGAAATTACCTTGAGTATCTCCATTGGACCTATCCTCATTGGTTCAGTGGCAACCCTTAACATATTGCCTGGACACCCATGGATGCTTAGGCCTTCTTTCTGGTTTGTATTTGGAAAAACCACTGCTCTTAGAGATACCTTGTTCATAATTTTATTGCAAATGACCACATTTCCCACATTTAAAGCACTAAGAATTTTGAGATCTGTGACTATTAGTGCCTTGATCATAGTCTCTTTGTAAACAACCATATTTTCCGAAATTGAGGAGCATTGCATTTTGATGCCAGAGACCTCGAGTTATAACTTGACCTATTTATTATATTATCATTCCACACGTTAGAATCAATAGTGATCATATCTCTTATCCATTATACATAGATACTACACACACCTTTAATGGTCTAATAACTTCTCATTAGGTATTCGTATTTTTGTATGTCAAGGTTTCTATCAACACCTGTTTTGTGTCAGGGTCTAATATAGCTTTGTTCATTGCTGAGATCAATCTTTGAAAAAAAATCAGTGAAGGCTTCTTCTGAGCCTTGTATAATCTTTGAAAACAAGATGGATTCTCCCCCACCCCCTGGCTCCTAAACTTTGTCCCAAGTTCTTTAAGTCACTACGTGAAAAAGTGGGGGATAGCACAGTGATAATAGACACAATAAATTTTTTGCTGGCCTCTTGAAAAAAAAAAAACCATTCCTTTGTCCCTTGCCATTTTTTATGGCATTTAAAATCAAATTTCTGATTTTTAGCCCTAACTTTTGAGAACCAGATTGAGGTACCACTTGTACCTGGTCTTTGCTATTTTGTGGTTTCTTCTTTTTCCCCTGTTCTATCCCCCTGGCTTCACTCCCTATCACTAGATAGGATAGAAAGAAGGATAGAGGGTGGAGAGAGAGAGATCTGTGAATCTAATTTCCTTCTTTTTGTTTCTTCCTTGAGCATGACTACTAACAAACTGCCACCAACCCCCACTGAACAACCAGCAACCAGCACACCCACCAGTCAGGGCTCTGGAAATTATATGCCACCTGAAATATTCCCATGATCTCAAATATTATACAATCACAGAAACTACCAAGCTGCAGCTGTCTAACCATGCCTCTGCTACAGCATGAGGCAAATCAGTCAGCAGCTGCAGACAGTCCAAAGCAGCTCCACATCCCTACTCCTGGGATTAAAGTGAAAGCACGTTCTTACAGTATTTCTGTGGTTTTCAGAGAGAATTCCTGCATTTTCACTACAGTTACCAGTCAGAGACAGCTAATGGGTTAGGGATGGGGGCGTGTATCCACCTCTCTTTTCAGCTCTAAGATCCCCATCTGGTGCAAACCTGTGTAGGACCTTTGCATGCGGCCCAAGTCTCTGTGACTTCATAGGAGCATTTATCCCATTGATTTAGATGGGTTTCATTCCTGGGGTCCTCTTCCCCTCTGGCTCTGACACTCGTTCTGCATCATCTGTATAAGGGGTCCCTGAGCCTTGAGGGTACGAATTTGATGAAGACACCTCTTTAGGTTTGAGTGTTACAAGGTGTCTTGTTCTCTGCATAATGTCTCGCTCTGGGTCTGTGTAGTTATTTCCTGCTGCAGTAGGAAGCTTCTTTGAGGATATCTGTGCAAGGCACTGATATATACCAGAATGTAATTACATGTCATTTCATTCCTATGTTTCTATGGTAGAATAGATGGTTTTGGGCTCCACCCTAGTGCTTTGGGCTGTTCAGTCTCAGGTGCTTGGTCACCAAAGCAGTATCATATATGACCCTTAGGTCAAATGCCATGTTTGTTGGTTATTCCCCCAAGCTTTGTGCCACCATTTCACTAGCATATCTTGCAAGGTGGACCCCTATGTATGTGTATGTGTGTGTGTGTGGGTGCATATGTGTCTGTCTAACTGTTTTGATCTGTTTTTACATTTTCTTATTGTATTTTTTGTTTTGATGTTTGTTTGTAGTATTCTATTTTCATTTGTGACTTCGTGCTTTTTTTCACTGAAATGAAACACCATAATGAAAAATCAAGTTGGGGAGGAAAGGGTTTATTTTGTTAACACTTTTGCTTTTTATTCCATCACTGGAAGAAGCCAGAGCAGAACTGTAGAGCCAGGAGCTCCCACAGAGACCTCCAAGGGGACTGCTTACTGGTGTGCCCCCATGGCTTGCTCAACCTGATCTCTATAGAATTCAGGACCAACAGCCAAGGGATGGAATTGATCACAATTGACTGGGCTTTCCCCAGTCAATCATTAATAAAGAGTATGCCCTACAAGCTTGCCTTATGGAAAATGCTATGGAGGCATTTTCTTGATTCTGGTTCCTTCCTCACAATTAACTTTAACTGTGTCACACTGACAGAGAACTACCCAATAAGGTTTTTTTCCTTCTTTTCTAAAGGGAGAGAGAGAGAGAGAGAGAGATCCTGGAGTTAGATGGGTGGGCATGTAGAGAGAATATTGGAGGAGTTTAAAGATGACAAACCGTGTTCACAACAAATTGTACAAAAAAGAAGACATTAAATGAAAAAGTCACACTGATGAACAAATTCTCAAAGATAGAATGTAGACTGTTTTCAATTTAACTATAGAGTTTGACATAATTTAACATGTCCATTAATCTTGCAAGTTTACAGCTATGTAAAAGACTAATGACAGTCTTGTAATACGACTGATTAGTGGCAGATGACAAGATACAAGGCACACAACACTTAAGGACTTACACACTTATGCAAATGTTCAGTACAATAGAAAGGAAAATTATTTTCCTTGTATTGAAAACACCTTTTGTTACACATAATTTATACTGATTGTAGTTTACCCTCTCTCTTCTTCTGCCAGTTCCATCCATTTACCCTCTGAACTGGAGCAACCACAATCCTTTTTATCATTAGAAATCAAATAGGTATGTAAGGAATAATACATAATATAATATAATATAGAAACAAAAACTAACACATCAGAATAGGAAAAACCTAATAAACAGAAGGTAAATTTCCTTAGAGAAGGCACAAGAAATAGAAACACAGAGACGCACTTGCTTGCACACTTAGGAATCTCATAAAACCACTAAATGAAAGCCAAAATATATAGGCAAAGGGTAAATACATAATACCTGTATTGCAGGATGAGAGATGATATATTCACATATCAGTGATATAAAATAAAATAAAATAAAAGGGAGGTAAATATCTCTAGAGGACATTATGATACAAGGAACCTCTAAACATGCCAATGAGTAGGTTTTCATGTGACAATAAATTGCTGCTTCTACTACTACAGCCTACACTAAAAAATAGTTTATTTTCCCATTGAAATGTCCTCAGAGAAAGCTAGATTCTCATTCCCAAGTGGCTATAAATTAAAAATAGCTACTGTGTTAGGGATAGGGGCACTTGACCACATGACTCCACTTTTCCTTTCAGATTTAAAATCCCATCTGTTTCAGACCTGTTTAGATCCTGCACATGCTGCCTCAGTCTTTGTGAACTCATAGGTGAATCCATCCTGCTGATTTAGAGAACTTTATTGTATTTGTGGTCTGAAGACGAAACTTTCCTTTAAAATTGAAGGTGTATCTGTTTTCCCCCAACCTCTCTCCCTTTTAGTCCAATAAAAGGCCCTATTTCTTATAACAATAAATACAATACAAAACAATAAGAACAATTAGGCAACAATTATGAAAATTATAAAGTATAACATACATTCCCAATGTTCAGTACATGTGTATTTGGCAACTAATAATAATATTATATTATCTATCTATCTTGATGAGTTTAAAGTTCTATACCTAACTCAGTTTCAATCCTAACCTGCATTACCAACTTAAAAACATCTTCTTAGACCTAGAATATCCTTTTAATTCCTAAACAACTTAAAACTTAACTGTGAGACTATAACTATATAGTATTCAACTACATCAGAGACTTGGGAAGGATAAATATATCTGAATAAACAGGAAGTGCAGAGTAAGCAGCTTCTAAAACTAAGAAATGACAGACAACTGGCTGCCTGGACAGTCCCCAATTTCTCTCTATAACATTGGAGCATCTATCTTTAGCCTTTGGCCCAGTGTCTCTGACAGACATTAATTGTAAAGCAAGAATTATGAAGGACTTGCCCACCCTGTGGTGACAGGGCTAAGGTGTTGAAGATGAAACTTTTAATTAGCAAATATATTTGTTAATAACTATAGGGACTTATAAAAAATAAACACTTATTACCTATCTACTACCCCTAAGAATAACTATATCCCCTATTACCTAACAACTAACGCTATTTATAACTATAATAATTATTTTCAAACAACTAATTCTAACCTTTTAGAAGGATACAGTCTCTGGGGCCGGTCTTCAGTCATCAGAAACACCTCAGGAGTAGATCCTTTAAGACACTTGGTCAACAGTCCTCAGGAACACCTCAGATGTAGGTTTAGGGTAAATTGGATGTTGTAGCTTCTCTTTAAATGAGGATTGAGGCTTTCTTCTCTCTGAAATGCCTCAACTTATTCAGTTTGTATTAGCCACTTGGCCACTCTGCTGCAGTCTTTGGGGCTGGCCACAGTTCTATTGAGGACAACATTTGAACTTGTTGAATACCTCAGGGCAAAAGCTGTGCCACAGGGCTTTAGTCCTTGGTTTTTGTTATGTTGCTGAGGCCTTCTCTCCTTATAAGATTCTCTCTGCCTCAGGTAGAACTGACTGTAGTTTTTGAGCTCTGTTTTGAGATCAGCTTTTCAGTCCTTGTGCACTTTCTCAATTACATGAAGCAAGCCAACTTGCATATTGCGGTCTCCAGTGTGGGAACTCCTGGGCTCTGCCCACTTCATCCTTAAAAAGGTTCTCTCCTAGTTTCACCTGGTTTCAGGCTAATCTGGGCTCCACCCACTTGTAAGGCTATTAGCAGCTGAAAACAATGCCAAGCCATAAACCCTGCTTTAAGTCCATATGCTGCCATGCCAAGTGCCCACAGGTGCCAGGCTGATCTTCATGCTCCCTATGAAGAGATTGTATCAGATGCCCCTAGATATTCACTAAATCTAATTTATATTGCTCTAACTCCCCTTATAGTGGCCTCTATCCCTTCTGGCTATAACACTCTTTCTCATCATCTGGCACACAGTTCCTTTAGGTCTAAGGGGAGGGAAATGATGTGGACATCCTTTTAAAGATAATTTTTCCAAATTCACTCCTCTGTATAATGTCAAGCTACAAGTGTCTGTGTTTAATTCCTTCCCTGGAAGAGGAAACTTCTCAGATGATGGGTGAGCAAGGCACTGATATATGCCAGAATGTCATAGTAATCATTTTATTGATAGATTCCTTTATTAGAACAGTAGAATTTTGTTTTATACTATATACTTTGCCTATTATTCTCAGGTGCCTGATTACCAGAACAGTGTGTGTAACAGTAAATTTTTATTTACCACACATATATTTATCAATACTTAACAATTACCTAACAATTTTCTATAAAATTCCTAAATCCTAAACCCAAATCCTAACTCTGAAACCTAATACCTAAAACTTCTTAGTATCTATAATACAAACATTTAACATTAACCTAAGGTTTCTCAAAAGGATATTTTTCTCTGAGCGTGGGTCCTGATGAATGGCTGGTCTTCATACAAATTTCAGTTTTAAAGTCTCTTAAAGTCTCTGAATTTCGTTTGTCCCTTTGTAGTCTTAAGACCAATCAACACATGAAAGTTTCCCAGGCGGCTCAGCAATTCAGATGCTTGTGGTCTGCAAAGTCCCGGAGCTCCATGTCTGAGCACTCCCAAATCTCAAGAAGAATCCTTCTCCTCTCCAGACCCGAAAGAGGTCATCATCAGAGGGTGAAACTTTCCGGTGAGATTGTGATGCATGTTCTTTCGCTGGTAGAGGGTCGAGGAAAATGCTCAGTGAATCAGGAACAGGAGAGAGAGAGAGAGAGAGAGAGAGAGAGACAGAGAGAGAAGAGAGAGAGAGAGAGCCCACGCAGCATTCACGTGGATCCTGCCTTGTCGCGTCCCCCTCGACCAGCAAGGACGACGCAACTCGCAAAAGCTCTTCTCAAGCAGTTTATTCAGGTCCCTTGAAAACAGTCTTCCGAATGCCCAGGCAGACCCAACCCACAGGCTAAATACTATATGAACAGCCAATCAAGTAAAGCCACGTGGTGCTATCTTAGAGGCCCACATAGGCGGAAGCAAGCCAGATCAGCGGTCTTAGCCAAATATGGACTTGTTTACCACAGAGAGCACTCACCATCGGGCTGGTGGAAGGCGGAAACCGGCGCCATCTTTAGGGCACGGCACGTCGCAGCTCTCTACAGTTCCTCCTTTTTTATTTTTTCTAAAGTTGGTAGAAGTCCCTGGAAAGGCTTCGTAATCCCCATATCTGGGGATCTCACGGTGGGCCTGAGCCTGTAGGAGGGCGGTGCTCAAACTCTTACCCGTCTCTGGGTCAGCCTCCCCACTCGGGACTGCCCTGTCTTAGGTGGCCGAGACTTACCCGTCTACTCCGTCATTGACTTGCCAGACCCTAATATCCATGGAACGAATACCTCAGTGGGCAGGGACTATGCTCAGTGAAGATTTAAGGCTTCATGGCAGCGAGCCATGCCTGAGGGGACTGGCCCGCCTCAATGGCGACAAGGGCCTGTATAATCATGGCTGCATTACGCTTCTGTGTGGCTCTCATCTTGTAGATGCACCATAGGCAAACCAGAGAGGCTAGTATCATCAGTATCGCCAAAGAGCCTACGCCCGCCCACTCCTTAAGATGATCCATAGCCGTCTGTATCCAGGAAGTCAAACCAGTAGCCAGACTCAGATCTACCCGAGTGGAGTTGAGGTGGACGATTGTTGCTCTCAGCTCTCTCATCAAATTTTCAAATTCAACCGACCAATCCTGTAAGAGGAACTCTGACAATTGTCTAGACAGATTACCAGCCTTTGTAAAATTTCAATACTGCACCGAAGTAACACACAAACCTTGCATTTTCCACTCACACCCCAATTGTGCTAGTTGCCAAAGAGAATCAATCTGTTCTTGTATTAAATCTATGCGTTGATTAACTATCATAAGGCCTCCTTTGAGATGAGAATTCATAGAGGTCTGGGTATCCAATGCCTGTGCTACAGTGGCTGAGATGTTATTCAGGGCATTGGCAGTCTGTATAGAACTAGACAAGGCAATAGCTGAGGCAGTAGCCCCCACAGCAGCAATAGTGATGGCAGTAACAATAGCTGCAGTGATGCCAAAATCTCTTTTAAGCCTGAATAGCATCATGGTATTAGGGGCCTCTACAGGAACTGGTACATATCGAGGCATTCTAGTCACCACAGCCACAGGAAAGGCTGTGGCATTCCAGCACAGGGCATAAAAGCATATGCCTGGAGTGCATACTAACTTTTCTTCACCCAAGGATGCACTCCCATTACTTACAATCCACAGAAAAGGAGGCCAGAGACATACTGGCGAGGCTGAAAAGGTCTTATTACGGTAAGAATGAAACGAAGAATTCCAAGTACCAGAGCCACTACCGCTAGAAAAATACAATTTGTTAGCGGACCCTAGGGAAAAATTACCTCTTTGATAAATTCCTCCCCCAAGCATAATGACAGGTCCCAAGTCCATGCAACTTCCATTTACCCCACACAAAAGCCACAAATCAAAAGGATTGGTGGCAGTCTGCTGAGGATCCCTAGTAGATATATCAAGCATTCCTGTACAAGACTTATTCACTATATTACTAATCATGGGGCTAAAGGAAAAATAATCTTGTTGAACCCAAACTGCTCTGCGCTCCTGACATCCAGTCCAGGGAAAAGGTCCTTCTTCTCCTGTGGATCCTCTACAAAAAGGTGCCCAGCGTGGCTGTCTGGGGGGGTCCTGGTCAGAGACTCGTGTGGGCCACCATCCTTCAAGGTGAGAACCGTTGCCCGAAAACAAACCACTACCCCTACCCCCAAACCTCAGTTGTGGTAAAAAAAAATCTGCTGACTGCTAAGACAATTTAATGCATTCTGTATCATCTGACCTATTGAAGCTCATAAAAAAGCACAGACTACCCTTCAAGCTGACATTTCTATTACCCTCTATAGGGCTTTTCTGATCATCAAAGGGAAGGTAGGGTAAGCCTAAGCTTCTATTACTGCTAAATAAGCGTGGAAACACAGTTGCATCATGTCTGACCGGCATCGGCTTTGGGAATATCGACAGGATCCCCCATCTCAGCTCGGTCATTCCTGACATACTCACTGCTACTATCACCAGGATCCCTAGGAAGGTCTTCATGACGAATCTTCCTCACAAGGCGTTCAGGCACCCACACTGAATCTTGTTGATCCTGAGGAAAAACACAAACAGACCCTCTCGCACATGTTAGCACGGGGTCAGGCCCTCGCCAAGAGCCTGTCAAAATATCCTTCCACTTCACCATGCCTTTAGGTGGACCATGAGGCTGACAAAGATGATAAAAGCGGCAAGCCGCGTTGCACTGGGCCCATGATCTGCATTTGTTGATTTATGGCACGCAGGTCATGTAACAATCTCCATTTTTTAGATTTTTTTTAATGACAAAGATAGGTGTATTCCAGGGAGATACAGATGGCTTTATATGCTTTAAAGACATCTGTTCATCCACCAACTCTTTGGCCGCATTCAATTTTACAGAGGAAAGTGGCCACTGAGGAACCCATACTGGGTCCTCCATCTTCCAAGTTATAGGAATGCCCTCCTCAGTGGCCCCTAGGAAAAACCCAGGCCCTGTCTCTTTTGTCTTTGCTGCATAGATATGGGACTCTTCCGCCCCTGCAAATATTTTCCTATTCCAAAGCCTGGAGCATATCCCATATCTTGCATCATACATTGGGCTGAATCAGAATAGTCATTACTCAATTTAAATCCCATATCCTTTAAAAGGTCTCTTCCCCAAAGGTAGATAGGGAGCTCAAGTACATATGGCTGCATTTCTCCTGAGTGGCCTTCTTGGTCCTGCCACTTTAATAATCTTGCACTCATATCTGGAGTCTTAGCATAACCCAGGCCTTGAAGTGTTTGAGAAGAGGCTTGTACGGGCCAACCTGAAGGCCAGTCTTTCTTTGCTATGATACTCCTATCAGCCCCAGTATCCAAAAGGTCCAGGATCCTTTTACCATCAACTTTTAACTCCAAGACGGGGCGTTGGTCCAAATCCAAGGAGAGAAAAGTCAGATCCGTGCCCATGGACCCAAAACCATCTTTTCCTCTCTCTCGATCCTTTGCCTCATAGCGATCATGTAAGCTCGGCAACATGATCAACTGAGCAATTCTATCTCCAGGAGAGATAGCCGTTATACCACGGGGGGAGGTTACCATGATCTTAACCACTCCTGTATAATCTGGATCTATAACCCCAGGATGGACAACAAGTCCTCTCAAGGCTGATGATGACCTCCCTAACAGCAAACCAACTCTACCAGGTTCAAGGGGTCCTTTAAAATCTGTTTCAATTAACTGGTCGCCCATTTGGGGCATTAATAGGAGTCTGGTGGTGGAGCAGAGGTCCAATCCTGCTGAGCCTGTAGTGGCTCTCAGCGGTCTCTCGGATGGTGGAGGGTTGGCCATCTCTCTTGATTCTGTTCTTTGTCCTGATTCTCTACTGCCCCATATATTTGTGGGCCCTGGGGTCGTGGGCCCCGCTGTCCGTTTTTTGGACGAGCGCCACCATAACCTTGAGTCAAAGGCTGGCCATGGATGTCTGTCACTGAACAGCATTCATTAGCCCAATGGTTCCCTTTTTTACATTTTGGGCATAACCCCGGCCGCCTGGGGCATTGTACACTTCCTGTACTTTCTGTACTCCTTCCCCCGGGGCACTGTCTTTTAAAGTGTCCCATCTTGCCACACTTAAAACAAACTCCTGAACTTCCTCCACCTTTTCTGGTCAACTGTACTACTGCGGCAGCAAGACCAGCATTAGTTAATGGCCCTCCAAGTTCTCTACACACTTTCATCCAGGCTTCTAGCCCTTTGTTCTTGTAAGGGGTGATAGCAGCTCTACACTCTTTGGTACATTGCTCATAGACCAACTGTTTTATTAGTGGCATAGCAGCATCCGGGTCACCAAAAATCTTCCCTGCCGCTTCCACCAATCGTGCCACAAAGTCTGAAAAGGGCTCCATAGGGCCCTGTAGAATCTTAGTTAAGTTCCCACTCACCTCCCCTTTGTTAGGAAGGGATTTCCAAGCCTTGATAGCTGTCTGGTTTATTTGTTCATAAACCTGATTGGGATATCCTGTCTGTTGGTTGGCAAATCTCCCCTGCCCAAGCAGCATATCTCTATCCCAGGCTTGATTTCCATTTCTCTGATTAATGGCTGCTTGCTCAGTGGCATACTCAATCAAGAAAGCTTTCCAGTCTAAGTATTGCCCTGGACTTAAGCAGGTGCGGGCCAGGCCACTCCAATCACTCGGAGTCATACAATGTCTGCTTAATGCTTCCACTTGAGCCAATGTAAAAGAAGCGGTAATGCCATAGGTACAAACCGACTCTGCAAGGGATTTAATTACTTTAAAATCAAGCAGTTCCTCATACCTGTTCCCTTGTGGGTCTTGGTATACTGGATAGGCAAACTGTAATTCTGTTCCTACTTGTGTCCACACCCCCGGGCAGAAAGATCTCCCTACTTTCAGGGACTGAACAGGCTGATCTATCTGAACGGCTTCTGGGTATGGAGGGGGAGTTGAAGGCGCCGCGGCAACGGCTTTACTTACACCGACCGCCGCCAACGTGGCTGAAGGCGCCGCGGCAACAGCTTCACTTACACTGACTGCCGCCAACGTGTCTTTCTCTTTTACCTTTTTCTTTTACCTTTTTCTTTTCCCTTTTTCTAATAGCAGTCCTCTCTAACTGTTCTATTAAAGCGTGTAGCTCCCCTTCAGAATCCGTGCCCTCTGAGTCCTCAAAATCTCTAAAATCTCTAAGATCAGGATAGAAAGGGACCTTCTTTTTGCTTCCCTTTTCACTGTCTGCCTGCTCAGATCTTTCACCTTTTTTGCTTCCCTTTTCACTGTCTGCCTGCTCAGATCTTTCCCCTTGCAGCAGTTCCAAGGCTGATTCTCCCTCCTGGATTGCTTTACAGCATCTCTGATCTTCTAAACATCTCCTCACCATCTTCCAAACTGGTCTTACTCCATGCTTCAGAGTACCTTGCTCCCAAGCAAAATCCAAGTCTCTGCCTAATTTGTCCCAGCAGGATACCGTAAGATTCCCGGACACCGCAAACCACGGAGCCACGGAGTCGCATTCATTCAAAAATCTCTCTAGGGTTGACTTCTTAAGTTTCAAATTCCTAGCTAAAAGTAGCTCCTGAAGAGCCAGAAAAATTGGATGTGACTGAAACAATCCCATGATTAAAAATTTACTTTCAGTTCGCAGTTTTCCGCGAAACTTTACCTTTTGTTCACTATTTCCGCGAAACTTTACCTTTTGTTCACTATTTCTGCGAAACTTTATTGTCCCAATTTACCCCGGGAACTTACCAGTGCACTGCCCCTGACTGCAGGAGTTCTGAGTCTTTTCTGGGTCCCCGTACGGGCCACCACTTGTCGCGTCCCCCTCAACCAGCAAGGACGATGCAACTCGCAAAAGCTCTTCTCAAGCAGTTTATTCAGGTCCCTTGAAAACAGTCTTCTGAATGCCCAGGCAGACCCAACCCACAGGCTAAATACTATATGAACAGCCAGTCAAGTAAAGCCACGTGGTGCTATCTTAGAGGCCTACGTATGCGGAAGCAAGCCAGATCAGCGGTCTTAGCCAAATATGGATTTGTTTACCACCGAGAGCGCTCACCATCCGGCTGGTGGAAGGCGGAAACCGGTGCCATCTTTAGGGCGCGGCACGTCGCAGCTCTCTACACTGCCTTATATATCTTCACCTGTGGGCAGAAGCTTTTGTGTACTTTTAAAGTTAGTTCTGGGGGCTCAGTCTTTTTCTAAAAAGCTTTTTGCAGAGGAGCGTGAATTCATAGGCCATCCGCAGGTGTGGGCAGGTGCCTCAGGGCATGTCATTCGGATGTCCTTCGAAGGGAGCTGCACCTCTGGCCTCAGGAGGGCGGGCACCCCAGGGGGCATGACCAAGATCAAAGAGGTCCTGGTCCTTGGTGAGTTCCCAAAGACTTGTCACTTCGGATGAAGTCTTTTATCTTAAAAGTCCAGCCTTAATCCAAGTTCCCCATGCTATATATGCTCACACTGAACCTACCACAGTGTTGGGGATGGTTTCCATTTCTTGTTGTCAGCCACACATCTAACCATATGCTAGTTACTTACTCCCACAAGGTTTGTGCCACCATCTTCCAGACTGGAACCCTGTGTATGTTTGTGTGTGTGTTTCCTATATGTTTCTTATGCTTTATCTTGATTTTTATTTCTTTCATTCGCTTGATTGTTGTTTTTGTTATCTTTACCTATTTTTTTTTCCTTAAAGAGAAAGGGTCAAGGAGTTGCATTGGTGGGCAGATAGTGATGATCATCAAGGAGATTAGGGAGGAAAAACCATTATCACAACATATTTATAAAAGATGTATTTTAAAAAGCTTTATGATGAACCAATTCTCAAAGTAGACATTAATTTATTTTCTAACTATAGTGTGATATGATTTACCCTGTTCTTCATTCTTGAAATTTTACAACGTTTATACTATAAAAACACTGATTAATGAGATGACAATATATGAGACATACAGCACAGAAAATATTACACATTTATGAAAATGTACAGTACACAAGAAAAGAGGAATTAAAAAGTGTTGTTCTCTGAGAATTAGGTATCTTTTGTCAAATGGTGATAAATTGTTGGGAAATGGGAACTCAAAAATGTGCAGGATTCACACAATACACAGTATCAACTGAATGAATATAGACCAATTTTGAAAATGATGTTTTATGGAAGTAAACTTTCTAATTTAGAGATATATATAATAGTATTAGAAGATTAGAGAATAAAAATCAATTTCATCAAATCATGTGACCAATAATCATAAAATCCTAAGCAGAAGTATTATCTCTGATTGTTGTCATGGGACTAAACTGGCTTAAAGATTTCTATGTAATTAAGAGTCCATAGACTAATCTGTAAGATGGAATTTTCCTCTAGAATGTGTTTTGTGCCTGATGCAATGAAGTGAGTTCCTATCTGGTTTTAACAAAATAATGTAGCACTTGGGGACAAAGATGCAGCCTAGAAGTCCTGTACTGGAAGCCAAGATAGAGAATCCTTCCATGGCCACCATAACCTTTCCCTTGGTGCTATGGTACACAGGGAGGAATGTGACCCACACACTGAAGAACACCAGCATACTAAATGTCAAGGACTTGGCTTCATTGAATGTGTCAGGCAGGTTCATGGAGAGGTAGGCCATAATGTAGCTCCCAAGTGCCAAGGAGCAGAGGTATCCCAAGACACAGTGGAAGGCAACAACTGAGCCTTTGTTGCACACAAGGATGATGTGTCCATGCTCAGAGTGAGCATCTGAGTCTATAAAGGGAGGAGAGGTGCTCAGCCAAGTTCCACAGATCACAAGTTGTATTAGGGTGAAGATGGGAATGATGAAGTTAGGGGCCCTTGATATCATTAGCCACCTCACCATTCTTCCTGGAACAGTGACCTTGAAGGCCAGAACCACAGTAAAAGTTTTGGCCAAGACTGTGGAAAGAGCCAAGGTGAACAGCACTCCAAATGTGCTCTGCTGTAGGATACAGGTTACTGGGCTGGGATGGCCAATGAAGAACAAGGGACAGAGAAAACAGAAGGTCAGAGTGATGAGCAGGATGTAAGTGAGAGAACGATTATTGGCCTTGACAATGGGAGTGTGGTGGTACTTCACAAAGACACCAAGGACACCAGCCGTGAGTACAAAGAAACCCAGGGTCATGCAAGAGACAGCCATTCCTAAGGGGTCTTCAAAGGCCAAAAATGTCACAGATTTCTGCAGGCAGTAATTATGCTGTTTGTTTGCATAGTGACTTTCTGGGCATTTCACACAATTATCCACATCTGGACAGGAATGAAAAGTATTATGAGTCTATGCTCAGGTTCTCTTTTTGTTCCAAGACACTTCCCAGCATCAGCTCTCTGGCTTGTTACCAACATCTCTTTCTTTCCTGTTTCAGACTCAAGTCAATTAGTGCTCAATAGTGTAAATTCCAAATGCTCTCTAATCAATAATCCAAAATTGATACTACCCATCGTCTTTATTGGGACATGAAACAGACCGTTTTATTCTCCACATCTTCGTACTTAAATTATTTTCATTTAAGTGATAATTTTCATCTCCAAATATACTCATAAATTGTTGAATTAAAGTGCTTAAACTAACTTTGTTACTGGATACCCTCCTTGTGAAATATAGCAAGTGTGACTGGCTATTATAAGTTCAGATAAACCGGGCGGTGGTGGCGCACGCCTTTAATCCTAGCACTTGGGAGGCAGAGGCAGGCGGATCTTTGTGAGTTCGAGGCCAGCCTGGTCTACAAAGTGAGTCCAGGACAGCCAAGGATACACAGAGAAACCCTGTCTCGAAAAACCAAAAAAAAAAAAAAAAAGTTCAGATAAGAAGGAGAATATTCTTTGAAATTTCTTTCTTGTAATGTTGTTCATAGTTATTGGTCCCAAATTTGCCTAATTTCTTAGTGTTTACTGGAATCTCCAGTGTGTTCATTCTCCAGTGCATACAGAATGACAATTATTGGATTCTCATATGAAAATTTGTGAATTCTTGATAACTGGAAAAACTCCCTCAGTGAAACTGTGTTTTAATGTCATACTCTTACTCTCAGGGCAATCCTTCCCTTATGTTTGCCATGTATTTTCTTTGTATCATTTTCTAACCATGACTGCATTCTTGATTAGTAAAAGATAAGGGGTATATACAACATGTCAAATATTTTATAGATATATAAGTATGTAATTTTCAAAGATAAATATAGCTCATTTCCAGTTTTTGAATGTAAAGTTCTCTGTCTGGGACCATTCATCTTTTATGTTTTAGTTTCTACTTTCTGAAACTGTTTTGATTTGTCTTCTTAAACCACAATGTTGCAGAGTTAAAGATTGACATTTCAGGTTTTCTCTAATGTGTACATGTAACATGTGCATGAACTTACCAAGCTACAAATGTGCAAAATGCATCTATATGCACAGTAAGTCTTTTATGGTGTATATAGTCATACTTAATATCCACATTTTTAAATTAGGAAAGTTAAAAGACCCCACAATTTAGAAATTTTCTATTTTCATGAAGTAATTTTAAAATATCTGAGTGTTGGGGGAATGATTATTTGATCCAAACTATTCTAAACAATAAATGTAAAATCTCATTAGACAGAAAAATTTAATGGTGGGGAAATTATTTCTGGTTCCTCTCCATAGTCAACATTATGTCTGTGAGTACTCCCCACATTCACTGTTTTCAATTACCTCATGCCTATTTTGTGTTCCCTGGATGTATTTTACCTAGGGTAGGTCTATTTTTCCCAGATCCACCTTGAAAAACCAATTCCTTCCCCTTCAGTGTCCTGAATTGCTCTGAGAAGAGGAGGGTGCCTCTGTGCATGGCCTAAAAACAAGACTAACATTAGTGGAGGGATGGTGTGCCATTTCACCTACTTGTCAGAAGAAATTATTTCATAACTTATCTATTCTATGTTTGATAATGCAGAAGTAATGCAAATATAGATTCAATTTCATAAAACATGGGGTACTATTGATTTAAAATTTTATTTTGACTCAAAGGAAGATTCTAATGATAGGTTTGTGACATACCTCCCTAATACATATTTTGTAGTCCTCAAAATATTTTAGGAATTTAAGATCTATGTGAAGGACTGATCTCACTCTCTTGAGTTACTATGTACCATGATTGTTCCTGTATGCATATGGAGACAGGATAAAACATAGAATAAATCTCATTTATTAAAGGAATCCCAAATGTTATTTGTGCCAGATGTCAAGAACATGAAGGCTGGATCAAATTGTTGTTTGGTACAGGACACCTGTTACTCTTAAGGAGGACCCTGATTCTGAAGTAACCACCCTGATGGTGTGTCAATGCCTTTTGTTACTCCACATCCAAGGGATATGATGCCCTCTTCTATCTTCAATATGCATCAAAGAAGTCTATGGTTCACATACATGCATGCAGGCAAAACAGTAACTGACAAAACAAATAAACAAATAATTTCAAAATAACCAAGGATAAACCCAATACATCTTTGATGAATCTAGAATCAGGACTGAAATTATGTAAGTAAGAATGATAAGAATACAACCATTAATTTGTATTAACATTGAACTAAACATGCTTTCAAAATATGGAAATTTGGCTGGTGTGGTGGTGCACACCTTTAATCCCAGCATTTGGTAGGCAAAGGCAGGTGGATCTCAGTGAGTCAAGGCCAGCTTGGTCTACAGAGTGAGTTCCTGGATAGCCAGGGCTACACAGGGAAACCCTGTCTCAAAAAACCAAAAAAAAAAAAGGAAAGTTGAGAGATTATTCTATGTGTGCTAAGTGTCATGGTAAAATGAAGTAGAATATTCGGGAGTGGACAAAGGTGTTCTCTGCAAGGAACAATGCCTAGCAAGGACAAAAAACAACATTCAAGTATGAATTTTAATGACCAGTGTGACATTTAAAGTGATGGTACTATGAACTACATTATTTTACTTTTACATGAAAGTAGAACAGGACTTATCTCTGCTGCTTCTAAACAAAGCTTTTCCATGTGCTCAGACATTGCAGAAACAGTATGAAAAGGTAAGAAATTCCTCAGTGACATTTACCTGTTTCATCGGAAATCTCATTGTCTGCCCAAGGAATGCAATTATAGCAACAAACAGCCTTACCCTCCTGGGGAGATTTTCGGAATCCATGAGCACAGTTTTCACTGCACACAGAGTGAGGATGCTGAGAATTAAATACACAAGAGAAAATACTCAGGAGTATTCAGTTTTAAAACACCAAAAAGATTACAAGTGAGTGTTGAACAATGAGATAGTATAACTTCAGATTATTGTTTTTATGTTTCTGTTTCTAATTGACATGGCCTACAAAGTTCAATGTGTTAGAACCATCATCCAAAACCAACAAATCTCTGAAGAGTAGTGAGAGTGTATGAGGTAGGACAAAATAATAGACTGAGTCACTGAGTGCATGTTTAAAAGGGCAATTAGAATGGAATCCTGATCATACTGTGTGCTTCCTAATCACTGGCGAGACTATATTTTTTTTCCTTTGGTTTTTCGAGACAGGGTTTCTCTGTGTAGCCCTGGCTGTCCTGGACTCGCTCTGTAGACCAGGCTGGCCTCGAACTCACAGAGATCCGCCTGCCTCTGCCTCCCGAGTGCTGGTATTAAAGGCGTGCGCCACTACACCCGGCTGAGACTATATTTTTTATAGTGGTAATAGTTAATATTCATATGGATATAAACGTGAAAGGACTCAGAATTATAATACATAGAAGTCTTTGGGCCTTCCTATGAGAAATAATATGCAATAGGGTACTTGAAGAGGAAAGACCTATTCTAAAAGTAGATAGTACAATTTTGTTGGCTGTCATTATGTAAAGAATGAAAAACAGGGTTGCGAAGGGCAGTATTCAACTCAAGCTACTTCCCGACAGAAAAAGAGATGTAAATAACATTCTCAATCTCCTGATGTTATGATTGTCTGATCCTGAGGACTGCTGCTGCCACATGAGACCCATATAAAGTCTATGTTCTTAAGTTGCTTTTGTCTAATGTGTGTTTTTAATTGTTTGGTCAATTGCTTCCTTTCCCAGCAGGAAGGCATGTAATTAACACATTCAAATGTATCCTCTAGGCTACTGGGCATTGTCGAGGGAATGAACACAAAAGAACAAATGACCATGTACTGGTATTTCTTAACCTGGAAGTCAAATTAGTCCTCTTGTTAACATGTTTTCAGTACAGGAATTAAATAGCAATAAATACATGCTATATTTATGACTTGAAATAAGAACCCATGAAGAAATGTATGGAAATAATCCAAACATATTGTTCAGAATAAGGCAGTAAAAACTTTCTCATATTGACAGGGTTGTTTGTTTGTTTGCTTGTTTGTACTAGGGCCCTATGTAATGAACCAGAAATCACAACATACACAAACAAATAATTACTTATGTAATAATCAATGCAATAAGATATGATCCAACATACCTCTGTAAACCCTGTGGCCCATTGTATCCTATAGTTAGACAAAAGCAGTTGTTGACCTTGTCTAGCTTTTGAAGAGAATGTTCCAACTTTCATCTTTTTTGTGAGACCATTTGGAAAATTCCAGTAGTTGAAAATATCATACTCTTCGTCTACTTTCTTTTGGGGATCCATAACCACTTGGTTTCCAGCACCACTTTTGAAATGGATCTTCTTGATAAAAGGATGGAGCTTAAAGAGATAAAGAATCCTATGATTAATTCAGTCCCAGAAATATTCAACAGAACCTGAGGAAGAAAAGTTGCTCACTGACTTTAATCCCTGATGAGAAATACAAACTACAGCAAGTTATCACTGAATATTATGATGAAATCCCAAAGAAAACGACACTATCAAAATGTTTCATATGTAACATAGGCATTGCTTCAGAATTTCACATTAAGGGTGTAGTAGCATTTGACCATTTCGGATCTAGTTCTATTTCTGTTCTAAAATGTACCCAGGGATCATTGGATTTCAAATTCAGTATATTACCATGAGAAAGTTTTGTGGTTATTTGTAATGCAAAATAGATATTGACATATACACATTTAATCATAGTTATTGTCTCCCATTCATTGTGGGAAAATGACACATGTGTCTGCAATGACTTTAGAGTAGAAATTACATGCAGTCTGTCAGGTCCTTTTGGTAAAATTTTCCACAAAATAAAATAGTATATTGAGTGATTTTATAAAGTTTCAGTATGTCAAAGTGCTATTGTTAAAATACACAGCAGGAGAAATTACCTCCCAGGGATAAACATTCCCTTCCCCATTTTGATGAGGTTGCAATTGTAAATGTTTGACAGTCATCTCATGGAGACTGTGAGCCACCGCATACACAGAATTATATATATTGTAAATCTCCTCAGTCATGACTGTATCCCATAGATTCCCAGGCAAAAATGGCAAGGAAACATTAGGTAGACAGTTACCCAAAATTTTACAATCAGGTACAGAAATTGAGCAGTTGAAGAATATTTTCCAAATAACTGCAAGATTATGATCTTCTTGGTATTTGAAAGGGTTATATGTCTTGATGAACATTTTAAAACCAGGTATCTCTTCATAGTGGTGTGCAAAATAGAGAGTCCCATGCAAGGAATCAAGCAAGAAATAATTTAAAATATTTTCTACAGTGAATTGTGAATTCATAACCCATACTTTCCATATTAACAGTTGCATGTAACTTAGCATTGCAACATGTAAAGATTCTGTGTCATCATAAACAATAACAACTTTTGCAGATGATACCATGATTAGCTTTAGAGTTTCTGTGGATACATAGTCAAATGCAAGGAAGTTTTCTGGCAACATTTTTAGAAAAGCCTCACACATTCCATTCCTGTCCATTTCGCCTCTCAAGTCTGATAGAATCTGAGTGCCTTTATGGTTATCTATGAGGACAAGCCCCAACCAGGTCCAGCTGAAATAAAGCATCAACGAGATAATGCCAGATGACAGTGATGTGTCCTTTGCAGCTGTCTGGTAGACAGAATAGAACTGGCTTCGGTCACTCAGGATAGTGTCAAATGGCCCAAAACTAAGCTGAGGGAAATTCCAAATCAGAAAAAGAGAAATAAAAAATTGATATAAAAATCAACCTTAGACATGAGGCAGCACTTGGGATTGGTAAGGGCTAACTTCTGTTCATGGTATTTTAAAACCCTATAATTCTTGAAGACTTTTATTGAGAATTCTTCACAAGATACAGAGATTTCTAAACACTCCATTTAGCCTCTAAACTCTTCCTCTTCTTGATCTCAAAGTGTATGAGGTTACATAAATCAAGGCCTGACTTCTTCCCTTTGATGGATGAGGTTTGGGTATCTCTCCTTTACATGCGAAAACACCCAAAATGCACCAGGTTAATACCGGTTTCTTGTTTCCTCACAGTCACGTTGCTCACCTGAGGATATTTATAGATATCTATCAGTCTCCCAATACGTGCAGATACTGACCAGGATGTTCCTGTAAGTATAGCAACAGCCTTGTTCTCCCTTCTGCATGTGTAATTGGGAATGTTTACTCCCATTCCTGTGAGCCAACTAAATGCTTCCTCTAGAATATTCCATTCACTTCTATGGACATCATAGAGATCAAATCCTAGAGATGTGTTGGGTAACAGGTGAGAATTCCTGTTGATCTCCTCAATGGCAAATATGAAGGCCAAAGAAAACTGGTAGTTCCTCAAGTTGAATCTGCAGAATACATTTGTCAATATTGATGAAGAGGGTCCATACAATACTGCCTACCAGTTTGATGGAATGGCTTATATACTTTCAATATCATATTTCCAAAAACAAATAATTTTATGTCATTCCAGTAATGGTTATAATTAGAATGGTTAGCATATAGAGTAAGTGATGATTTAATTATCTAAAGGTATGGGTCTGTCTGTAATTCTGAACAAGAATATTGTACCATAATACTTGTGGAATCTTCTAAAAGTAGACCCAAATTCCAGACCCAATAGTATTTTGCAGCTGTGTGAAAATAATCGTCAAATGGAATCTTCCACCCCCAAATCCTACCTGTTTTGTACTATTAAACCAGAAAGACCCCATTCCATGTTCACACCATTGGCAATTCCCTGGAGAGACTGATGTTCTTCAGTTTGATCTGATTAAGGAGCAATGTTGATTCTGGAGACGTCTGCCTGTACCTTTTATTTCCAGGATACATCCACCCATGGTAAATGGACATTTGCATCTGAACCTGGGAGTGATTTGGAGTACCCAATGACAGTAGATTAATCTGACCTACTTTCTGCTATCTCGTTGCCATCTCCCTGTTCTTTCACAGACCCACACAGTCAAGAGCATGGAGGTTGCATGAGTTCATAGGACATTTCAGCCAACAGTCATGACTTGAATCATCTGGTGTTGTGTTGTGCTTTGTGAAATTATATGTCTTTTTCCGCTTCTGCCTCTCTCCTTTTCTTGTTCTCTCACTATCTTTTATGCGTCCCAAAGAAAGTAGGTTACACATGGACCTAGAATTTCCTGATGGGAAATGTGTTTGTTTTACCATGGACTGAGTTCACATAGAACAAAAAACAACTGCATGATTTGCTTGGGTTCACTTAGGGATAGATGGAAACAACCATGTGACTTGACTGCCACCTTGAAAAATGACGTTATAGAAAGGCATAGGCCATGTGACTTCACCATCACCTTTGTTAATGCACCACATAGCACAAAGTAAAATGGTGGCCATAATTATATTTCATGGTCCCACAGACTCCAATGCAATCTCTATACTACATTCATATTAGACAAAAACAAAATATGATTCCAAGGTTTTTATTTTATATTTTACTGTTTTGCTTTGTGTGATTCCAAGAGGTTTTACTTGACAACATTTAGTGGCTTCTCAAGAGAACCTAAAGTTTTCCTGGCTATGTGTCTCCAAAACTCACATATTAACAAGGGGAGATTACACTTTGATATTCACATATAAAACATAAATTCAAAAGTTGAAATGCCACATTCTAGAGAGCCTATTGCAAGCCAGTAACCAGTAATAAATTAAATGGAGAGAAACTTAAAGCATTTCCTCTAAACTCAGGGACAAGGCAAGGATGCCCACTTTTGCCATATCTCTTCTACATAGTACTTGAAGTTCTTGCTAGAGCAATAAGACAACTAAAGGAGATCAAGAGGATACAAATTGGAAATGAAGAAGTCCAATTATCCCTATTTGCAGACGATATGATAGTATACATAAGTGACCCCAAAAATTCCACCAAAGAACTCTTACAGCCGATAAACACCTTCAGCAAGGTGGCTGGATGCAAAATTAATTCCAAAAAATCAGAAGCCCTTCTTTATACAAAAAATAAATGGGCTGAGAAAGAAATTATGGAAACAACACCTTTCACAATAGCCACAAAAAATATAAAATACCTGGGGGTAACTCTAACCAAGCAAGTGAAAGACCTGTATGAGAAGAACTTCAAGTCTTTGAAGAAAGAAATTGAAGAGGACACCAAAAATGGAAAGATCTCCCATGCTCATGGATAGGTAGGATCAACATAATAAAAATGGCCATCGTGCCAAAAGCAATATACAGATTCAATGCAATTTCTATCAAAATACCAACACACTTCTTTATAGACCTGGAAAAAGCAATTCTCAACTTCATATGGAATAACAAAAAACCCAGAATAGCTAAATCAATCCAATACAAAAAAAAAAAAAAAAAAAACATCTGGAGGCATCACCATCCCAGATTTCAAGCTGTACTACAGAGCAATAGTAATAAAAACAGCATGGTACTGGTATAGAAACAGACCAGTGAATCAATGGAATCAAATTGACGACCCAAAAATGAACCCACACTCCTATGGTCACTTAATGTTGGACAAAGAACCCAAAACCGTACAATGGAAAAAGGACAGCATCTTCAACAAATGGTGCTGGTCTAACTGGATGTCAACATGTAAAAGAATGAAATTAGACCGACACTTATCACCTTGCACAAAACTTAAGTCCAAGTGGATCAAAAACCTTAACATAAGCCCTGACACACTAAATCTAATAGAAGAGAAAGTTGGGGAAACCCTGGAACTCATCAGCACAGGTGACAACTTCCTGAACAGAACACCAACAGCTCAGGATCTAAGACCAACAATCAATAAATGGGACCTCATGAAACTGAAAAGCTTCTGTAAGGCAAAAGACACTGTCATTTGAACAAAACGCAGCCTACTGACTGGGAAAAAATCTTCACTAATCCCACATCTAACAGAGGGCTAATATCCAAAATTTACAGAGAACTCATGAAATTAAATGCCAAGAAACCAAATAATCCAATCAAAAAATGGGGAACAGAGCTAAGCAGAGAATTCACAAAGGAGGAATCCCTAATGGCTGAGAGACACTTGAAGAAGTACTCAGCATCCTTAATCATCCGAGAAATACAACTCAAGATGACCCTGAGATTCCATCTCACACACCTGTCAGAATGGCTAAGATCAAGAGCTCAAATAACAGCACATGCTGCTGAGGCTGTGGAGAAAGGGGAACACTCCTCTATTGCTGGTGGGAGTGCAAGCTCATACAACCACTATGGAAACCAGTCTGGCAATATCTTAGAAAACTTGGAATAGCTCTACCTCAAGACCCAGCCATACCACTTCTGGGTATACATCCAGATGATTCCATACCAAACCACAAGGACGTTTCCTCATCTATGTTCATAGCAGCCTTATTTGTAATAAGTAGAAACTGGAAACAACCCAGATGTCCCTCAACCAAGGAATGGATTAAAAAAACAAAACAAAACAAAAAACCTGTGGTACATTTACACAATGGAATACTACTCAGCCATCAGAAACAACGAAATCATGCAGTTTGCAGGCAAATGAATGGAACTAGAGAAGCTCAGTCTGAGTGAGCTAACCAAGACTCAGAAGGATGCACATGGCACTTACAATTGGATTTTAGCCACATAGTGCGGGATAATTATACTACAGCCAATGCACCAAAGGAAACAGGAACATAGACTTTGTTACCTGTCAATGAGACGCTTTGCCCTGGTGGTGCTGCCTTGTAGGTCCCCAGTGTATGAGGAGGCTCTTGGCCCTTATATGACTGCTGAACTGGGGCAGGGGACTGATATGTAGGGACACTCCACTCTGAAGGAGTGGGATGGAAGGGATGGGGGTAGAGGGTGGGAGGGCAGGACAGGAAGGGATTGAAAGAAGGTACTGGGATGGAGATGTAACCTGAAGTAATAAATAAACATAAAAATCTTAGTTTTATTAATATTTGTCTTTTGAATTATGTACAGACTGTCTGTGTACATAGGATTACAGTTTGTTTTTTAGATCACATACTTAATACCAAATTGATTGTAAGTAAATGTTTTTGTAACTTAAAATTATGAACATGGACTGAGTTCACTTGATTTGCACTAAAACTAAACTTAAAAAATAACATGAAAAGACAAAGGTATATTTACTCAATATGAAGAAACCAGTCACCTTCATAACTTCAACTCTAGTGGACTAAAGCAATCACAACATGACTTCTTAAATGAAGCCTACAGATTGGGAAAAAGATCTTCACCAACACTACATGCAATAGAAGGCTAATGTCCAAACTATATAATAACTCATGAAAGTAAACACCAACAAAACAAATAATACAATTTAAAAATGGGGTACAGAGCTGAACAGAGAATTTTCAAGTGAGGAATCTCTAATGGCTGAGAAACACTTAAAGAAATGCTCAATGTCATTAGGTAAATGCAAATCAAAATGATCTGAGATTTCATCTTACATCCATCAGAATGGCTAAGATCAAAAACTCAAGTGACAGCACATGCTGATGAGGATGTGGAGAAAGGGGAACACTCCTTCATTGCTGGAGGGAGTGCAAACTTGTAGAACCATGTTGGAAATCAATCTGGTGCTTTCTCAGAAATTTAGGAATAGTTCTACATCAAGACCCAGGTATACTACTCCTGAGCATATACCCAACAGATATCCCACCATACTGCAAGGATGTTTGCTCAACTATGTTTATAGCAGCTTTACTCATAATAGCCAGAAATTGGAAACAAACTAGATGACTCTCAACTGAAGAATAGATAAAGAAAACATGGTACATTTTCACAATGGAATATTACTTACCTATTAAAACAAGGAAATCCTGAAATTTGAAAGCAAACAGATAGAACTAGAAAAGGCCATCCTGAGGGAGGTAACCCACACCTAGAAAGATACACATGGTATGAATACTCATTTATAAGCAGATATTAGCCATATAGTACAGGATAACCATAGTACAATCCACAGACCCAAAGAAGCCAAATTAACAAGGAGGGCCCAAGAGAGGATGCTTAAATATCACTCAGAAGGGAAAATAGAATAAATAGCAGAAGTGGATGAAGAGAGGGAACTGGGTAGGAGAGGGTGTGAGGAAGGAAATGAGGGTGGGGATCAGATGTGGGAAAGGGATGGGTAGAAGGTTAGAGGGCTGGGAGAGAGAAGGGAATTCTAGGGGGAGCACATCTAAGACAAACTGGAGACCTGCAACAGGGTAGGCTCCTGGGAGAATATGGGGGTGACTCTAGCTGAGGCAGGTCCTAGCAGCTAGGGACATGGAGACTGAAGAGGCCAGATACTCTAGCCAAGTGGGACTTCGAGTGGAGGTAGGGGGACACCAACACATCAACAAAACAATCGACCCAAACATTGTCCTGCCTACAAGGACTGCAGGGATAAAGATATAGGAGAGATAGAGGGAATGTCCAACCAAAGACTGGCCAAACCTGAGACCTACTCCATGGGAGAGACCCACCCCCTGTCACTACTAACAATACTCTGCTATGCTTAAAGACAGGAGCATAGCATAACTGTCCTCTGAGAGGCTCCATGCATCAGAACATTGAAACTGATACTGAAATTCACAGCCAAACATTAGACAGAGCACAGGGAATCTTGTGGAAGAGTTGTGGGAAAGATAGAAGGAACTGGAGGAGACAAGAACTCCATAAGAAGACCAACAGGGTCAACTAGCCTAGGCCTATGGGCCTCTCAGAGACCCAAGTACTAACCAAAGAGGATGCATGAACTGTACCTAGGCTCCCTACACATATGTAACCAATGGGTTGCTTGATCATCATGTGGACTCCCTAGCAAGTGGAATGGGAGCTGTCTCTGACTTAGACTCTGATGCCTGCTCTCTGGAACAGGATGTGCTTAGTTTGGATGCAACTGGATGTGCTGGCGTGAGAAGGTACAGTGGGGCTACCCTTTTCTGATGAGAAGGAGAGAGGAGATAGGAGGAAGATGGTGGGAGGGTAAGACCCAGAGGAGGGGAGGGAGGGGACTACAATCGGGATGTAAAATGAATAAATACATAAATTTATATAAAATTTAAAAAAGAAGAGATGACCAGCTAGTGTTTTTAAAAGTTTGAAGGAGAATATCTATCTACGTCTTGTGAATTTGTGTTAGTACCTAGTTTTCAATGTGACTGATTTTGTGAGATGTGTTGTGAACCACAATTTCAGAGAGTGTTCTCTCTGTTTGTATAAGTTGAAGGTGCCTACAGGATTTATGGAGTTGGAACAATTTGGTTCAACTCAGGATAGCTATAAAAATTTTTGTGTAACATCACAATGTTTAGAATATTTGAGAACTACTATCATTACTATCTATTGAAGCACAGTCCAGGCTAAGAAGTTGAAAAAAAGAGAACCACAGGTTTTGAAGCGCTAAGATCCATGGGGAAGTGCTAAGAAACTAGTAAGATACAATATAAGATATGTGGAGGGTAGAGGAACTTCTGTATGCTATTCTCAATATCTACAGTTATTGTTACAGTTTAACTGAGGTTGAAGACTAACTCACTGTGGCCCAAAGATGATCGCATTTCTGTGTGTTTGTTTGCTTTTGCTCGGACCTTCAGGTCCTAGAGTTATAACATAGGCACTAAGCATAACTTATGTTACACCTGTGAATTGGGCCATGGCTCTGAACACACTAAGCAAAAAGTACCAGTTATCACTGTGATTAATGTCTTTTTAAACACTTTAAGAGTTTGAAGTAGAGGAGGACAGTATCCATTGATAGTAATACACTATATACTACATTGGAAAAGTGGATAATAAGCTTTAATATAGAGCATTCCAATTAAAAGTATAACATATATTTAAATAGAAAAATTAATAATATTCATAAAAGTCAAAAGCTGCTTCAAAGAACTTAAAGTATTTTATGTTACCCAATAAGATACACAAATTCAACACAAAATGACCAAAGCATTTGAATAGCTAGTAAAGAAGATATGATCTTTTTGTCACAAATAGGTGGTTAATATTTTGCAGAATGTGTGTCTAGTGTCTAATTATATAAATACATTAAGATAAATGTATATTTAAAAAGAAATGTCAATAAAAAGGAATTTGAAACATTTTTAAATTACAAAAAAAATTATAATAAACTTTATTCACAACATTAGAAAATATCCATGGCATAATTTGCAGTTTAATGTGGATGGAGACAGAGGGAGAATAAATGGGTCATATATTATTATGATTCTATTTTACAGTTTGGGGATTCTCCAAAATGATTTCTATAACATCTTTATAAATTTTCACGCCCACCAACAGAAAATTTGGATTTTTCTTCACCAGGAGCCTCTCAAAGACTCCTGGTTATACTTTCTGATAATAGCCATTCTTCTGGGGGTGAGGTGGCTTTTAGAAATGCTTTTAATTTTCTTTCAGCACAAAAGTTACAGGCAGGTAAAAGGTAAAGGCATGTGAGGACTGATAACCATAGAGTTGGTAAGCAGGGTATCACCAAGCAAATTAGATCAAAACACTTCCCATCATACAGAAATCAATTCAAAATGGACAGAAGACCTTAACATAGAATATGGAACACTGAAACTGCCAGAAAAACACTCCATGGAGACTGTCAAGACATTGGTATAGGTAAGAACTTACTAAAGAGAGCATAAATATCCCACAAAGTAGCGAAAGAATCAAAGAATTCCATTAGATAAAATGACAAACTCTCTGCACAACATGCAAATTATCATCAGAGCACCATAGAATGAAAAAAAACCACATTTTCCTATTATCCTTAAAACAGTGGAATAATGTCAATATCTTTCAACAAACCGAAGTTGAACACCAAAGAAATAAAACTGCTCATCAACAAATGGGTTAATGACAAGAACAGATTGTGTCCAAAATTAGAAACACAAACATCCATCAGGTATTTCAAATGTTTTCAAAGTCCTAAGTCATCAGGTAAATGATAAACTACAACATTTATGAACTGAATGTTTCCAGGATTTTGAGTAGAGCCATAATGGTACAAGATAATGAGATACATCGGTAGACAAAACGAAGAACAGAAATGACCTCTTTATATTTCCCAATTCATATCATTTCCATGGAAAATCAAGACATAGAACACTTTAGCAACTCACTTACAAATAGAAGGCGAAACAGTACACAAATTAATGTGTGTTTGAACTATCTATATTTAAGGGAAAATCAAAGTTGCCTAGTGTTTAAATTATTAATACAGGTAAATAGAATAGAATAGGCATAGTTACTTCTGTAACTCCCATTTTATATCTTAATACATGGATACTAGAGCTACAGAAATGTCTGTTTGGAATAAAATGAATTGTACTTCCTTCACAAATAATCCTACATAGACAATTTTCTTCAGCAGAGTCCAAGTAATTCTACCAATTTTTCTGTCACTGTCCTCTAATCTTACAGGTGTTAAACTCTAAAACAACCCTCAGGGGTCACCATCAACATCAATGTGTCTTTCTGAACATAATCTGTACCAGTTTCTAAATATGTAGAAACAAGAATCAAATGGGGAAATGGTGCAAAAATAACAGAATCAACAAAATTTCTAATAAAAATAACAGAAAAAATTGTGAGTCATCTAAAAGCACTGTAATAAAAGAAGTCCCAGCTCCGAGTTCTGACATTCCTCCTCTTTAATCAGCAGCAGCTAACACAGGCAGTCTCTGCATTATACTATTACGTAAATGACTTTGCAGTTACTGAAATCTCTGACATTATTTCTCACAGAACTAAACTTTAAAAAATGCTCAAAGCAAAGTGTTAACTTTTTCTTCAATATTCCTTCTGCACAGAAAACCATGAAATACTTCCCCACTAGCAGTTAAAAGCTGGGCAGAGCAAATTAGACAGGGTCAGAGATCTAATGTCTTAATAACATAAATAAGAACAAAGTCTTTTTCTTTCTTTGAGAGAAGAAAATGAGTGAACAGGAAGGCACAACAGAAAATAAGTTATATTAGTACAAGAGAGAGTAAATCTCGATGGGAAATAAAAGTTACTTTGATGTGCATTCAAACTTACTTGAGGACAATAAAAACTGAAATCTGAAAATAAAAAAAATTACGAGCACTTACTGTGGGTGATATTTTTCTTTAATATTAAAATCAATTGTTGTGTTCTTGATAATATAATTAAAAAGAGGAATAAATGCAGCAATCACCACATTTCCATCAATGTATCGGTTCCTTTGTGGTTTAAAAACATACTGAGAAGCAGCAAAAGAGCTCACAAGAACAAGAACCTGCAGGACCCAGAAGATATATAGTGGAGAGACCATCATAAAATAGATGTGTCTACCACAGGGTAAGCAGAGTATGTGGATGTGAAAGTGGCCATATATATACACAGCTTATGTGTTCTGAGCATAAACATTTATAATATTGTTGGTGAGTGAAGTCAACACTCTAATCACATATATTTTTTTTTTTTTTTTTTTTTTTTAGGCAAGTCTCTTCTATTCTATAGAGATCTGGAAATTTTTCTTCCCTGAGACTTCTCATCTGAGACCCTACATTCAAGGTAAAAACAATCTTCAAAATACATTTGTGGATTTCCTTTAACCTCAGGCCCTAAGATTTTATCTAATAGAACAGATGTAAGACTCCAGGGAGAACTCCTCTTGAGTAGACTTTCCCAAAACTCAGTACCATAATAGCTGCATGCAGCAGTGATTTGGGATTACACAAATGTCTTCAGACAGAGGCAGGTAAGAGGACATCCAGAAAATGCCCAAGCCAGAAATGGCCCAGTGAAAATCAGTAGGACACCAAGCTCTCTATTACTGGGGAGTGCCTTCGCAAATCTAACTTGCCTAGAGGAGTCTTAAACCACTTTCTGTTCAAACAATGCATGTCTGCAAACAATATTCCTTCACTGTTTCCCTACATTCCAAAAAACTTTTGACTCACTCCTGGAAAACTGAGAGTCTGAATTCATGAACCCCAAATCAAAGGCTTAATATGAATGCTTAGATTAGGTTTCCATTTACATTCTGAGCTCTGACCTACAGTGCTATTGTGCCTTCTTTTCAGTGGTAAACTGGTCATTCACTACAAACCCCTGATTCTTCCCTACATCAATGGAGTTACTTTACCCTCTTTTTATTCATTAATTTCAATACGAAATATTTAAGAAAGCCTTACATTGTCCTAAAAGCGTAAGAGCTCATATAGTCCATCCACCTTGTGGTATTTCAGAATACTTTAAATGAAGTTAATCTGAAGAGGGGAAACTGCCATGACTGGAAATTTAAATTTTGAGGAATTTTACACGAATGTGTATGCCTAAAAGCCCAGGATAGTTTTACGTAAGTTTTCCCTACATAAGTGTAGAGAAAACATTTTTTCTACTTGTTTGCATAACCTAAGTGACAAAGGTGACTATAGCAAGTGGTCCCTAACCTGACCCTGCCAAACATGTAAAACACACATCTGCTGTGTGTAGAGGAGCAATTTCTGAAAGCATTCACTATGACAGACCTACGCTTCCTTACTTTGAGAAAGGTTATATGTGACTCCAGACTTGAATCTCCTAATTGCTCTGACAAACCTCTAAGTCCTGAAACCTGTTACACTTGAATGAAAATGGGTTGTTTGCTGAGGTGATCAGTGTGGAAAAGATCATTATTGTTAGACTTCATGCGATTAGAAAGAACCATGGCAAAGTTCAGAGATCAAGTAGGCCCAGGAAAACCTTCAGTTTGAGGTTTTGTGTTCCAGAGCTGGGGAAGAATGTATTTCTTGTGTTTAAAACACTCATTTTTGGTTCTTTGTTGTATCAGTACCAGAATGAGGCACTACCTCTATAGCTGTTGCAAATTGCTTTCGGCAAATATTTGCCTGCAAAACTCAGAATGGCCCTTAAATTCTTCTATTGGACTATCTTGGGGAAGTTAATATTAGCACAAAGGTTTATGATCTCTGTCAAGGACCAGCCTTCACACAGGGTGTCACAGGGTATCTTAGGATGGGACTCCGCACGGCAATTCCATGATTTAGTCTTCCAGGCTGGTGGCCTGCTCTGTGTTATTAGCCTGCCTTTAGCTTCTATGACTACAAAGGCTGAGGACCCCTGCAGTTAATTTTTAAAGAGAGCTGGCTATGGGATAGAGAGAAAGAGAGAGAGAGAGAGACTATGTTTTTTCCATGTAGCTCAGAGAAAGCTTTTTGCTAATGACTACCTGAGTTTAAATGGTCAACTTTTTTCCTTTGGAAGGGGCTGCAAGAGGCAGAGGTAGTAAAACAGTCCTTTGTTCTGTAAATTAATGCAAGCATTGAGAGCTCAGAGGGCTAAAGTATATTTTGACCAACTTATCTCAGAAGTTGATGGTGTAGATGATCCATGAATTATATGTGAAGAATGAGAAGAGGATAGGAAAAACTTTCTCACACACATTCACACAGAGAAAGAAAATGGGCGAAGCTAGGATGCAATGACAAGTTTATTGTGGTGACTACTCTTTTTATACTCTGAACAAAGGCTCTCAACATGAAAGAAAGAATTGTCTCATAGTTAAAAGGCATTTTTCACAAGAACAGATAAAACCGTTGCAATAGGAGGTCACTTAGCAATTGCTTTTCTACATACAAGTTAAGTTTAAGACAACAGTATATTATGCCAAAGCTGACAAGGAATTACAATGAAACAGTTTGTGTATATTGTCATTAAATTTGTACTAAATTTAGACATTCCTTGGTGTCTCATTATATCATGAGTTCATGGGGAGTATAGGGCCTTTTATTGGTTTCATGGCACATCTGGAGTTTGGTCTTATCATCTCTAGAGTGAAAGCTTATCTGAGGTCTTAAATCTATTTCAGGCCTGTCTCCTAATGATATACACAATGTTTGGCAAGAGTATTTACTACAGCTATATGTTTTCTATCAACCATCTAACTTCTTTAACTTCTAAAATTGTTTGGACTGGGTCAAGCAGTTCGTAAAACTCTTATCAGGGCTTAGTAAACAAAAGGGGGAATTAAGGAATTTCAGGGACAGACTTCATAATGCTCTGCTAACGTTTAACTTTTTGAATGTTGATGAAAAAGGTACCACTGCAGCTGAAAGACACTGGGTTATAGAGAAAACTGAAGAATTAAACCAACCAATATACTATAAGGACATTTTGACTTCAGAATGGAAACCTGCAACAGTGCTAAGATGGGGATGTGGTTATGCATATGTATATACAGGTAATGAAAAGATATGGATACCAACAAAACTTATGAAGACAAGATCTGACCAGAGAGACCAAAGAGAATCTCCTAATAGCTGAGGCATAAATATCTTCACTTGATAAGAATATTTTATTAACTGTCTAATGTTCATAATATTTCATTCCTTCATTTAGTATGGGTGGAGTTTATGCTAATATATGCTTTTCTCCCTCTTAAACTTAAGGAAAAATTTATTTTCAGAACCAAAGACTAAGTGACAATAACGACAAGACAAATAGACCAAAGGATCCAACCTAACAAACTGCTTCAATTACTAATTTTTCCAAATTATACATGCAGATCAATTTTTAAGGGCTAGCCCAAAATGATCGATCAAAGCTACAGCTAGCTTTCCCAAGAATTGGCCATTTTTTCAATGTTTTAAAGATACCCCAAAAAATATATTTTCACCTCTTATCCCTAAAGTAGGGATAAAAATTTTCTTTTTGTTTGTTTGTTTTGTTATATGTTATATGTTGTGATTGTTTGTCATTGTCTAGGATGAATGGATATGACGAACGGATGTAAGAATGGATTTACTTGGGACAAGGAAAGGGGATAGACTCAGGGATCTCTTTTTTCTTTTCTGTTTTTTTCTTTTCATATCATTAAAAATAAAATATTTCATAAATTTAGGATTATTTAAAAAATAATCTGGATTTATGTTTATTGATAAGATTTAAGGATATATATTATTTTATATATTTATAAAAATTTAAGGTCAATTTAATATTTTTATATATTACTTTGTATTATGATGTTTGTTTATGTATTGTACATAAACAATTCATATGATTGTTTTTATTATAGACATATAAACAACAGATATCTTACCTTGTATTTTGATTGTCAAAAGATATAAATATTACCATGTATGTATATATATAGAAAGATAGACAGAAATTTATGTTTATTTTGTTTATGTATTGTACATAAACAATTCATGTGATTTTTCTTGATATAGACACATGGATATTGTTAGGGAAAATTGATTGTTTAGTGAGAGGGGAGGAAGTGTGGTAGGTTTAGTGTTAGCATATACAGCATAGGGAACTTGGAATAAGGCTGGACTTTTAAGATAAAAGACTTACATCCGAAGTGGCATGCCCTTGGGAACTCACCAAGGACCAGGATGTCTTTGATATTAGGGCTAGGGGCAGGACATGCCCCCTGGGGTGCCTGCCCTCCGAAGGTCTGTTCATATCGCAGCTCTCCGCAAAAAACATCTGAATGTCATGCCCTGAGGCACCTGCCCACATCCGCTGACCGCCTGTGAATTCACGGCCCTCTGCAAAAAGCTTTTTTGAAAAGGACTGAGCCCAGGGACCTAACTTTAAAGCTTCTGCGGACAGGTGAAGATATCTAAGGCAGAATTTACGTGGACACTGGGCTGGCTCTCCTGTTCCTGATTCACTCAACAACATTTTCCTCGACAGGTGAAAAAACACGAGTCGCAATCTCATCGGAGAGTTTCACCCTCTGATGTTTCACCCATTTCGGGTCTGGAGAGGAGACGATTCTCCCTGAGATTCAGGAGTGCTCAGACGCGGGAGTTCCCGAACTTCAGGCCTTTGCAGGCTATAAGCATCTGAATAGGTGAGCTGCCTGGGAAACTTTCATATGTTAATTGGTCTTAAGACCAGGAAGGGACGAACGAAATTCAGAGACTTTAAGAGACTTAAAAACTGAAAAATTGTGCGAAGACCAGCCATCCATCCGGACCCACACTCAGAGAAAAATATCCTTTTGAAAAACCTTAGGTTAATGTTAAATGTTTGTATTATAGATACTAAAAAGTTTTAGGTGTTAGGTTTCAGAGTTAGGGTTTGGGTTTAGGATTTGGGAATTTTGTAGACAATTGTTAGATAATTGTTAAGTATTGATAAATATATGTGTGATAAATAAAAATTTACTGTTAAAATAAAATCACCTTTATAGGACCCTGTGTAAATTCTGGCCAAAGGAGGAGAGTGGCAATTAGGAATGAGGGACTCTGCACTCCATGTCCATAATTAACAGATAAAAAGAAAGGGGGGTGTTAGCAAGAAGCAACTCTGGGGTGATTTTCAGCATAGACTTTGCAAAACGCTAGATAGCTTTTCAGGAAGCTTACATGTTTACTGAGCCCCCTTTGCAGAGAGCTTCTGACACTGCTTGAACACTGTATGAGAAGGGCCTTGTCTGTGATGTTCAAGCAGAGAGAACAGCAGACAAACATGAAGGAGGGAGCCTCAAGAACATTCAGCTCCTGACAGATCTCATCCTGTCTTCTGCCATACATGTGTATACCTAAAGTTTGCAAGTTAGTGTGAGAAGAGACATTGAAACTCCTTTCATTTTCATGACAGTTTGCAAAGATTCTGGACATTTGGACAAAACAGATATTGAGATGAGAAAGTTCTTAGACACTGTTATGCATAGTAAAGATTTTGAGATAGTCCATATATGCCTAATCGTTAATTTTTGTTTTCATTAATTTTTGTAAATATAATCAGATTACTTAGAGTATTTTTACTAAAACTTATATTTTACTGATTCTTCTCCCTACTTCTAACCTTTCACACATCCTCAGATTATCCTTATGCCACATTATATCTACCAACTTCCATTTCCAATGTGTCCTGTTTTTTGTCTCTCCTTCAAAGCCAGAAATGTCAAGGGAAACCCAGCTCTCTAAAACTGATGGTTGCCTCTATGCCTATCTAACTTGTAATGGTCTCAGATTTTTTTTTTAAATCATTTTTGAATGCCCCTAGAGGCATTGCATATGTGACTGCTAGGTCACATGTGCATCAGTAAGTGGCAGAGAGGAGAAAGACTATATCTACATTCAGTGTGTGTGTATGTGTGTGTATGTTTCCTTTTTTTGTTTTTGCTGGTGTAAAACTATTACTATTTATTAGCTGTGGTTTTTTTGGGGGGGGAGTAGTTAACCATTTTGGGTTGGAGTTTTCCTTCTGTAGGGCTGGACTTGTGTATAGATATTGTTTAAATTTTGTTTTATAATGGAATATCTTGTTTTCTCCATCTATGGTGATTGAAAGTTTTGCTGGGTATAGTAGTCTGGGCTGACATCTGTAATCTCTTAGAGCCTTCAAGACATCTATCTGCCTAGGCTCTTCTGGCTTTTAAAGTCTTTGTTGAGAAATCAGATATAATTCTAGTAAACTCACCTTTATATGTTATGTGGCCTTATTCCCTTGTGGTTTTTTAATATTCTTTCTTTTTTTCTATTTCATTTAGTGTTTTGATTACTATGTGGCAGGAGGATCTTCTTTTTTGGTCCAATCTATTGGTGTTCTGTAAACTTCTTGTATGTTTATAGGCATTGTTTCTTTAGGTTGGGGAAATTTTCTTCTATGATTTTGTTGAAAATATTTTCTGGAACTTTGAATTGGGAATCTTCTCCTTCTTCTATTCCTATTATTCTTAGGTTTGGTCTTTTCATAGTGTCCTAGAGTTCCTGCATGATTTATGTCAGGAACTTTGTAGATTTAACATTTTCTTTGACTGGTGCATCAATTTCTTCTATGTATCTTCTATGCCTGAGATCCTATCTTCCATCATTTGCATTTAGTAGGTGATGTTTGTGTATGTAGTTCCTATTCTGTTACCTAGGTTTTCTATCTCCAGGTGTAGGAGTTAGATAAATTAGATTTAGGAAATATATAGGAGTTTCTGATACTGTCTCTTAATTCGGGGCCTGAAGAGCATTATCAGCATGAAGTCAGCAAAAACAGGAAAGACTCAATAGACTGAAAAACAAGTTTGAAGTCAGGAAAAACAGGAAAGACTCAAGACTTGAAGAAACAAAGTATCTGGCCTGACATTATTTTCAGCTGCTAAGTGGGCGGAGCCCAAATTAAGCTGAAACAGAGTTCCTCCTATTTGAGGACAGTGCGTGGAGCCGAGAAGAGAAGAGGCCCCTGATGCTAGAGAGCTCCAAGAGTCCTGCTGAAAAAAAGGGCTGGCCATTGATGGCCAGCTCTCTCCCTGAAGCAGAAAGAAGCCGGTGAGCAAAGAAAGCCTGAGCAAGACACCAAAAGGCCCAGGACTGGACCCTGTGGCTCAGCTTTTGCCTAGAGGGGTTTGATCTGTCCAAACAGTGGCCTAGGGGAAACTGTGCCTGGCTTTAAGGACTGAGGCAGAGCAGCTGAGTTCCTGATTCAAAAGAAGTAAGTTGGCCTGCAGACGGCTGGGGTCTCCCACAGAAAAGAAAGCATGAAGTCTTATTTAAGGTGAGACTGCAATAACCAACTTACCCTGACGAACCTGCATCTGAGAGATCCAGAAAAAGGACTGCTAAGTGCGTTAAAGAATCTACAACAAAGACTGTATTCCTGACGACTGAGGACCTGCCCCAGAGACTGTATCATTCTAAAAGGTTATGAAAGTAGTTGTTATAATTATCAATAGGTTTAGTGGATAGGTTAAAGGGGTTGTAGGATTTTATAGGATTAATACTTAAGAAATTGTTGGTGTTTGTTATAAGTGAATTTAGTAATAAATAAATAAGTGTTAAATAATAGTGTAAAAGTTCGGTTACATCCAGGATTCCCTCTGTTTGTGTTCTCTTTATTGTTTCTCTGTCCATTTTTAGGTCATGCACAGTTTTCTTCATTTCCTTAACCCGTTTAATTGCATTTGCTGTATTTCTCTAAGGCATTTATTTATTTCCTCTTTAAAGGCACTATCATCTTCATAAGATTGGATTTCAGTTCATTTTCTTGTGCTTCAGCTATGTTAGGATATCCAGGGCTTACTATATTAGGACAACCGGACTCTGGTGGTGTCATATTGCCCTGGCTATTGTTGATTTTATTCTTATTTTAGCCTCTGACCGTCTGGGTTTTGTGGTTATTATAAGCTCAGGTGCTGATTTCTGGGTTTATGTTGGGTGGGTAAATGTTAGATGTATTTTTTTCTTTGATTTCTGTTTCCTCTTGGTTCTCTGAACTGACTGGTCTGGGGTTCTTGTGACCAGTGAGACATCAGGTCCAGAAGGGTGTATCTGCTGGGTTGTTTTTGTTTTTATTTTTGTTTTTTGGGAGGTTTTTTTTTTTTTTTTTTTGGCCTGCTGTTTCCAGATATTTGATCGTATTGCAAACCCCAAGATTGTGAACTGACAAAATGTTTTTCTAATTGTGGTATAGCTCAGCCTTTGATCCTAGAGCTTTCTGTTTACTGTAAACAAGTACTTGTGGTTTGGCTAATCCCTAGCACACATCTTTAATCCAAGAGCTAAATAAAGTCAACCATAATGAAATTGAAGGAGGGTAGCCCAAGGTTGTTAGAAAACCTACCTTAGTTTATCTAGTTACTATACAAGACCTATTAGAAGAAAATAGGCACCCCAAAGGTTATAATGAAATTAAATGGAATCTCATCCTTTGTAAAGCAGATATTAAATTCATGGGCAGCTCAGAATAGAATTAACCTCCAAGACTGGAAAGATTTGGTAACAGCAATATTGAAAGCTGGTCCTCAGTTACAATGGTAAACATTGTAGAAAGAGGAAGCTAGGGCCATAGAACAAAAATATCAGGCCAGGAGTATTGTTATTTTTCAGAATCAATTGCTAAGTAAAAGTCATTATGCTGAGTTGCAAAGGCAACTTGAATTTGATCATCATATCTTGATGCTATGTTGTTTAGCAGCTTTAAATGCTTGGGATAGGGTTTAAAATTTAGGAAAGAGGTCTGAGTCATTTACTAAAATTATACAAGGCCCAAAAGAATCCTTCACTGATTTTTTTTTTTTTGCAAAGATTGACTTCAGCTATAAATAGAATAGTATCAGATTCAGAAGTCAGAAAAATACTGATTGAATCCTTAGCTTTTAAAAATGCTAATTCAGAATGAAAAATGGTGACTAGACCTTTAAAGGCAAGATCAGCACCAATTGATGAATGAACTAGAGACAAAGCTGATATTGGATCTCATGTTTATGATGCTGCTGTAATAGGAGAAATAATTTCTAAAATTCTTAAGAAAAATCAAAATGGCGGATACTTTAATTGTGGTAAGCAAGATAATTTGAAAAGGGATTGTAGGTAAGGCATTCCTAAAAACAATGGTTTTTTTCTAGATATAATCCAAAAAGAAGACCTCAGACTTCTGGAGTATGCATAATATATGACAAAGGCTGGCATTGGACTAACAAATGCAGATTAACAAGGGATAGGCAAGGTAACCCTTTACTGTTAAGAAACACCCTAGGGGGCCTGCCATACCAAATTTGACTCAAACATTCCCCATCAACATCAGAGAAACTCACCCATAGAGCAATTTAAAGATTCAATGACTGTTGTTTAAAAAAAAAAAAAAAGCATTGCTGTGGATATAAATAAAGCCAGAACAGCTTCATTATATAAAAAATTCAGGAAAGACCAGAAAACAAGAATTTAGGCAAAGTACTATCAAGGATCAGAGACCTAAACTGAAAATACAAATAAATGGCATTGAAATTGAAGGTTTAGTAAACACAGGAGCAGATATAACAATAATTTCACCAAAATCTTGGCATGTTGGCCTCTTCGGGAGGCAAATATTCAGCTTCTAGGGATTGGCACTTTATCTCAGATAAAACAAAGGGCAAGATGGGTCAACTGTATAGGGTCAGAAGGATAAATATGAACATTAAAACTTAGGTGGCTGATATAGCCATGAATTTATGGGGACATGATTTGTTTCAGCAATGGAAAACACAGATTAACATTCTTCCAATCTCAGAAACAAACCATAAAATAAGGAATACTTCTGAGAAAAATATTAAAACATATTCTCAAGAAGAGTCATAGATTGTCCAGGTTGTCCATAAGCAGGGCACGACAGCTGTTGGTCTTTCAAAGGTACTAACTGCCCTACCTTTAAAATGGCTAACTGACAAACCTGTATGAGTGGATCAATTGCCTATTAAAAAAGAAAAATTACAAATACTAGAAAAACTGGCACAGGAACAGCTAAATGTTTAATACATCAAAGCATCTACCAGCCTAGGGAGTTCCTCTGTATTTGTTATAAAAAAGAAGTTAGGAAAATGGAGGATGTTAACCAATTTAAGTGCCATAAATAAGTTGATTAAGCCAATGGACTCTATACAGCCTAGAATCCCATTACCTTCTTTATTACATAAGTCATGGCCTTTGATAGTAATTGATTTAAAAGATTGCTTTTTCACATTCTTTTTGCATGAGCATGATAGGGAAAGGTTTGTTTTCTCCATACCTACTCATAATAGTAGTTGTCCAATAAAGAGATAACATTGGAAAGTCTTGTCACAAAAAATGTTAAACAGCTCTACCTTGTGCCAATATTTTGTTCAACAGCCATTAGAAATAATTCATAAACAGCTTCCCTAATCTAAAATTTGTCATTATATGGATGATATCTTACTTGCTGATTCAGATGCAGATACCATAGAAAATATGTCTGATGAAGTAAAGAGAATTTTGTCTTGCTGAGAATTACAAATTGGCTCCTAAAAAAAATACAAAGAGGATATTCTATCAATTATCTATGTTGAAACTTCTGAACTTATCCCAGATAATTCAGAATTAATGTTGCTATTTAGTCAGCTACAACAAGTAATTAGAAACAGAAATCATTCTTTGTATATAATATATATCAGATCCCATATGTGTCTACTAGACTCTTGAGCACAAAGTAATGGTGAAATTAATCAGCTTTTAATAGGAAATATGGTAGAAGCTTCAGAATATCACAAGAAATACTATGTTAACAGCAAAGGTTTAAAAAAAGACTTTTCTAGCACTTGGCAACAAACCAAGGAAATTTCCGAGTTGTTCTTTGTGCAACCAAATTCTACTACCTGCAGGAAGTCACCCAAAAAGTACTCAAAGAAATGAAATTTGGCAAATGGATGTTTTTCATTTTGCAGAGTTTGAAAAATTAAAGAATATGCACCATTCCATAGATACATAATCAGGATTTCAATGGGCAACAGCTTTGAGTTCTGAAAAGGCTGATTCTGTAATTATACATATATTGGAAGTTATGACTATTATGTGGATACCTGTACAAATTAAGACTGACAATGCTCCAGCACAAGTTTCTAGTAAAATGAAACAGCTTTTTCCATATTGCAACATAAAACATTTTTGCAGTAATGTATATTACTTGTGAGAGTTTCTATGTTTACAGAACAAAAGGACCAGACACCAATGGAATGGAAATGGCCTTGATTCACCCTCCAGGATGCTGAGATGCTAAGACATATTTATTCCAGCATCCTGCTTGATCCAGCCTCAGGCTGCTTCAGTGCCTGTTTCAGCAAAATGTGTTTCCAGGACAACTTCAAAGCAGCTAGTTTAGTTAGTCCAGCCTTTCAGATTCTTACAGTCAGGACTTAATTTAAGTCTGCATTTTCACATTACATAGAGATAGCTTTCTTAAGATGACCATTTTCCCAATTTGTTGGGCTCCCAAGAGGAAATCACATCCCAAATCAGCAGGAAGCAATTTTAAGAGAGTTATACTCTATTCCTAAATGGCAAGGGGGGGGGGGTGCAGATTAGTTGTTTGGTAGGTTATGGATGTTTGTTGTCATTTAGGGGCTATGGTTGCAAGTTGTTAAATGGTCTTGATCAGGGAGGAAACAAGGTTAGAGTCAGGGATTTCACTCTTTCATTTTCTTTTCTCTACCCTTCTTTGTTATGTAGGGGAGAAGGGTTGAAAAGAAACAAGGGGGATATAGAAATAATATAGCAATAATAAGGAAAAGGGTATATTATTGAATCTATTCTTGTGTTAGGTTTGACTCAGAGCTGATTTCCAGTTCCAGGAAAAAACAACAAAATATACCTGACCTTGCATTCCAGGGGAGTTCCCTAGAAATAACTAGATAGCTCTCTCTGAGAAAGTACCCAAAAAGTCTAAACAAACTCTCTGATGGCCAACCTGTTACAGCAACAACAACAAGTCAGTTAGGGATAGACAGGTTTGTCTGTCCAAATGTCATACAATCCTATGCTTTCTTTGTTTAAGCCCCCCCCCCAAAAAAAACCTATATTTTCTGAATTTGGGGCTCTCAACTTGAACCGCTGTGTTGGTGAGTGTTTGGGGTTCCTGTTCAAGTTTCAATAAACAACCCTCATGCTTTTACATTAGAGTTGGTTCCTGGATGGTCTTTGGGATCTCATAAACTGGGCAGAACACATGGTCTTCAAAAACCTCAGAGATCTACAGAATATGGCATTTAAAGATGTTTTATTAATTTAATATTTTTTTCATAATGAGACATGTCAGCTTCATGTCACCCCTATACAACTTCAAAGAAATTGATGAGCATCGAAGAACCTCCTGGATTTTGCTTGAAATGTGGCAAGCTGCTACTGGGAAAGAAATTGCCCTTGATTCAACTGGTGACAGTATGTTCTCCATGCTGTACACAAGCAGGACACAAAGAAATTTGACTGCCAAATTATCCCAGGACAATGTAGAGAAGTCCTTCATAATTCCTACTTCACAGAAAAATCTGTCAGATACTCTGAAGTATCTACTTCCAGTAGGCTGAAGAGATGGGTGCTCCAACATTGCAGAGGAATCATGGGTGACTGTCCATGGCCAGCAGTCTCTGTCATTTCTTTAGTTTTGGAAACTACTAGCTCTGCACTTCCTATTATTCAGATAATTTTTATCCTTCGCAGGTCTCTGATGGGTTGAAGACTAGATAGTTATAGTCTCACAGCTAAATTGAAATTTTTTAGGATTTAAGAAAATTGTTTTAAGATCTAAAAAGATGTTTTAGGTTGCTAAATACAAATGGACTGCACATTGTGAACATAATTCTTACCAGACAGTATGTAGTTTATTGACATTAGAGAAAGCATCTTTGATTTAGACAAAAAGGAGGAAATGTTGCAATGATCACATTGAGAACCCCAAGATTGTGAACTGAAAAAGCTTGTTTCTAATTGTGTTTGGCTCAGCCTTTGATCCTAGAGCTTTTTGTTTATTGTAAACAAGTACTTGTGGTATGGCTCAGACCTAGCACACACCTTTAATCCTAGACCTAAATAAAGTCACCCTTAGGTCAAAAGGTAGAGCAACTAACCAGCTGAGAGGGAGTAAACAGAAAAGAGGGACATCGAGGAGGAGGATATTTAATACAGCATGGAGAAGTAGAAGGGCCTTTTCCCTTCTGGAACATCAATGGAATAATAGGAAGGTCATCTGGGTGTTTTCTCTGCCTCTCTGAGCTGGCAGGTTTTCACCCCAGCATCCGGCTTCTGAGTCTTCCTTGGTAAAAGTGGACATTTGGGATTTCTTTTTATTTTTAAACAAAAGCTTTCCTGGCCTCTGGGGTTTGGGGGCTAAAGTTCCCTCTGGGGTCTCTATTACCAGCATTGCCTGGGGTCCCTGGTGCCTGTGTGGCCTCTGGAAAATCAGACTGGGTTGTAGGGTAGGAAATGGATCAATGGTATGTGGTTCAATTTCCTGCTGTTGGGTGTGCTACAGGGGATTAGCAGGCCAGGTCTCAGGGTAGGGTCTTACCTGGTATCTCTGGTACCTGCATGGCTTCCAGGGAATCAGGTATGGATGTGCAATGGAAAATGAAGCACAGGATACATAGTACATTTTACCGCTGGTGCTGAAAATATGAACTTAGATTCTCACATTTGCGCCGCAAACACTTTGCACACTAAGCCATCTCCCTAACCAAAGGTGTTTATTAATAAGAAAAACAAAGATAAGCAAAGTGTAGTGATGGACAACTTCTGCATTCAGGCAGAGGCAGACAGATCTCTGAGTTTACAACCCTCTGGTTTACATAACAAGTTCCAGGACAGCCAGGGCTACATAAAGAGAACTTGATTGTAAAGTAATTTTAGTGGCAGATAAGTTGCCTTCGCACTGATGTTTTGAATGCTACCATGGGGCTGAGAGGACTGCAGCCTTTGCTCCTCAGTGCTCCTGTCTGTGTCCCCTGGGTTTATGTGCAGCACACAAAGAGTGACTAGGCAGTTTCACACTCACACTCACACACTGCCTCTTTCAAATTTGAGCAAACAGGAACCGATTAGCAGAAATAATTTGAACCTGAAAATAGTAGAAATCCCTCTCTGTTTCTTTATATACAAGAAGGAGCTGGCGGGGGATTTAGAATGAGACAAAGATTATTTCCAGATTTTTCACCATCCTGAAGTCCTATCAAATGTTCCTCTAGGGGTGTTCCTCCAGATATGTCTGAATATGTGCAAAGGGTGACAGATCTTAAAAGATCTGTGCTGGGAGAGGGAAGAACAAATATGGTTTGCCACCCTCATTCCTAGAAGCCTCACACTTGACTCTGGCTTAAAACATAGGCAGCTCTCTAATCTCCCAGGCTCAGAGAGGTTTCTAAGAATAATTTTTATCTGTTTTCAATGGAAGTACTTTTTGCCTCATTGTGTGAGTCTGATTCCCTGCAGTACATAACTCTTAGCAGGTTTAGGTCAGAGGTACTCCCAAGAACAAAGATTCCACTCTCTGTTCCTTCACAGGCTTGTAGCCACATTATATTACAAAATGCATTTAGTCCAACTTCAAAAGTCCCCATAGCCTAAAACAGCTTCAACAGTGCTTAAAAGTCAAAAGTTCAAATTCTCTTCTAAGACTCAAGGCAACTCTTAACTATAACACCCTGAAATCAAAATGAAAAAGCTGATCACAAATATCCAACATACGAGGGTGCAGAGTATGCATTACCATTTCAAAAGGAAGAAAAGAGACCATAGTGAGGAAATACTGGATAAGAGCAAGACCAAAAACCAGCAGAGCAAATTTGAAATTCTGCATCTCTGTGTCTGATGCCAAAGCAATTTTCAGTACTCCAGTTTTCCAGCTTTGTTGACTGCAGCACACTTCTCTCTCTTGGACTGGTTCCACACCTGGTCTGTAGCCTTCCTCAGTATGTATCCCCAACTCTGGCATTTCCAGTATCTTGGGGTATCCAACACAATCCAGGCTACACCTTCACAGCTTCCCTCAATGCCTTCTTCAAGTCTCCATTCAGGGGAACCCCTGACACTGGCTTGGCCTCAGTAACTTTTCTTAGCTATGGAGGGAGGGGCCATAACCCCTTTCATGTTTTCTTGACTCTAAATCCAGAACCATGTGGCAGAAGCTGCCAAGCTCTGCTGCTTGCTGGGGCTGAAACGTGGCCCCTAGTTCCATTACATCTGCAGTGGTTAACGTGGCCCC
>CAJQZJ010033534.1:599040-610926 GCA_907164525.1 Lophiomys imhausi | reverse complement strand
AACGTGGCCCCTAGTTCCATTACATCTGCAGTGGTTAACGTGGCCCCTAGTTCTATTACATCTGCAGTGGTTAACGTGGCCCCTAGTTCCATTACATCTGCAGTGGTTTTCTGTTGTCAGTGATTTCCTTCACTGCTTAAGCTTTTCTTTAATTTCTTTCCACAGTTTGGAAGCTTATCTGGGTGGGGTCTTTGTCTGTGGTCACCACTCCATTTATTCCATTTGGTATCAGGTTTTTCTATAAATTTTTTTTTTTTGAACATGGTACTTAACTCCATTACATTTCCTGGTGTTCCTGTTCTCCTCAAACTGTACATTTTGTACTTTTTCTTGATCAACTTGTTTCTTTCCGTTATCGGTCTGCATAAGAGTGACCACTAGTAATCAAGTAGCACACTCAATATTATTCCAAGCTAGAGCATTTACTGGTTCATCCTATGCATCCTCTCGACCCTTACATCAAATTCCTCTTGCTTCTTCTAGTACCTGGTGATGAAACTTTGAATATTAGGAATCCATGCACTGGAACTGTATCACTCCTTTCTCTGTATTTACCTCCTACCAATCTTCCCAAACCATACAGGACTCCTGTCACATAGGCTTAGAGTCCAGCCCCAGGACCTCATCCTAATGTAACACAAACATGCTATACCAAATAAGGCCACATTATCAGAGATTCAAATTTTAATATAGTCATTGAAGAGATGTCAAACACCAGAAAACAAAAAGATTGCCCTGGGTATTAGAAGGTACAGTTGAGTGTGGCAAGTCATACTTCATTTTGAAGATTTTAAATGTAGAACATCCTGATCAGTCATAATCCCCTATGTATGCACTGGGTGTATCGTGCAGTGTAATGCCAAAGTCGGTACAGACTAAAGTCTTCATTGTTTTATTTATTCAAACCAATAAACCCAAAGATTCAGTATTATAGAATGAAGCCAAATAATAATTTATGGACTTGGAATATGCATTAGTGGAAGAGTTCCTACCTAGCATGTATGAGGCACTTTATTTACTATACAGTGCTACAAAGAATTAGAAAGTGTTAAAAATAAACTTTTTCACAAAAAGAATCTTTGAAATTCATTTATTCTATACTTAAACTCTTCTGTCTTTTGCTAGCTACATTTCAAAAAAATAATAAGGGCATGCTTCCTTTTGAGAACAGATTAAAAGTGTTTTTTATCCCAGAACTTGTAGACTTTAGGGGTTAAGGTGATGGTTCAGCTAACCATAAAACAATGAGAACCTGAGTTTAGATCCCCAGTTCCCATATAAAAATATGGACATGGTTATATACACGTGTAGCCCTAGTACTTCCTTGGGGAGGCAGAGACCGGTTGCCCATTAGTTTAGCTAAGTCAGAAAATTCTGTTTTCACTAAGAAAATTGTTTTTAAAAAGTAAGATTAAGAGCAGTAGAGGAAGACATCTGATTTTAAACTCTGGACTCCACATGATGTGCACACACATGTCCACACAAACACAGACACACACACACACACACATATGTATATATATATATATATATATATGTATAAATACATACACACAAAAAAACCTAGTAATATCCATTTCAAAGTATTATTACTTTTGGAGAAAATTGAAAAGAAAGGACAGATAAGTCCTAAATACTCCTTATTTTATCCTAGTCATGTGATTTTCCATATTAATAATGATTTACATGGTGTATAACATAGCATAAAGACAGAAGAGTTTTAAGTACAAAATAAGTGAATCTCAAAGATACATACTTATATACCACTACAATGTCACACAAAAATTTACTTTCTTGTTATTTTCCTATGCTCCAAGGCAATAGAGATATGACCATATATTTTGTTCTCAATATTCTGAGTGGTAGAAGATTGTTTTAATATTGTCAGTTCATTTTCTTCTGTTTAAGAAGGGATAAGAGACTGATACTCCACATACACTAATAAAAATCACCAAAAAGGGGGGAAAATAAATTCCATGGACACACAAATGGGTTATAACAACAGTTTTTGAGACAGAGCCTCTAGTTCAGGTAGCCCTCAAGCATCCTGTGTATATGCAGATTATCTTGACCTCCCAATTCTCCTGCCTCTTGGTCCCTAGTGCTGGGATTACAGATATTGATAACAATGCTCTGCTTGTTTAGTGCTGGGAATTAAACCCAAGGCTTTGTATGTGGTAGAAAAGTATACTATCAATTGACCAAACATCCTTATCTCTCATGACAATATTTTCATCCATAACAGAAGGTAAGAGTCTCTTGACACCAGCTTGGTCAAGTCTTTCTAGGAGGATTTCATCTCAGGAGCCCTCTTGTCAGTTGAACTGGATGAAGTCATCACACCTGGGGCTGGAGACAATGAGCCTCAATCTATTTTCCATATTGTGTTTTTTGTTTTTTGTTTGTTTGGTTTTTTTAACCTGCAAGTAAGACCTCAGATGTGGAGCTCCATGGGGAGAAACTTCTCCTGAATCCCCCAGGGGATTTTAGAAAACTGAATTGAAGGAGCTGTGGAAATGAGAATGACATCATAGTCAACAACAACATTGGAATTTACATGAATGGACAGAGATACATGGGATATATATACATGTGCTGGCTCTGAAAATTCAAACCTTGCATAGACTTGAGCTTTGCAGATACTTCTATGATGTATCTTCTGATTTTTGTGTTCAGGCTCCTGCAGTATTCCAGTTATGTCTACTCCTTTGACCGCTCTTACTGTGCTGCAAAAACAAGACCCAGTGTATATAAGGATGGAGATAGGGTGGTTGCTGCATTTTTCCCTCTTTTTACTATAGTCTTCGATTCTGTGGCTGATGATCCAAGCACTGAGAGATACTACATGCAGTAAGTTCATTTTCTATTTCTTCATTTCCTGACTTATTTTCAAGATAAATAATGCCTAGAAATATGATGTGTGTGAACACCAGTGCTATACACACCTTCCATACTTCTCTTTCCACTCCATATGCCAAGATCTGTCTCTAATTTATTTTTGTTATTTCTATCTACTAGTTTATTTGCTTCAAAGACAAAACAGTATTCTAGTCTCTTTCACTCTACTCCTTTCTGAGACTTAATTTTCTCTTTTTTTACTCCATTTCTGCCCCTCTCCCAACCTGTGTTATTATTGAATCGTATCTAATAATATTACCTAGAATCACAATACAAGCCACTGGCATGGATTCTGTACAATGAGTGTATAGAGACTATATCCTCTTCCTGAATAGTGAAGGATTTTAATTTTTGAGTTATTTGTATATTATGGGTTTTAAACCTCTGTGAGATGTAGAGTTGGCAAAAATTTTCTTATTCTCTGGGCTGCTTCTTCATCTGGTTGATTACTGTGCTCAAAAGATTTCATTTGTATGAAGTCCTAATTGTCAATTGTTGGCCTTAATTCCTGGGCAAACAGAATCCTTTCCTGCCACTATATCATGAAGGGTACTGTCTGTTTTCTTCTAGAAGATTCAGTGTTTCTGGCTTCACATTAACATTTTTTGATCCATTTGAAGTTAGTTTTTGTGCAAGTTGAAAGATAAAGGTTTAAGTTTATTCTTCTTCATGTGGACATCCCGTCTTCCCAGAACCATTTATTGAAGATGTTTTCTTTTCTTCAACATAGGTTTTTTGGCATCTTGGTCAAATATTAAGTGTCTGAAGTTAGATATATTCATGTTTAGGATTTGATTTTGTTTCATTGGTCTGCATGTCTGTCTTGTGTCACTACCGAGTTGCTTTGTTACTATGGGTCTCTAATCTAGCTCAAGACCTAGAATTGTAATCCCTCTAGCATAATTTTTTTCTTTGGGATTGTTTGTGGTTATTATATACAATTTTGTGTAGTTTTTTCCTGTGAATAATAAGAGAATATTTTGACTGGTATTCCATTGAATCTATTAATAGCTTTTGGTAGAATGGTCATGTTCACCATACTACTTCTTGCCAGTCCATGAGCATGGGTCATCTTTTCATTTCCTAGTGCCCTTTCTCTCTTTCTTCAGAAGTTTAAAGTTTTCATTGAAGAAATCTTTTATTTCCTTGGTTATGTTTATTCCTAGATAATCTATTTTCCTTGAGGCTATTGTGAATGGGCAAGTGTCCATGTTTCCTACTCTGCATGTTTTTTGGGGGTGTATCAGAAAAGTTATTGATTGTGTAAGTTGATTCTGCATCCTGTCACATTGCTGAATTTGATTGTCATTTCTTTTCTGGTAGAATTTTTGGAATCCCAGATATATAGCATAATGTCACCTGTAAGTAATGACACTTTGACATTTTCTTTGGTTACTTGTGTCTTCTTAATTTCCTCTCTTGACTCATTGCTGTAGCTCGCACTTCAAGCACAATATTAAATAGTAGTGGGGATTGTTCGCATTGCTGAGTAATTCCTGACTCCATTTAGGTTGATGATGCTGCCTGTAGGTTCTCCCCTATATATATCTTACTGTGTTGAGATATGTTCCCTCCACTCTTCAGGACCTTTATCATGAAAGCATCTTGGTTTTGTCAAAGACTTTTTCTGCATCTATTCAAATAATATGACTTTTGTCTTTAAGTCCATTTATGCAATTTATTACTTTTATTGACTGAAGGAATATGTTAAACCATGCCTATGTTTCAAGGATAAAGCCAACTTGGTCATGGTTGATGGTTTTTTTTTTTTTGGTGTGTTTCTTTCTGTATTCTGTTTGCAAGTATTTTATTGAGTACTTTTTAATCTATGTTCATCGGGGATATTGGCCTATGGTATCTTTACCTTTTATTATTAGAGTGATCCTGGCTTTAAATTTGGAAGTGCTCATTTTATTCTTTTCTTTTCTTTTTTAATGGTTTCAGTAGGCTCTGAAGGATTAAAAGTCTGGTGGTGCATGCCTTTAGCAGGCAGATCTCTCAATCTGAGGATGGCCTGTTCTACAGGTGAGTTCCAGGATAGCCAAGGCTACACAGAGCATCCTCATCTCAAAAAAAAAAAGAAAGAAAGAAAAAGAACAAAAACAAAAACAAACAAAGCAAAGGTCTGGTAGAATTATGGTGTGATAATTCTGGCCCTGGACTTTTTCACCTGAAGAATTTTTATTACTATTTTAATCTTCTCATTTTTATGGTTCTGTTTAGATTATTGACTTCTTCTTGGTTTAACTTTGTGGTTTGGCATAATCTGAACAGTCATCTTTTTTTTTAACTTTTCCAGATTAATGAAATATGAGTTTTTAAAAATCCCCTCATAACAGTATGAATTTCTTTGGTGCATGTTTTAATATCCCCTGTTCATTCCTGATTCTGTTAACTTGGGTCCTCTCTTTTTATTTTGGTTAGTTGAACCAAAGAACCAAAGGTCTTTCAATCTTGTTCATCTTTTCAAAGAATCAGTTCTTTGATTCACTGAATCTTGGATTGTTTTGCTTGTTTGCGTTTTGTTGTTGTTTGGTTTGGTTTGGTTTTTTAATCTGGTGATATCTACTTTAATTTTTATAATTTCTTGTCCTTGACTGGGTTTGAATTTGGTTTCTTTTTGTTTTTTCAACTTTTGAGTTGCATCATTAAACCATTTATCTGTGTTCTTTCTGTTTTTTTTTTCATGTGCATGCATAGAAGTGTAAGTTTTCCTCATATAGCTGCTCTCAAGGTGTCCAGAGGTTTGTTTGTATTAGGTTTTCATTTTCATTTAGTTCCAGGATTTTTTTTATTTAATTCTTAATTCCTTCTTTGAATCATTCATCATTCAATAATGAGTTCTTTAATAACCATAAATTTGTGTATTTATTAGAGATAATTTGCTGTCAATTTTGTTTTATTGGATTATAGCCATTTGGAATACAAGGAGTGATTTCAATCTTTTTGAATTTGTAAAGATTTGTTTTGTGTTTCAGGATGTGGTCTATTTTAGAAGAGCTTCCATGTACTACTAAGTGGAATGTGTTTGGGTAGAATATTGTGTAGATATCTGTTAAGGATATTTGATGTATCTCAAAAATTCTAATGCTTCTGTATTTTTTGTCCAGTTGACCTCTCTATTAGAGAAAGTGAAGTATTGAAATCACATACTATTGATGGATTTATGTTATCCTGTGCCTTCAAATACAGTAGCACAATTTAATTAAAATGGATGTCCATTCTTTGGTGAATATATATTTAGAGTAGTAATGTCTTCTGGGTTAACTAGACCTTTTATTAGAATGAAGTATACCTTTTCATCTCTTCTCCCTAGTTTTAGTCTGAAATCTTTTGTAAGATACTATTCTAGCAATGACTGTTTCCTTCTGGGTCCCATTTGATTAGAGTAAGTTTATACAACCTTTTACTCTAAGCTGGTATCTATTTTTAAAAACAAGGTATGTCTCCTGGCAACTGAAGATAGATAGACTTTGTTTCTTGATCCATCAGGTCAACCTACGTATTTTAATTGGAGAAATGAAGCTATAGGCATTTAATATTATTCTTTTTCTATTTAAAATAGATTTTTTACATTTAGTATATTCTGATTATGGTTTTTCCTCCCCTTACTCCTCCCAGGACCTCCCCACTTTTCCACCCATCCAAATCTACACCATTTTTTCTCTTTCATTAGAAAACAAACTGACATTTAAAATAATAATATAAGACAAAAACACTGAATAGGATTTAAAAAAAAACACAGAACAAAGCACAAGAAATACATACAGACATAGGGATCCATGAATTCACCCACATACAAAAAAATCACAAAAACAAAATTGGAGACAATTATATACACTAATTAGTTTCCAAACAAAGCATTACAAAGTAAAAAAAAAAAATCTCCAAAAATATCACTGAGTTTATTTGTGTTGGCCATCTACTACTGGGCATGAGACTTTCCTCTTAAGTGTGGTTCGCATACCCAATGAGACTCCATTGGAAAAAAAAAAGATTGTTCTTTGTAATTGGTTATCAACTAGAGACAGTTTCTGGAGTAGGGAATGGGGCTTGTATCTACTTTGCCTTTCAGAGCTGGGACCTCAACTGGCTTAGATATGGGCAGGCCCTATGCATGTTTCCACAGCCTTTGTGAAATCCTATCTAAAAGGCTGTGTTTCCTTAGTGTCCTCCATTCCTTCCAGCTCTTAAAATCTTTCTACCTCTTCTTCCAGATGGTTCCCTGAAGGTATTTGATGGAGACATACCATTTAGGACTGAATGTTCAAAAGTCTCCCACTATCTGCACATTTTCCAATTATAGTTATTTATATATGCTCCCATCTACTGTGAGAGGAAGCTTCTATAATGATGGCTGATCAAGTCACTGTTCTATGAGTATAACAGAATGTCATTTGGAGTGATTTTATTTCTATGTTCTTTTAATAGAACAGTAGGATCTCTTTTTTAGATTCTCAGTCATTTAATCTCACCTTCTTGGCCACTCAAGCAGCATTGGATTATGTGTTCCATCTCATGGAGTAGGCCTTAATTCTAACCAGATATTGGTTGGTTACTCCCACAGCTTTTGTGCCACTATTCCAACAGTTTGTCTTACAGGCAGGTCACTATTGTAGATCACAGGGTTTGTAGCTGGGTTATGGCTTGGCTTTCTCTTCTGCTAGTGTGTAGAGTACCTTCCAGTAACATGAACCCTAGTTGGTAGGGGTAAAGGCTCTAGGTAGGCACCAGCTCAGCTTCTCCTGGGTTGAGTCTAGAGGTTGGAAATGAGTTGGGTGAAATGAAGTAAGGTAAACAAAGTTAAGAAGACTGGTATACAGGAGATTTATTCTTGTTCCAAGCCTGAACTGTGGGGGCAAATCTGGATGGGATGAAAGTTTGGATATGGTGTGGTATGGTCCTGTGGGTTCCTGAATAGGTAAGGAGCATCCTTCCAAAGACTCTCTTATGGTCCAGGCAGATAATGTCAGACTGGGCTGGTGCACTCGTTTTGGAATCCCATCTAGATCTAGTCAGTTGTGGGGAGGGCATGGGTAAGGCAGGTCCTGGGTATTCACAAGGCTAGACCCTGGAGGAAGACATGGAAAGTCTGGGAACACAGTGAGGTGAGGTAGACAGTATAGAAAAGACCTGTGGGTGGTGGCAAGGAGAGCAGGTCTTAGAAGAAGCCCAGAACTTGGCTAAAATACATCTGGGCATGTTAACTGTACACTGTGATTTATGTTCAGAAATTATATAGACCTTCTGGAATCTGTTTACCCCTGAAATTATAATATTGGCATGATTTTATATTCCAACATTTTGCAGACTATAATTGAACAATTAGATGGTTTATTATTGCTCTACATATTATCAGTACAACTTTAATAGAAAATAAATCATTCAGACATTTTTGTTCATACAATATATTCTGATTATGATTTACTCTCCCCTCACTCCTCCCAGTTCCTCCCCATCTTCCTCTCATCAGATCCATGCGCCTTCTGTCTCTCACTAGAAAGAAAACAAAAATCCAAAGACTAATAAGATAAACTTTTTTTTAAAAAATTGGAATATGACAAAACAACCAAACAAGACAAAGAGCCAAAGAAAAACCACAAGAAATGAATATAAATACCGAGACACACATGTTCCCACACACACGAATCCCAGAAAAACTCAAAACCAGAAGTCATTACGTATACACACAAAATTTGTAAAAGTAGAATGAATAAAAACCTTCTCTGACTTTATATTATGAGACAAAGATCTCCAAAGATGCTGTTGAGTTTGTTTTGTGTTGGACATCTACTGTGGGGCATGGAGCCTACACTTAAGAGCAGTTTATTCTCCTAGTGAGACTCCCTTGGAGAAAACCAATGTTTCATTTGCAAGTGTCTCAATTGGACAAAACTCCTGGGTTAGATATGGGGCATGTGTCCACTTTTCCATTCACCTCTAAGACCTATCAGGGTGCTGGCCTTGTGAATGCTGCTTCCATCAATGTGAATTCATATTTGCACCATTCCTGTTGTATATAGAAGGTTTTGAATCCTTAGTGTCCCCCATCATTTCTAGGTCTTACACTCTTTCTGAATACTCTTTCACAGAGTTTCCTGAGCCCTGGGAGGGGAGCGATTTGATGGAGATATCCCTTTTAGGACGAGTGTTTCAAGGTCTCTCACTCTCTGCCTACTGTCTGTCTGTGGGCTCTATATTTGTTCCCATCTGCCACAGAAGGAAGCTTCACTGATAGTGGTTGAGCAAGGAGCAAATCTATGAGGATAGCAGAATGTCATTAGGAGTTATTTTATTGCTATGTTCTTTTTTTTTTTTTTTTGGTTTTTCGAGACAGGGTTTCTCTATTTAACAGCTCTGGCTGTCCTGGACTCGCTTTGTAGACCAGGCTGGCCTCGAACTCGCAAAGATCCGCCTGCCTCTGCCTCCCAAGTGCTGGGATTAAAGGCGTGCGCCACCACCGCCCGGCTTGCTATGTTCTTTTAGTAGAACAGTAGTATTTGGTTTTTATCTGGGTCCCTGGACTAACTAATCTCAGGTTCTTGGCCACCCAAGAAGTGTTGAGTGACATCCCATGGTTTTCATCTTAGCTCAGACCAGATAAACATTGGTTACTCCCACAAGCTTTGTGCCACTATTGTTCTAACACATCTTGAAAGCAAGTCACATATGCATGTGGAAGTTTGTAGCTGGGTTGGTATTTAGCTTTCTCCTCTAATGGCATGCAGAATACCTTTCAGTCATATGAATAATAGTCTAAAAAGGTGAAAGTTCTTGGTGGGCACCAGCTTGACTTCTCCATTTCCAATAATGAGTTGTGTCGGTGCTGTCTTGAGCAATAGTACCTTACTGACAGTTTGTGAGAAGCAACCAATAGCCTTGACAATATCTTAGGTTGTTTGGGTTAACAATGGGACCCCTTTGGCCAACTATTCAATTAGTACCATCCTGGTACTAGAAGTTGCATTTGATGACAAGAGATGCCCATTTGGGGTTGCTTTGTATCATCATTTTATGGAAATTTTATTTAGAATACCTTCATATTTACATATGTTATAGGAAGCTTCTACTGTCTTAGATTTCCTTATGACCCTTCAAATGGCCCTTAGTTTTAGCTGTTCCACCTCATATTCTCTCCATAATCCCCTCTTCCCTCCCTTGGCACTGTTTGATCCTCCCATTTCAGTACCCTCTCATCCATCCATAACCTCTACTCTATTTCCCCTTCCTTGAGAGATACATACCTTACTCTCTACCTTACTCTCCACCTAAGCCTTGTGGTTATATGTGTTTTCACTAGATTATCAATGATTTAACAGTTAATATCCACATATAAGCAAAGACATGCCACATTTGTCTTTCTGGGTTTGAGTTACCTTACTTGGGATGATTTTTTTCTAGATCCATCCATTTACATGAAATTGTCAGGTGATTTCATGTTTTAGTGGATGAGGAATATTCCATTATATAAATGTATCATATTTTTTATTCATCTATGTTTTGTATATGGTTTGCAATTTCTGGATATTGTGAATAGAACAGCACTGACTTACATCTTCAACAGTATGATCTGTGTTTGTTTATTAGTCTGGGTCATTCTGACTGGTGTTAAGATAAAAACTCAAAATAGTTTTGATTTGCATTTCCCTGATGAATAAGGATGTTGGACATTTTTCTCAGTAATTTATGCTTCTTCTTTTGATAATTCTCTGTTATAAAAGTAACTTTTATTCACCTGATTTAATTGTCACCTTGGAGGCTTATTGCCTCCATCTGCTAACTTAAACCTGGTCCTGGAAGCTTCTAGCCTCCACACAATCTAATCTAGGCCTAGAGTGTTTTCAGCCTCTGAGACTTACTGTGGAATAAGCTCACCCTTTCTTGTTCTTTCTAAATTATGGCTGGCTGGTTCAACTCAGCTCTTCTGGCTCAAACTCCTCTCCAAACTGACTGATTCCATTTGGCTTCTCTCTCAGTCTCTGGCCAAATTGCTCTGCTTGGTCTCAAACCAACTCTAACTATCTTTTCTAATCTTCTTACTCTTCATTCTCTGGCTCATTCTGTCTTCACCTTTGTCTAGCTTGTTCTCTCTTCAACCTGTCTCTGTAAAACTCTCGCAGTAAAACTGCCTCCGAATTCCACAAACTCAACTCCACTGCACTGCCTTTCAGCTCACTGACTGAACCAAACTGCCTGAACAGTACTGACTAGACCCCAGAGATCTGCATGCCTCTGTTTCCTGAATGCTGGCACTAAAGACATGCACCACTCCACCTGGACCTGAGCTATTCTTTACCTGGAACATATCTCTGTACCAGGCTGGCCTTGTACTCAGAGATCTGCTTGCCTTTGTCTCCTGTGATTAAAAACATGTATTTATTCCAGCCAGATACACTGACCTAGAAACTCCTCTATACTCTGTTTAGATCTGTACTCTATTTTTAATTGGGTTCATTGTTTTCTTGATGCCCATGTTTTGTTTGTTTGCTTGTTTTGTTTTGTTTTGTTTTGTTTTTATTTTGTTTTGGGGGATTCTTTTTGTATTTTTCAATATTAGCCCTCTGTTGGACATATGGTTGGTAAAAATCTTTTCCCATTCTGTACACTGCCACTTTTTCCAAATGATGATCTCCTTTGACATGCAAATGTTTTTCAGGTACATGATGTACCATTTGTTAATTGTAGATTAGTGCCTGTGCTAGCATTGTTCTGGTCAGAAAGTCTTTTTCTTATTCCAATGAGTTCAAGACCATTCCCCACTTTCTTTTTTATCAGGTTCAGTGTATCTGGTTTCATGATGAGGTCTTTGGTCTACTTTAAGTTGAGTTTTGTGCAGGGTGTGCAGGATAAGTCTCAAAACCTATACATGAAGTATTCTGTCTGAAGTTGTACATGTCTGTAAAATTCATCCCTCTCTCTCTTTCTCTATGTGTGCATTTGAGTGTGTGTGTGTGTGTGTGTGTGTGTGTGTGTGTGTGTGTGTGTGTG
>CAJQZJ010033534.1:532800-599030 GCA_907164525.1 Lophiomys imhausi | reverse complement strand
GTGTGTGTGTGTGTGTGTGTGTGTGTGTGTGTGTGTGTGTGTGTGTGCAGTGCTATCTGCCTTGTTTTCTGGGACAGTTCCTCTTATTTGCCTAGGATGTGCCAAGTAAGATAGCTTTTCTGGATAATGAAGCCTTCCCAGAGTAGTATTATAGGTGCACACCACAATACCCATTTGAAAGTGAGGACAGGGGTATGGAACAAAGAATTGGTAGAGGTTTGTTAAAGCAAAGTCTATAAGAAGTCTTATGATGCTCAACTAGTTTGTAAGCTACTTAAAAATAATTTAAACAGAAATACCCTGAGTTAGTTAACAGCACTGCTCCCAGAAGACATGGGTTATTAAATGACAATCTCAGTGCCAAACTCAGACTACCTACCTATTTATTGGTCAAAGAAGGCCCAGAGTCACCTAAAACAATACAGTCTACTGCCTTTGCTCTTGGTTGTCCACCATAACTAAATGGTAAGACCCTATTGTTCTAGACACCACAAATTTTTGTTGGAAACAACAAAGAAATGAAGCTTGAACTGACAGGAAACTCTCTCTGATGGATGACTTTTGTAGTGCTAGAAGGTGCTATGCAGGCTTCTGTGGAAGAAAAGAGATCAGTGGTCTTGTCTAGTGCTAGACTCCACATGCCATTATACCAACCTGCTAGATGTATCCAATGATACAATAGGAGCACTACTATGGGAGTAAACAACCACTGTCTTGATTAGATTGGAGACCAGTTCTGTTGGAGATAATCCATGCCTGGTACTGTAATCATGGCCAAAAGCCATGACTGGGAAAGCTAAAGGCCCTAGAGGAGAACCTATTGATTCTTTTGTCTTAAGTTGTAGTTTCACCAAACATGGTTGGTATACCCCCTGATATTTCATTAGAGAAAATGAATTTTATATATAATCAGAGATTTCTGCTACATACAACCTTGGGCAAAGAAGGTTTTATTGCAGTAGATAGAGGTTAATGCAGAGAGGGAGGGATCACTTGTTCAAAGTGCTGAAAGTAAGAAATTGTGAGTGTTCACTCTTAAGATGGGACATATGTATCAAGCCCACCCCTAAACCAAAGTTCAGGGAATATCACAGAAGAGAGATAGAGAATAATGTAAAAGTTGAGAAGAGTGCTGAGAAATGTCCTCTGGTATGACATGACTATTGATTGGACACATAAACTAACTGCAAATGTGATTGCTCACACAAGATTAGAGCAAGATCATGCTAGTAACCCCAGGACAGATGGTAAAGGGGCTTTTGATGTTCCATTCTAGCTGAGAAGACATTAGAAATTGAGTTATTTTTCTTTAAGAGTATGCTACTGGTAGCTTTCCCATGCCCTGATGGATGACCCCATACCCATGCACATATGTGTAGCAGTAATTGGACTCAATAGGTTGATACCTGCTGGGAACGGGACAATTTGTTTTTTCTAGTGGAATGTCACTGGGTATATCAACCAAACTCCAGAGAATGCCTCATGGCCATAAATAGCTGGCCAGCACAAAACAGATTCTGAGTTTTTATTGCACTTTTGGGGTTGATTTGGGTTTTGGATTTTTTTTGTTTTGCTTTGTTTTGTTTTGTCTTGTTTTATGGCATATTAGGTTTGCTTGTTTATTTTGACATTGTTTTGGGGGGTTGTTTTATGTTGTAAGAAAGAGAGACAGAACATAAACTGTATTGCAGGGAGGTGGGAAGGATCTGTGAAACTGGTGGAAGGAAAGAACATGATCAAAACAGGTATGTAAATTTTTTCAATTTTTGTTTTAAATTTTTATTATAAAAAATAAATATATTTAAACTTAAAGATCTCCCATGCTCATGGATACGTAGGATCAGTATAATAAAAATGGCCATCCTACCAATAGCTATATATAGATTCAATGCAATTCCTATCAAAATACCAACACAATTCTTTACAAACCTTGAAAGAACAATTCTCAACTTCATATGGAATAACAAAAAAACCCAGAATAGCTAAATCAATCCTGTACAATAAAAAAAAACATCTTGAGGTATCATCATCCTGATTTCAAGCTATTCTACAGAGAAATAGTAATAAAAACAGCATGGTACTGGTATAGAAACAGACCAGTGGATCAATGGAATCAAATTGAAGACCCAGAAATGAACTCACACACATAGCTATGGTCACTTAATTTTTGACAAAAAAGCCAAAAAAGTACAGTAGAAAAAGGACAGCATCTTCAACAAATGGTGCTGGTCTAACTGGATGTCAATATGTAAAATAATGCAAATTGACCCATACTTATCACCTTGCACAACACTTAAGTCCAAGTGGATCAAAGACTTGAACATAAACCCTGACACACTAATAGAAGAGAACGTGGGGGAAAGCCTTGAACTCATTGGCACAGTTGACAACTTCTGAACAGAACATGAATAGCTCAGGCTCTAAGACCAACAATCAATAAATGGGACCTCATGAAACCGGAAAGCTTCTGTAAGGCAAAGGAAACTGTCATTCAAACAAAACAGCAATCATAGAGACTGGGAAAATATCTTTACCAACCCCACATCTAACAGAGGGCTAATATCAATAATTTATAAACAATTCAAGAAATTAAACACTAAGAAACCAAATAATACAATCAAAAAAATGGGGAACAGAGCTAAAACGAGAATTCACAAAGGAGGAATCTCTAACGGCTGAGAGACACTTGAAATGCTCAACATCCTTAATCATCAGACTCAAGATGACCCTGAGATTCCATCTCACACCTGTCAGAATGGCTAAGATCAAAAACTCAAATGACAACCCATGCTGGTGAGGCTGTGGAGAAAAGGGAACACTCCTACATTGCTGGTGGAAATGCAGACTTGTTCAACCACTATAGAAATCAATCTGGCGATATCTTAGAAAACTTGGAATAGCTCTACCTCAAGACCCACCCATACCACTTCTGGGTATACATCTAAACAATTCCTCACCAATCCACAAGGACACCTCCTCATCTATGTTCATAGCAACTTCATTTGTAATAGCTAGAAACTGGAAACAACCCAGATGTCCCTCAACCAAAGAATGAATTTTTAAAAACTGTGGTACATTTACACAATGGAATACTATTCAACCATCAGAAACAACAAAATCATGCAATTTGCAGCCAAATGGATGGAACTAGAAAAGCTCATCCTGAGTGAGCTAAACCAGACTCAGAAAGATGCACATGGCATCTATTCGCTTATAATTGGATTTTAGCCATGTAGTATGGGATAACTATCTTTCAACCAACACACCAAAAGGAACAGGAACATAGACCTAGTTAGCTGTTAGTGGGACACTTTCCCCTAGTAGAGTTGCCAGATAGGCCCCAGTGCAAGAGGAAGCTCTTAACACTCATATGATTGTTGCACTGAGTGGAGCTGATAATAGGGGCAACACACTCCCAAGGAGTAGGATAGGAGGGAGAGGGGGATAAGGGTGGGAGGGTGAAACTGGGAGGGGTGGAGAGAGGGGACTGTGATGGAGAGGTAACTTGAAGTAATATATAACTAAACAATAAGTAAATAAATAAATCCTTAAAAAAGCAAAAAATGAATAAATATAAAATAAGGACATGAAGTTGGGAAAGAAATGTGATGGGGGAATCCTGGAGGAAGTTGGAGGAGAATGAGGGAGGATATGATCTGTATACATGTATGAAGTTTTCAAAGAATTTTTTTCTTTTTATTTATTCTTCTCTTATAAGATATATCCCAACTGCAGAATCTCCTCTTCCTCCTACTTCTGGTTCCTCCAATACCTCCACTTTCCCCACAATCCACTGCTTTTCCATTTCCCTCAGAAAAGAGCAGGCCTCCTAGTGACACCAACGGAACATAACATAACAAGGTTCAATAAGTCTAGGCAGGAACCCTCATATCGAGGCTGGATAAGGCAAATCAGAAGGAAGAGAAAGGTCCCACAAGTAGGCAAAAGAGTTAGAGACACCCTCACTTCAAGTCTTAGGAGTCCAACAAAAAAACCCCAAGCTAAACAACCACATGTATGCAAAGGGCCTAGTGCAGACAGATGCAAGTTCCCTGATTGCTGCCTCATCCTCTGTGAGCCCCTATAAACCCTGCTTAGTTGATTCTTGGACCATGTTCTCTTGGTGCCATTGACCCCTCTGGTTCCTACAATCCTTCCTCTTCTTTTTCTGCAGGGTTCCCTGAGCTCTGCCTAATGTTTAGCTCTGGGTCTCTGTATCTGCTCCCATCGGCTGCTACAGAAGTCTCTCTGATGATGACTGGGCTAGGCAACTGCTTATGAATATAGCAGAATATCATCAGGAATAATAGGCTTTGTTTTTGTTTGGGTTTTTTTCTTTGTTTGTCAATCATTTTTTGTTCTATGGGTCTCTGAGCCACACAGCTTTTGGATCTTGCAATCCAGGCAATATTCAACATCGGCTCTTTCTCATGGCTTGTGCCTCAAGTTAGGACAGTCATTGGATGGACACATCCACAAGCTTTGAGCTACCATTGTCTCAACACATCTGGCTGGAAGGATAGGCTGTGGATTGAAGATTTCTGGTTGAGATGGTGTCCCAGTCCTACCACTGGGAGCCTAACTTACTTACAGAAGATGACTGTTTTAGGCTCCATATCCTCCATTACTAGACCTCACTAGGGTCAACTTCATAGGTTTCAGGAAGTTTTGCTTTCAGGTTCCATATTGCCCCCCAAAATGTTCTCCAATTTAAATCATCTCTCCCCACAAATTCTCCCTCCATCCCTCCCACCACCTGATCCTTCCTATTCTCATCCTTGTCCTTCCCCATTCCATCCATAAAATATATTCTATTTTCCTTTCCCAGGGAAATCCATGCAATCCTCACTTAAGTCCTCTTTATTACTTAGCCTCTCTAGGTCTATAGATTGTAGTATGATTATCCTTTACTTAAGAGTTAATGTCTCTTTGTAAGTGAGTACATATGTTTGTTTTTTTTTCTGGTAGCATTGCTCAGGATAATTTTTTCTAGTTCTATTTGTTGAAATTTTTATGATATCATTTTTTTCTAACAGCTGAGTAATTGTATTAATATATATTTTTTTCTTTATCCATTCACTTGAGAAACATCTAGGTTGTTTCCAACTTCTGACTATTATGGATAAAGCTTCTATGAATATAGTTGAACAAGTATCTCGGTGGTAAGATAGAGCATCCTTTGAGTATATGCCCAGGACTGATACAGCTAGGTCTTGAGGTACATTGATTCCAAATTTTCTGAGGAACCACCATATTGATTTCCACAGTGGCTGTATTAGTGTACACTCCCAACAATCATAGGGCAGTGTTCGCCTTGCTCCACATCCTTGCTGGCATCCACTGTCAACTTGTGTTATTTATCTTAGTCTTCCTGGCAAGTGTAAGTGGAATCTGAGTCATTTCGATTTGCATTTCTCTGATGGCTAAGGATGCTGAACATTTGACAATTCTCTGTTTAGAACTGTATTAAAATTTTTAATTGGATTGTTTGGTTTGTTGATGTGTAGTTTCTTAAAATTTTTTATATATTCTGTATATTAGTCATCTCTCATATGTGGAGATGGTGAAAACATTTTCCTATTGTATAATCTGTAGTTTGTCCAAATATCAATGTCCTTTGCTTTATAGAAGATTTTCAGTTTCATGAGGTACCATTGTCTGATTGTTGACTTTAGTTCTTGCTCCATTGGTGTTGTGTTCAAGAATTTATGTCCTGTGACAGTGTATACAAGGCTATTCCCCACTTTCTCTTCAGTCAAGTTCAGTGTTTCTGGTTTTATGTAAAGGTTTTTAATCCACTAGGACTTGTGCAGGGTGACAGATATGGGTCTATTTGCATTCTTCCACATGCAGACATCCAGTATGACCCAGCATCATTTGTTGAAGATGTTTTCTTTTTTCAATTGTGTATTTCTGGCTTCTATATGAAATGTCACATATTGTAGGTATGTGGATTTATGTCTGGGACTTCAATTCAATCCCATTGATCAATGTGTCTGTTTTTATGCCAATACCATGCAGTTTTTATTACTATAGCTCTGTAGTAAATCTTCAAATCAGGGATGGTGAAACCTCCAAAAATTTTTATTGTTCAGGATTTTTTCAGCTTTATGGTTTTTTTCTATATGAAATTAAGAATTGTCTTTTCAAGGTATGTGTTGACATTTTGATGGGCATTGTGTTAAATCTGAAGATTGATTTTGGTATGATGGCCATTTTTACTATGTTAGTTCTACTGATACATGAGCTTAAGAGATTATTTTTCATTTTCTGATAACTTCTTCAATTTCTTTCTTCAAAGAACTTCAAGATTTTTGTCATAAAAATCTTTTACTTGCTTGGTTAGGATTAGCCCAAGCTATTTTATATTGTTTGTGGCTAGTGTGAATGGTGGATTTTTTTTCTGATTTCTTTATTTCAGTTTATTTGTCATTTGTATATAAGAAGGTTACTGACGTAGCCAAATGTAATCTTAATTTTGTATCAATATACAAAGTTATAAGAGCATATGCAATAATCTGTCTCTTTTTCTTTATCATTCCTATATCATGTCTGTATCCCTTTTTAAAAGTCTTTTCCCCCCTACATAGGAGAAAAGGAAGGATAGAAAAAAGAAAAAGAGAGAAATCCCTGGGTGTAACCTCCAAAACATATTTAACAAGATCATTTAACAACTTGTAACCAATCCCCCTAAGTAACAACAAACATCTATGTTTAACAAACTCATCAAATGACCAAACAGGGGGGGATCACTCACCCCATCTTCTGGGAATGGGATGTCTCTCTCTTAAAATTACTTCCTGCTGATTTGGGATGTAGGAAACATGTCTGGGCCCCAAATAAGAATGGAAAAATGGTTAAGCAAGTTAATAGTAACATTTGATGTTCAGTCCTTTTGTGCTCAGCTATTTCAATGTCCAAAGAAGTTTGTAGTCAGAGGCTGAACTTCAGGGCTTTACTGAAGTCCTGTCTGGAATAGTCTGTGGGGATGAACTATCTTAGTCATTTTGAGTTGTTCTGGTGTAGGGGTTAGATAAATTAGATTTAGAAAATATATAGGAGTTTCTGATACTGTCTCTTAATTCAGGGCCTGAAGAGCATTATCAGCATGAAGTCAGCAAAAACAGGAAAGACTTAATAGACTGAAAAACAAGGTTGAAGTCAGGAAAAACAGGAAAGACTTAATAGACTGAAAAACAAGGTTGAAGTCAGGAAAAACAGGAAAGACTCAATAGACTTGAAGAAACAAAGTATCTGGCCTGACATTATTTTCAGCTGCTAAGTGGGTGGAACCCAAATTAAGCTGAAACAGAGTTCCTCCTATTTAAGGACAGTGCATGGAGCCCAGAAAGAGAAGAGGCCCCTGATGCTAGAGAGCTCCAAGAGTCCTGCTGAAAAAAGTGCTGGCCATCATTTGATGGCCAGATTTCCCTGAAGCAGAAAGAAGCTGGTGAGCAAAGAAAGCCTGAGCAAGACACCAAAAGGCCAAGGACTAAACCCTGTGGCTCAGCTTTTGCCTAGAGGGGTTTGATCTGTCCGAACAGTGGCCTAAAGGAAATTGTGCCTGGCTTTAAGGACTGAGGCAGAGCAGCTGAGTTCCTGATTCAAAAGAAGTAAGTTGGCCTGCAGACGGCTGGGGTCTCCCACAGAGAAGAAAGCATGAAGCCTTATTTAAGGTGAGACTGCAATAACCAACTTACCCTGACGAACCTGCATCTGAGAGATCCAGAAAAAGGACTGCTAAGTGCGTTAAAGAATCTACAACAAAGACTGTGTTACTGACGACTGAGGACCTGCCCCAGAGACTGTATCATTCTAAAAGGTTATGAAAGTAGTTGTTATAATTATCAATAGGTTTAGTGGATAGGTTAAAGGGGTTGAAGGAATTTATAGGATTAATAGTTAAGAAATTGTTGGTGTTATGAAAGTAGTTGTTATAATTATCAATAGGTTTAGTGGATAGGTTAAAGGGGTTGGAGGAATTTATAGGATTAATAGTTAAGAAATTGTTGGTGTTTGTTATAAGTGAATTTAGTAATAAATAAATAAGTGTTAAATAATAATTTAAAAGTTCGGTTACATTCTGGTTGTAGATTTTTAAGGAAACAGCTATTGAGGAAGTCTTCAAGGCTAGATCATCTGGGCTACTTGTCTTCTTTGGCATCTGGTCCCTTTTCTTCAGAGGTTTCAGTTGTCCAGTTGTCCCTGGATTCCTTAGATGGATGCTTTTAATTTTCTGGAAAGATAAGAACAGAGCCCTGCCCTAATCCTAACTCTGTGGCACTACTTTTTTTGTGGCAGGTAATATCTTTCCTAGAGCAAATTGAGCTTTTTGACAACATAAAAAGTATTATCAATATACAAAGATCAATGCCAATTTAGCCAAATATAATCTTAATTTTGTATCAATATACAAAGATATAAGAACATATTCAATAATATGTCTTTTTTTCTTTATTGTTCCTATATTATGTCTATATCCCATTTTTTCCTCAAGTCTTTTCACCCCTACATAGGATACAGAAAATAAAAAGAGAGAAATCCCTGGGTCTAACCTCCAAAACCTATTTAACAAGACCATTTAACAGTTTGTAATCTCTCCCACTAAATAACAAGTATCTATAACCCATCAAATGACCAAAGGGGGGTTTTACTGAAGTTCTGGCTGGAACAGTCTATGGGGCTGAACAATCTTAGTGATTTTGAGTTGTTGTGGTTGTAGACTTTTGAGGAAACAGCTATTGAGGAAGTCTGTGAGGCTGGGTCATCTGGGCTACTTGTCTTCTTTGGTGTCTGATCTGTTTTCTTCTGAGGTTTCAGTTGTCCAGTTGTCCCTGGATTCCTTAGATTGATGCTTTTAATTTCCTGGAAAGATAAGAACAGAGCCCTGCCCTAATCCTAACTCTGGGACACTACTTTTTTTTGGGGGGGGCATAATATTTTTCCTGGAATAAATTTGGTTTTTTAACAGTATAAAAAGTATTATCTTTCAATTGAGATTTTTAAAAATTATTTTGATATTATGGAACTAAACCAACCTTTAAGTGTATATATAACCCTAACCCTAACCCTAACCTAAATCAGTATTGATCTTTGTATATTGACACAAAATTAAGATTAGCTCTTTTTAAGTATTGTACCTAGATAATGCTTAAAAATGAAGTGTGAAGTTTTGGCCTTTTGTTAGCAACTGTCATAAACTGTTTAGGATAATTAAGAAATGCAAACTAATAGTCATTCAAGCATGTCATTTTTGTTAGGTAATAGGGCAGTCTATCAAGGTTATTTTCTAAATTAATCAGAAATCAAGTTTCTATGAGACAAGCAACATTTGCTTATCCAAATATAAAGAGATAGATAGGTGGTCTAACAGAATGGATAAGAAAACAGGATTCATCCTTCTGCTGCATCCAAGAAACACATTTCAATATCAAAGATAAACATTACCTCAGAATAAACAGTTGGAGAAAGATTCCCCAAGCAAATGGAAAGCAAGTAGGTGTAGCCTTTCTACTATCTAACAAAATAGACTCCCAACCAAAATGAATCAAAAGAGATGGGAAAGGACACTTCATACACTTCAATGGAAAAAACCACCACAATAATGTGTCAATACTTAACATTATGGAGTGCATCCATATTTAAAAAAAAATTACTAAAGCTTAAATCAGACATCAAAACTCACACATTGACAGTGGGAGACTTCAATACCTCATTCTCATCAATGGACTGGTCATCCATTCAAAAACTAAACAGAGAAACACTGGCACTATCAACCAAATGGACCTAACATATTTACAGAACATTTCACCAAAACAGAAAAGAATATACATTATTCTCAGCACCTTTTGGAACTTTCTCCAAAATTCACCACATACTTGGTCACAAAGCAAATCTCAACAGATACAAGAAAATTGGAATAATCCTTTGCATCCTGCACCTTATCAGACCACCATAGATTAATGTGGGATTTCAACAACAACAGAAACAATAAAAAACCTACAAATGCAAGGAAACTGAGCAACTCTCTACTGAATAACTACTAGATCAATGTAGAAATAAATAAAGAAAATAAAGACTTTTTAGAATTCAATGGAAATGAAGGCACAACATATCCAAACTAATAGGACACAATGAAAGTGGTGCTAAGAGGAAAGTTCATAGCACTAAGTGGCTATATAAAGAAACTGGATAGATCTCATACTAGCAACTTAACAACATACCTGAAAACTCTAGAACAAAAAGAAGCAACTACACTCAAGAGGACTAGATGGCAGGAAATAATCAAATTCAGGGCTGAAAAGTGGATAGGGCATCTTCAAAAACCCCAAGAGATCTGTAGAATATGGCATTCAAACATGTTATCTTAAATTAAGATTTTCTTTTTTTTTTTTATATCGAGACATATCAGCTCCTGACAGCACCTCCTATTCTACTCCAAGTAGAAGATAAGCATCGAAGAATCTCCAGTGTGAGATGGTTGAATTAGTGGCAAGCCTATCTCTTGGCATGAAAACACTCCTTGCTCCAACTGCAGACAGACTGCTGTCCAAAAAGGACAAAACTTGGTGGCAGGGAAGTCGACAGCCTGGCTCTGCCAAGACAGGGTGGGTAGGTCCTTCATAATCCCTGCTCTACAACAAATGTCTGTCAGAGAAACAGGACCCAAAGGCTGAAGACTGATGCAGGAATGTATGGAGAGAAAATGGGAACTGTCCAGGCAGAAATGACTGGTATGTCATTTCTTGGTTCTGGAGGCTGCAGGCCCTGCACTTCCTATATAAACAGATATATTTATCCCTCTCAGGTCTCTGAGGTGGTTGAAGAATAGACAGCTAGAGTCTCATGGTTAAATTTTGAGTTGTTTAGGAATCAAGAGGGTGTTATAGATCTAAGAAGTTACTCTTAAAATTGTGTTGCAAGTTGGTGTGAATGTTGAGTCAGATATAGACCTTTAAACTCATGGAGATGGTTAGATAGTAGAATGTTAAAGTCAGGGGCCAAATATGTATAAACTGGACATTGGGAAGGTATGCTGGGCCATTTAACTCTCATAAATGTGACATATTTATATCTGTTGTTTTGTATAGTATTTACTGTTATAGGAGAAGGAACCATCTGTTGGACTGAGAGGGGAAGCTGCTGGGGGGAAGAGGGTGGAAGGGCGGGATAGGAAGGGGGAATAGGGAAGGGTTTGTGACTGAGATGTAACTTGAAGAAAAAAAAATAAAGTATTTAAAAAAAATAAAAATAAAATAGAAAGCTGAAGAAAAATACAAAGAATCAATGAGACAAAGAATTGTTTTTTGTTTTTTGTTTTTTTAGAAAATCAACAAGAAAATCAACAAGATAGACAAACCTTTATCCAAACTAACTAAAAGACAGAGAAAGAATATCAAAACTAACAAAATCAGAAAAAGAAACCCACATGATCATCTTATTATATGCTGAAAAACTTTTGGCAAAATATCACACCTCTTCATGATATAAGTTCTGGAGAGATTAGGAATAAAAAGTTCATACATATGCAAAACAAAGGCAATTTACAGCAAGGCCATATCAACATCAAATTAAATGGAGAGAAAAGTTCTAGCTAGAACAATAAAACAACTGAAGGAGATCAAGAGGATACAAATTGGATAGGAAGAAGTCAAAGTTTGTTTGTTGATGATTTGATAGTATACAGAAGCAACCTCAAAAATTCTATCAGGGAACTCCTACAGGTGATAACACCTTCATGGAAGTGGCTGAATACAAAATTAACTGAAAAAAAATCAGTAACCTTTTTTATGTTTATTTATTACTACAAGTTACATTTCCATCACAGTCCCCTCCCTCCACCCCTCCTGTCCCCACCCTCCCACCCTTTTTTCCTTCTCCCAGAACTCATAATTCTTTTTTAAAAATAAGTAGGCCACAATTATGAAAATTATAAGGTATAACATACTTTCCCAATGTCCAGTCCATACATATGTGGCAATTGATATTAATTCTATTATCTATCTATCTCCGTGAGTTTAAAGTTCTATACCTAACTTAATTTCCATCCTAACTTGTATTACCAACTTAAAATATCTTCTTAGACCTAGAACATCCTGTTAATTCCTAAACAAATTAAAATTTAATTGTGAGACTGTAACTATATAGTCTTCAACCACATCAGAGACCTGAGAAGGATAAATATATCTGATTATGCAGGAAGTGCAGAGCCAGAGGCTTCCAAAACTAAGAAACGACAGACTGTTCTTCTGATATTTTGGCTATGAATGTGTCTGCTTTTTGCCCTTCTTCAAAAAGTCTGGCTGAGGCTAAATTGAACAGGTTTTGGATTAATTGCATTGCAGATGAAATCTTAAAACATCCTAGTATTGACTCTGTCATGTGGTTATTAGTGTTCATTCTTATGTATATCTACAATGAAAAGGAGCAGACTGAGCAAGGAAAAACCCAAAATATACGGCCTGAGGAGAAAAGGGGCATCAGGAAGTGAAATGGAGCTAACTCCAGTGTTTATGGAGAAAAACAGGTCAAAGAAAAGCCTGGTGTTAAGTGGAATAAAGGGGGTGGTGACCTTAGGCCAAGATATCACCTAGATAAGCTTCCAACTTGTGAAAAGGAATTTTAAAAAGCTTGGGGCCAAGTGTGGTAATGCATACATTTATTCCCAGAACTTTGGAGGCAGAGGCAGGTAGATTTCTGAGTTTGAGACCAGCCTAGTCAACAGATTGAGTGCCAAGATTGACAAGCGTGGGCAATAAAGGAAAAGACCAAAAACAGAAAGCTGGGTGAAAATTTACTTGAATGAGGTAGCCATGTTACAGCCCTAGAAAGTAGCAGAACTTGGCAGCTTAGGTCACATGGCTCTGGCTTTAGATATACAGATATAAGAAATAGGTTATGAAATTTTTCTTCATGTCTAAAGAAAGCCACTGAGACCAGGCATATGTCAGGGTTGTCCCTGCACTAAGGTTCAGAGAGGCCATTGTGTGAAGTAGTAAGGATGAAGCCTGGATTGCCTTGGAGATTCAAAATTTTAGAGATGTCAGAGGCATGGGATACCTATAGAGGATAGCTGCTAACAGGGAGTAGAGCTAGAACAAGAGAAAGAAATGTGTTGCATTTCAACAATGCTGACATGAGGTGGAGAGCTGAAGAATGTTTTGACATCAGACATGGAGGTGTATAGGTTAGAGTTTGCCCAGCTGGCTTTCAGTTTTGCTTTGGTCCAGTATTTCCTCACTATGTTCCCTTTCCTCCCTTCTGGAAAGGTAATGTATATTCTTTACCATTCTGTATTAGAAATATGTGACCTGCTTTTTCATTTTGATTATAGTTAAGAGATTACCTTGAATTTCAGAACCAACGTCGAACTTTGGACTTTTAAATAGTGCTGATACTATGATAGATTTATGATAGATTTTGAAGGTGGACTAATTGCACTTTTTATTAAAATATGGCTATAAGCCTATGGGAGAGCACAAAATGGAATGTGGTGTTTTGAATGAAAATAGCCTCCGCAGGCCCATAGCAAGTGAAACTATTAAGAGGTGTTCCCTTCATGTGACAACTTCCTGAACAGAACACCAACAGCTCAGGACCAACAATCAATAAATGGGACCTCATGAAACTGAAAGCTTTTGTAAGGCAAAAGACACTGAACAAAATGTCAACCTACAGATTGGGGAAAAAAAATCTTCACCAACCCCACACCTGACAGAGGGCTAATATCCAAAATTTACAAAGAGCTCACAAAATTAAATGCCAAGAAACCAAATAATCCAATCAAAAAATGGGGCACAGAGCTAAACAGAGAATTCACAAAGGAGGAATCCATAATAGCTGAGAGACACTTGAAGAAATGCTCAGCATCCTTAATTATCAGAGAAAAGCAACTCAAGACGACTCTGAGATTCCATCTCACACCTGTCAGATGGCTAAGATTAAAAACTCAAACGACAGCACATGCTGGTGAAGCTGTGGAGAAAGGGGAACCCTCCTCCATTGCTGGTAGGAGTGCAAGCTGGTACAACCACTATGGAAATCAGTCTGGCGATATCTTAGAAAACTTGGAATAGCTCTACCTCAAGACCCAGCCATACCACTTCTGGGTATGCATCCAAATGATTCCTCACCAAACCAAAAGGATATCTCCTTATCTATGTTCATAGCAGCTTTATTTGTAATAGCTAGAACCTGGAAACAACCCAGATGTCCCTCAACTGAGGAATGGATTAAAAAAAAAAAAAACTGTGGTACATCTACTCAGCCATCAGAAACAATGAAATCATGCAATTTGCAGCCAAATGGATGGAACTAGAGAAGCTCATCCTGAGTGAGCTAACCCAGACTCAGAAGGATGCACATGGCATCTATTCACTTATAATTGGATTTTAGCCATATAGTACAGGATAACTATGCTACAACCAATGCACCAAAGGGAACAGGAACATAGACTCTGTTACCAGTCAATGAGACACTTTGCCCTAGTGGTGCTGCCATGTAGACCTCCAGTGTATGAGGAGGCTCCTAGCCCTCATATGATTGTTGAACTGGGACAGGGGACTGATATGTAGGGACACTCCACTCCCTAGAAGTAGGATAGAAGGGAGAGGGGGTAGACGGTGGGAGGGTAGGACTGGGAGGGGTGGGAAGAGGGCACTGTGATGGAGATGTAACCTGAAGTAATAAATAAACATTAAGAAAGGAGGTGTGACCTTGTTGAAGAAAGTGTGTGACTGGGATGCTGGGTTTTGTGATCTCAGAAGCTGAAGAGGCCCAGTGTCACTCTCTCTTCCTTCTGCCTGCTAATACAGATGTAGAACATTCAGCTACTTCTCCAGCACTATGTCTGTCTGCCTGCGTGCCACCATGCTTTTCACCAAAACAATAATAAACTAAACCTTTGAACCTGTAAAAAAAAGTTTCAACTAAATGCTCACCTTTAGAAGAGTTGCCACCATGGTCATGACATCTATTCACAGCAATAGAACCCTAAGACATTGAGAAGATATTCAGTCAAATTCAGGCCTCATTCAGCATGTGAGAATTCACAACAAATGAAGTCACATTTCATAAAGCCTTCAGTCATAGCTCAGTGTCAGAGAATTCATACCAAAGACAACCCTTCTCAATATAATAAGTATTGGGAAGTTTTTTTAGTGTTAAATTCTTATGTGGCTCTAGCAGATCCATACCAGAATGTATTAAATATAGCTCATTCTTTTGATTTTGTCATACTGTAGTCACAATTGAGTAATTTGTATTGGGGTAAAATCCCACTACTAAATATAGAAAAGCCATCAACCAAAGAAACTACCTTATTGGTTCAGTGCTGATTTGTCCCCTGCAGAAATCCTATGAATTCAATGAATGATTGTGTATATGAATATATTAAGATGTACCAAATATTTATTCAATATCAATTTACACTCCAGGGAATTCATCTAAATATAGTAAATGTGACAAATATTTCAGTGGAGGTTCATCTGCCATAATCAGAATGTGTCAGATGAGAATCTGGATTAATGCAAAATGGAAACATCAGAATACTTATACCAGATGAGAGTGATAAAACACAAATGGTAAAATTTGCTATTATACTTCAGACTTTATCCAACATCAAAGTATTGGAGAGAAAAATATTATATGTATAAATGTTCATATTTAGCCCTGGTCTTTCAGTGTAGATTAATCTAATCTGAAAGAAAGAGAAAGAAAGAAAGAGAAATAAACAATCAAAAAAGAAACAAAGAGTTCCCTGCCTAAGCCTTTTCATATACACTCCATAACACTAGCTCTATATTTTCATCTTGCTTATAATGTGTCAAAATAGATCTATGTGGCAGCCACAAAAATGTCCTTCACAAACCCCAATTACAGGTACTGTAATTTGCTGATACCTGAATCCTATGCACTGAAATCTAACATTTGTTCTGATTTTTCTCCTAAGACCAAGCTTCCTACTGGCTTCTCTGAGAGAGCTAATGGCTGAGTGTTGCCTCTTGGATCTCATAAGGACCCTCACCTCATTCATGGAGCTCCATTTTCATGACCAGATAGCACTACCTACCTAAAAAACACATTATAATTCTAATTCAAAAGGTTATAGATTTTAAAATGTTAATATTATGAAGATACAAGAATTTAATCCATAAAAGTAATTATAGTCCATGTAAAAATATAATCTTGGTTTAAATGTTTTCTCTTGCTAATATTTCTTTTTCATTACTGTGATAAAATACCATAACAAAAGCAAGTTAAGGGGAATGGATTTATTTTGGCTTACAATTCCAGAGAGATACTGATCATCATGCTAGATTAGACATCTCAGCAGGGAGAACAATCACAATGGCAGGACAAAGAAGTTGACAGTTACATTGTATTTTCACTCAGGAAACAAGAGATTCGACAGGAGCTGAAATGAAGATATAAAGTCCTAAGGCCTATCCACAATGATCCACTTCCTCCACTGAGGCTCAAACTCTTGAAAGTTCTACATCCTTCATTAATAATGTCATCAACTGAAGACAGAATGTTGAGATATATGAGCATATAGGAGCTATTCAACATTTAAGCCACAACACTCCTAAATATTCTTCTGTCTTCTGTGCAGGTTAAATGTAAAGAACTACCAGATTGTTCTGGCAATGGTTTTTGCCATTGAGGAGATCAACAAGAACCCCCTTCTTTTACCCAATGTGTCTCTGGGATATGATATCTATAATGTCCTGTTCAATGATTTGTGGATATTGGATAGATGCATCACATGGCTGTCAGGGCCAAAGAAGTATGTGCCTAATTACACATGTAGGAGAGAAATGAAGTCTGTTGCAGTACTCTCAGGAGTATCATGGGTAATATCTTCCCATATAGGAAAACTTCTGGAACTCTACAAATATCCACAGGTGAGAATGGGTGGAGTAAAGAGAGATAAAACCACTTATAATTCAGTGCCATTCCAAGGTGCCAAAAGAGGGTAAAAGAAAATTGTGCTTATGCATGACAAAGTTCATAATCCCAAAGAGTAAGTATTAAGTGAGTTAGTGACATATCCACATTTCCTTTGTCTAGGACACAGAAAAGAGATAGGTTGAGCCAACAGTGATTACCTGGAACTCTGAATGATGAGGAATTTTCTAGAAAGCTAACAGAAAGTACAATATCAGTTTTTTAATGATATGATGGTCTAGAGAGGTAGTGGAAGCCATGTTGCATCTCCTGAGAAAAGTACATAGTGTTCTGTGAGTGACCTCCTTCAGGCAAGGCCCTTGGAGTTTCTCTCCCACTTGACAAGGATAGTGGGAATGATATCTGGAACAATTGTCAATCCTCAGGAGAGGAGGCCATGATTACTGCTTAAGTAGAGACACGATTGACCAAGACCTTTAGAAAAATATTCCTTAATAGATGCTCCTAAAAACTTGATAGGAATATGAAAACGAGACAAAGGACTTGGAAATGTCAGCTGCTTCTTCTGAGGACATAAGTGCCATTAGATAGGAGTTAGAGAAAGTTCAAAATATAAAAGAAAAGGCCTAAGATAGGACCTAAATAGATAGGCCCTATAGGTCAACAGTGAAGAGTTCATTCTTAGGACAAACTAGCAAACAAAATCTGCTTTGCTCTTAAAAGAATTATAAGTTGGATAAATTCATCTTTGCCTTAGAGAAGGGCTTACATAGAAAGGAAAAACAGTATGGATTGATGAGAGAATGTTGGTTGTTAGTTTCTGCTCTTTAAGAAAATTGTATAGAGCAGGACCTATACTGTGAAACCAGACAGATAAAAATGTCATACAAAATAACTTAAAACATATTGTGAACATACTGCATTAGACTGTGAAAAAGGTAAAGGTTATATTGCTGTTGAAGATTTATGCTTGAATTCTAATTGTCTTTTACTTTGAAACTGCATGTTTGCTGCCAGCCTGTGCATAATTCAAACTGGATGTACCTGGCTAGATATAATCATTAGGCTTGCACTATTCAAATTATTTTGCCTGCATTCAGGTGTGCTTAGTTATGTCATAATCATTTGGATTGTAATACCATACTGTTTAGATATGAGTAAAGGTTAATCACTGAACACAAGGGAACAAGGGGAATCTAAAATGAATTCTAATGACTACTTCTTAAGATTCTTGGATAATAATTAAAGAAAAACCTGAAACTACATCTGTTTGAATGCTCTAAAATTCTGTATAAATAAAGACAGATCAAGCTATTCTGGGACACTTGTTCAAACTTCAACAAGTGGTCAGAGTCTTCCTTTCTGCCAACTCCACACTTCCATCCTGGGTCACTGAACTTGCTGGATATGGACCCAGGCAGAGAGGTGGCTTTGTGGGTAAAGTAATTGATTTATAAGCATGAGAACCTGAGTTTGGATCTGAAGCACTCACATAAAATCTGCCCCAGGCAGTACAGAACTGTAACTTCAGTTCTGGTAAGGCAGAGATATGTGAATCCCTTGGGCTCATAGGCTAGGCAGGCTAACCAATATCAGTGAGGGATAGGTTCCTTTAGAGACCTATGCCCAAGAAAAAAGGAAAACAGGAATGACAGAGTAAGAACTCCAGTATCAGCCTCTGACCTCATGTTCAAACCTAGAGAGATGCTATGAGCAAATTCTCCTCATCATTCTGTCTAATTCTGAAAGCCTGTCATGACTGGATATGCACTTTATCCTTCCTCCTATTAATTCTGCTCTCTACCTTCTTTTCCTTTTAGCTATCTATTGGGCCTTTTGAGTCTAACCTGAATGATCATGACCAGTATCCTGATCTCTATCAAATAGCCACCAAGGACATGTCTCTGGTCTGTGCCATTGTCTCCTTGTTGAATTATTTCCACTGGAGTTGGGTGGGGTTGATCATTTCTGAAGGAGAAAAAAGTGTTCAGATAATCTCAGACTTGAGGGCAGAAATGGACAGATACAGAATATGTATAGATTTTGTGGAAATGATCCCAGTCAGCAAAGTATCATTTTCACCAAACAGCCAATTGAATCCTACACAAGTTCTGAAATCATCAGCAAATGTGATCATCACCTATGGTGACAGTGATTTTCTGAGAGGCTTCCTTTTTTATCTAAGAAAAACTTTAGTTACAACAAAAGTCTGGATCATGAACTCAGAATGGGATGTTATCAACTATTCAAAGCATTTTGTTTTACATTCATTCCATGGGAGTCTCATTTTTGCACACCACCACAAAGAAATCTCTGGTTTCAAAAATTTTATCCAAACAGTTCACCCTTCCAAGTACCCAGAAGATTTTTACCTTACACGGTTGTGGTTCTACTTTTTTAACTGCTCATTTGCTGACGATGACTGTAATACACTGGAGAACTGTCTGCCTAATGCCTCCTTGCATGAGTCACCTGGGAGCATTTTTGATATGGTCATGACAGAATATGCTTATAATACATACAATGCTGTGTATGCTGTGGCCCATAGCCTTCATGAGATGTTTATTCATCAAGTAGAAGTAAAACCAATAAGAAAGGGAGAAGGGCTGATGCTTTCACCCTGGCAGGTAATGTGTCTCTCGTTGGACTGTTCACAGCATCAGCAATGTGATTTTCTAAATGTATTCTTTAGAAGGACACACTATTTATCTTAGGATTGCTAACAGCATAAAATAAACTACTTGTAACACTGACAAAGGGGTAAGCCAAGACCTACACAGAAACGGCAAAAAGAACAGTGTCTGTGGAAAGAAGGAAGTGTGTTCTAAATCCACAACAGTGTTTTGTGTTGCCAGATCAATGATTTCTATATGAAAAATACAGAAAGCATCTAGTCTTGTGAGCCCCATGGCAGGCAGTGGAGGCTATGGAAGTAGGCTGGGAGGCTAGAGCTGACTGAGGAGGGTAGAGTGCTTAAGCATGTACAATCATAAAACATGGGGAAAGGAGTTTGCAGAGACAAGCTGGAGGAAGGACCCAACTGAGAGTTATATCTAAGTATGTGGAGTCCCAGCTATGGAGAAAAGGCTTCAGAAGAAAGAGAAGGGACTACTGAGCTGGACTGTCACAACATGCAGCAAAGCCCATGGAGGCAGACTGGGCATTGGAGATGACTGAGGGTAGGGTACCTGGGTATGTATAATTCCACAATATGCAGTGAAAGCTACAGAAGCAAGGGGTGGAGATGGCCCAGGGAAGGGTGCTCAGGCTCAGACTGCTATCTTGATTTCAACAGAAGCAAGGACCAGCCAGGAGTGTGCTAAACCTTGGACACTGACTTTTTTTGCACACAGAAGCTGTCTCTTGGGAAAAGATTTAGGGACAGAACCTGTCCACAATGCTAGTCCCATGGAGGAAAATTACTCTTTACCACTACTAGGACTTAATTCTGTCCTGAATGGTAAATGCTTTTAGTAGAAGAGAACATAACTTGAATTTTCAAAAAAGAAATATTTTTTCTCAATTAACATACTAACCCCTGATGTGCAAATCCCAGTACAGAAACAAACATATGAAAGAATAAATGGTAGCATGTCTCTTCCAAAAATAATCAATTCAATAGTAACTTGGACAATAATTCTAATCAATAATAATCCCAATTCTGCAATAAAAAAGATATAGACTGGGAGACTGGGTTAGAAAATATGATCCATCTGTTTCATACCTTCAAGAGCACACCTCACCATCAATGTGAGACAATATAAACAAACCTAAAATCAGAAATAAGAGTACAGTAGTACACAACTGAAAAAATCTCAGGACCATATTCTACAGAATTTTAACAGAATGTCAAAGAACTACTGCCATCCTAAGCAAAATGAATACTACTGGAAATATTATCACACCTACTTTAAGCTTATACTACACAATGATAGTAATAAAAATAGCATGGTACTGACACAAAAAACAGACACATGCATAGTCAATGCAATAGAATTGAGTGGAATATAATAGAAAGAATGGAATAGAATAATAATAGAGGGTCCAGATGCACATCTATACAATTATAGATAATTTGGGTTTGGGGTTTGTTTTTCTTGTTTGTCTGTTTTTGGTTTTGATTTTGGCCTTTTTGCTAACTTGGTTTTTACATAATCACACCAAATATTTACATTGAAGAAAAACAGTATCTTCAACAAATGGTGCTGTGAAAACTGGATTTTAATATGTAGAGAAAGAAACTAAATCTTTTTCTCTCATCCTGAACAAAACTAAATTTCAAATTGACTAAGGGACTCAACATAAATCATGATACCCTGTAACTATTAGAGGACAAAAGCCAAGAATATGTTTCAACTTATGAGCACATGTAAGATCTTTCTGAAATGCAGCACAGGAAATGAGACAAGAAACAAATAGGATCTCTTGAAACTATGCAGTATAGGAAAAGAAACTATCAATCAAGTAAAAATACAGCCCACAGAAAGGGAGAAAAGGTTTTCCAGCTGTATAACCAATTTAAAATGTCTATGTAGATAAAGAACTCAAAAAAAATCAAACGTGAAGAAAACAAGGGATGGAGTTTAAAAATTGACTATGGAACTGAACAGTTCTCAAAATAAGAAATAAATGTGGGTAGTAAACATTTTTTAATGTTTTCAACATCCTTAATCATCAAGGAAATACAGACTAAAATTACATTAAGAGTCCACCTAACCCCAGTTATAATGGTCATCTTCAAAACTACAAATGAGAACAAATGCTGTCATAGATGTGGAACCCTTATACACTGTGAGTAGAGCTGGAAAGCAGTGCAACCATATGGCAACCAACCTGACAGTTCCTCAAAAGCTAAAACGGAACTACAATATGACCCCACTAAACCATTCCTGGCCATACACCCAAAGGACTGTCTGACCACAAATGCATCCATAGTCATTGATGCCCTACTCAGGGTAGCCAGCCTAAATATCCACTAACTAATGAATGTGTAATGGAAATGTAGTACCTATAAACAATGAACGCTATTCAGATATCAACAAAAATAAAACCATCAGATTTTCAGGTAAATGGATGAAATGGGAAAAAAAATCATTCTGAGTTAGTTAACCCAGGCCCAGACAGACAAAATCCAGATGGCTTCAGTTCTTTGGCTCTGTGTGCTTCGTTTGCAATGTCTGTAGAAGTAAAAAAAAAAAAAGTGGAAAGGAGCTATTGTTGAGTATTTAAAAATACAGGATAGTAGAACACAGATAAAATGGAAATAGAAGAGAATATTCTGAAGGTAGAAAAGTTGAAAAGAGGAAAGGAATAAAGAAGAGAGAAGAAAAGAGATGGTTAATCACAACGAAGAATGTAAAACAAAGCCATATGCAAAGCCATATGTAGCCCAACTTAAAATAATATTCTTTTAAAGTTAGAGGGTAGATATACTAAATGGCTGGATAATTTGTATGTTTATAGAAGCCACAAGTTACTAAACAAAAATCCTAGTAACATGTGGGACACTTACATATGACTTCTTGATCAGTGAGACCCCAAAAATACCCTAACCAAAAATAAATAAATATAGGTTCCTGCCACTCCTTTTGGTTACAAGTCAGAAATGGAACATAAAAACGTATTGCCGCAGATACCACACACTTTAGATCCATGATATAGAGATAACAAGCTGGAATTACTGTGCTGGAAACATCTTCCTTTCTGGCAAGATTTTGTACCACCAGATGCAGACTGCTAAAAAGAAAGGGCATCAATGATTATATTAGTCAAGTTTCTTTAAGTGACTTATATAGTATGTGGTCCAGCTAATCCAACAATGTCTGACTGTGTACAGAAAATCCAAGAATCAAATAGTTTATCGGTCCACAGTGCTGGATGTCTCAGCTGGTCTTCAGTATATACTACAATCCCAAAGAAGTAGGCTATAATGTCAGTGAAGGAATTGACTTGCTAACAAGGAAAAGACAAGCAATCAAAGAGTAAAAGCTTCCTTCTTCCATGTCCTATATAAGCTTTCAGCGGAAGATATAGCCCAGATTATATTTGGGTTAAAACCATCCCTTTTCCCAGCTCATAAAATCTGGATTAGAGGGTTATCTTCCTGTCTCAAAGATCCAGACTAGAAGTGGATCTTCCTAGTTCAAATTATGCAAAACTTCCTTCCACATGTGCCCTCTACTTTTGAGTTTTAGTTGACTACAGATGTAGTCAAATTGACAACCAAGAATGATCATCAAAAGTCCAGTCCTTCTGTTATATAAGGACACCCCACCCCAGAGAAATGGGATGGAAGGGGTAGGAGGTAAAGAAAAAAAATGAAATGTGATGTTTCGGCCTTTTACTACTAATTGTCATAAACTGTTTAGGATAATTAAGAAATGCAAACTAGAGCCGGGCGGTGGTGGCGCACGCCTTTAATCCCAGCACTTGGGAGGCAGAGGCAGGCGGATCTTTGTGAGTTCGAGGCCAGCCTGGTCTACAAAGCGAGTCCAGGACAGCCAGAGATATTCAGAGAAACCCTGTCTCGAAAAACCAAAAAAAAAAAAAAAGAAATGCAAACTAATGGTTATGCAAGCCAGTCATTCAGTTAGGTACTATGACAGCCTATTATAGTTACTTCCTAAGCTAATCAGAAATAAACCGGCAAGAGACAAGCAACAACTGCTTACCCTAATATAAGAGATAGATAGGGCCTCTTCAAAAACCTCAGGAGATCTGCAGAATATGGCATTCAAAGATGTTTTCATAACTTTAGATTTTTTTATATCAAGACATATCAACTCCTGACAGCACCCCCTATTCTCCTCCAAGTAGAAGATGAGCATCGAAGAATCTCCAGTGGGAGATGATTGAATTAGTCGCAAGCCTATCTCTTGGTAGGAAAAGCCCCTTGCCCCAACTGTAGACAGAATGCTGTCCAAAAAGGACAAAACCTGGAAGCAGGTAAGTCGACAGCCTAGCTCTGCCAAGACAGGGTACGTAAGTCCTTCATAACCCCTGCTCTACAATCAATGTATGTCAGAGAAAGGGGGCCAAATGACTGAAGATCGATGCTGTAATGTATGGAGAGAAAATGGGAACTGTCCAGGCAGCCACAGGTATGTCATTTCTTAGTTTGGGAAGCTGCAGGCCCTGTACTTCCTCTAAAATCAGATATATTTATCCCTCTCAGGTCTCTGAGGTGGTTGAAGAACAGATAGCTAGCGTCTCATAATTTAATTTTGAGTTGTTTAGGAGTCAAGAGAGTGTTATAGATCTAAGAAGATACTTTTAAAATTGTGTTGCAAGTTAGTATGAATGTTGAGTCAGATATAGACCTTTAAACTCATGGAGATGTTTAGATAGTAGAATGTTAAAGTCAAGTACCAAATACATATGGACTGGTCATTGGAAATGTACGTTAAGCCATATAACCCTCATAACTGTGGCCTAATTACCTCTGTTGTGCTGTATTGTATTTGTTATTATAAGAGAAAGAGCCATTTGTTGGACTGAAAGGGGAAACTCTAGGGGGAAATAAGATATACCTTAAACTTAAAAGAAAAAAAAAAGGGAAGAGGATGGGGGGCTGAGGGTGGGAGGGTGGGACTGGAGGGGGAATAGGGAGGGGACTGCAATTGAGATGTAACTTGAAGAAATAAAAAATAAAGGAAAAAAATTTTTTTTTCTAAAAAAAATGTCCAGTCCTTGTGAACTTGACATACAATCATAACTTATGGCATGTTTAATCTCCAAATGAAAGCAAAGCAATAACCAGATCATAATAATACCTAAACATGATATAATTATTCCCCATACAACCACTAATGCATTATATATTTAATTACATCATAATTATACTTAACATGATATTACTATCCCTCATACAACCCCAAATGCATTATGAATTTATAATAAGTGGCAAATATAAAATGTGCAGTTTGAGAAGAATAGGAAAACAAGGAAATGTGATGGAGCTAAGTCCTATACTCAAGGAGATATAAAGATTAAAAAGGCTGATGTTAAATGGAATAAAGGGAGAAGTGACCTAAGGAAAAGACCCCATCTTACTAAGCTTCCAACTTGTGAACAGTAATTAAAGAAAAGCTTAAGCAGTGAAGGAAAACATCCAAAACAGAAATATGATGCAGATGTAATTGAACAAGGGGGGGGGCAGGTTCTAGTCCCAGCAAACAGCAGAACTTGGCAGCTTAGGACACAGAGTTTTGGCTTTAGAGTCAATGATACAAGAAATAGGTTATAGAATCTCCCTCTGTGGCTATGGAAAGCCACTAAGGCCAGGTGTGTGGCAGGGGTGTCCTTGCATGGAAGTCCAGAGAGGCCATTGTGTGAAGCTGGGAAAGTGAAATCTGGATTTCACTGAAATCCCAAAAATGTTGGAGTTTCCAGAGCCATGAGATACTTGTGAAGAAAAGCTACTAACAGGGTGTGGAACCAGTACAAGACAGAGAACTGTGTGGAAGTCAACAAAGCTGAAAGGAATTGGAGATCTGGAAAGCTCTTTGACATCAGACATGGAGATGCAGAGTTTGGAGTTTCGCAACTGATTTTGAGTTTTACTTTAATCCAGTATTTCCTCACTATGCATTCTTTCTTCCCTTTTGTAGTGGTAATGTATATTCTGTGCCGATGCAAGTTGGAAGTATGTGATCTAATTTTTATTTTACTTTTTTTTTTTTTCAAGACAGGGTTTCTCTGTGTATCCTTGGCTGTCCTGGATTCACTTTGTAGACCAGGCTGGCCTCGAACTCACAGTGATCCTCCTGCCTCTGCCTCCCAAGTGCTAGGATTAAAGGCGTGCGCCACCACCGCCTGGCTTTTTATTTTACTTTTACAAGGGTTAAAATTAAGTGATTGCTTTGAGTCTCAGAAGAGACTTTCAACTTTACACTTTTAAACACTGTTGAGATTGTTATGGACCATAGAGACTTTTGAAGTTGGACTAACTCATTTTGCATTATAATTTGGGGGTGCAGGGAGTAGAATGTGGTGGTTTGAATATGAATGACTCCCATAGACTCATAACTAAGTAGTCACCATGGAGTGGGGCTTTTGAAAGGATTAGTAGGTATGGCCTTGTTGGCGTAGGTGTGGTTTTGTTAGAGGAAGTGTGACACTGAGTGTCACCTTTGAGGTTTCAAAAGCCCAAGTCAGACCCAATGATACTCATTTCTTCATGCTGTCTGTGGATCCAGATATAGAACTCTCAACTCCTTCTCTTGAACCATGTCCACCTGCATGCTTCCCATGCTTCCCATAGTGGTGATAATGGAATAAACTTCTGAAACTGTATGCAAGCCTCAATTAAATGTTCTTTTTTATAAGAGTTGCTGTGGTCATGGTGTCTCTTCACAGCAATATAACCTTGACTAAGACAATGATCTTACATAGTTGTGAAGCCTGTAAGTTTAAATACCAACATGCTAAGCAAGACACATCCTTTTGAATAATAGTGGCACTCTTGTTTTTGGGGTAAACAGTCTCTGACTGTATTTGAGGCCTACTCCACAGCAGAGAATCCTTTAATAGTACTGTAAAACCAACCAAAAACATATAACTGAGGAAATCAGCAGCCTTAATGAGGAACTTATTACTATTTAGTTAAATTTACAAAGTACCAAACTACCTTTTAAATATCTGTTTAAGGCTGCTACTCTCAGCCTTAATGTGAGAAGTCTTTTTACAGTGAGTACCAGTCCAGTTACACTTGCTCCAGGTGCTGAGAATAAGTGACTATTGAGTGTTGAGCTCTGTATCAGACATTTATAATACCCTTTTCTAAGGCTCGGGAACATTGCAGAAGAGGAAGATGGAAAGAATATTAGAGCTGGAAGACAGGGAGAAGTACTCTAAAGTGCCATCTTCTAAGAATACAACAACAATGGCAATCTTGAACTGATAGCAGCTGAAGTTACTTGTGCTGGTTCTGCTTCTGCACAAGACTAGCTCTATCAACAATGAGTTATGGATATACAAGGTTTCCCTACTCTCCCTGTTGAGCTATTGGGTATTAGAATATCTGGAAGACTGGACATCATTGTCTTCAATTTTCTACCAACTGGCATCTTGCTCCAAGTTCCAATAGTTTCAAACCATGATCAAACAGAAGGCCTCAGTTTACCTCATGAACTCCTCTTACCTTCTTTGGACCCTGTTTTCCATAATATTCCTTGAACCTTGGTGTGAGTGATTTATATGTCCTGTTTAGAACTGAGCACTTTGTATTAATTGCTTTCTTATTGCTGTGATAAAACATCACAACTAGGGCAAAATATAGAAGAAAGGATTTATTTTGGCTTTTATTTCCAGAGTGAAAATCTATAATGGTTGATAGCATGACAGCAGAACAGAAAAATGACAGCTCATATCTTTTTTTTAACTCTTTATTTTTTAATTTCACTTTACATCCTGATCACAGTCCCCCTCCTCTCCTCTGAGCATCCCCTTCTGAGAAGGGGGAGGCCTCCATGTGTACCAACCCACCCTGGCACATCAAGTCACTGCAGGACTAGGCGCATACTCTCCTACTGAAGCCAGGCCAAGGCAGTCCAGTTAGGGAAACAGGCCCTACAGGCTGGCAACAAAGTCAGGGACAGCCCCTAGTTCAGTTTTTGGAGAACCCACATGAAGACCAAGCTGCACATCTGCTGCAAATGTGTGGAGGGCCTAGGTCCAGCCCATGCATGCTCTTTGGTTGGTGGTTCAGTCTCTGAGCTCCCACGGGCCCAGATTAGTTGACTCTTATCCCTCTGGGTCCCTCTATCCTTCCTCCAACTCTTCCACAAGACTCCCAGAGCTCCACCTAATGTTTGAGTTGGGTCTCAGCATCTATTTCAATCTGCTGCTGGGTGGAGCCTCTCAGAGAATGGTTATGCTAGGCTCCTGTCTGCAAGCATAGCAGAGTATCATTAATAGTGTCAGAGATTGGGTCTCACCCAGGGGATGGGTCTCAAATTGGGTCAGTATTGGTTGGCTCAGTCTTTGGTCCATCTTTGTTCCTGCACTTCTTATAGTCAGGACAAAATTGGGTCACAGGTTTTATAGGTGTGTTGCTATCTTTATCCCTCCACTGGCAGCCCTGCCTGGCTACAGGAGGTGGCTGCTTCAGGCTCCATATCCTCCACTGCTAGGAGTCTCAACTAGGGCCTCCCTCATAGACTTTCTGGAGCTTCCCCCAACCCAGATCACTGGCCCATCCTAGAGATTCATCTTCAGCGGATTTTCATTCTCTCTCCTGGCCCTCTCTCCCCTGTTCCTTCCATCCACCCACATCTGATGTCTATTTTATTCCCTCTTCTGAGTGAGATTCAACCATCTTTCCTTGGGCCCTCCTTGTTACTTAGCTTGTTTGGGTCTGTGGATTGTAGTGTGGTTATCCTATATCTTATGACTTATATATACTTATAAGTGAATACACGTCATGCATGTCTTTTTGTGTCTGGGTTACCTCACATAGGATATTTTCTAGTTCCATCCATTTTCCTGCAAGTTTCATGATGTCCTTGTTTTTAACAACTGAGTAGTATTACACTGCTTAAAGGTACCACATTTTCTTTATCCATTCTTCAGTTGAGGGATATCTGAGTAGTTTCCAGTTTCTGGCTATTATGAATAAAGATGCTATGGACATAGCTGAGCAAGTGCCCTTGTTATATGGTAGAGCCTCTCTTGGGTATATGCCCAGGAGTGGTATAGCTGGGTTCTCAGGGATAAGTATTCCCAATTTTCCATGAAAGTGCCAGATTGATTTCTGAAGTGGTTTTACAAGTTTGCAATCCCACCAGCAATGGAGGACCGCTCCCTTTGCTACACATACTCACCAGTATATGCTGTTGGTTGAGTTTTAGAACTTACCCATTCTGATGGGTGTAAGATGGAATCTCAGTCATTTTGATTTGCATTTCCTTAATGGCTAAGGATGTTAAACATTTCTTTAGGTGCTTCTCAGCCATTAGAGATTCCTCTGTTGAGATTCTCTGTTTAGCACAGTAACACACTTTTTGTTTTGTTTTGTTTTGTTTTGTTTTGTTTTGTTTTTTGAGACAGGGTTTCTCTGTGTAACAGTACTGGATGTCCTAGAACTTGCTTTGTAGACCAGGCTAGCCTTGAACTCACAGAGATCTGCCTGCCTCTGCCTCCCGAGAGTGAGGATTAAAGGCATGTGCCACCATGCCTGGCTCTCTAACACATTTTTTAATTGGGCTATTTGGTTTGTTTGTATCTACTTTCTTGAGTTCTTTATATATTATGAATATTAGCCCTCTGTAAGATGCAGGGTTGGTGAAAATTTTTCCCAATCTGTAGGCTGCTGTTTTATCTATTGACAGTGCCCTTTGCCATACAAAAGCTCTTCAGTTATATGAGGTCCCATTTATTAATTGTTGGTCTAAGTGCCTGAGCTGCTGGTGTTCTATTCAGGAAGTTGTCTCCTGTACCAATGCACTTAAGGCTGTTCCTCACTTTCTCTTCTATTAGGTTTAGTGTATTTGGATTTGTGTCAAGGTCTTTCATCCACTTGTAGTTGAATTTTGTGCAGGGTGATGAATACAGATCTATTTGCATTTTTCTACAGGAAGACATCCATTTAGACCAGCACCATTTGTTGAAGATGCTTTTCTTTTTCCATTGTATGGTTTTGGCTTCTTTGTCAAAACTGAAGTGTCCATAGGTGTGTGAGTTTATTTCTTGGTCTTCAATTCAATTCCATGGATCAACCTGTCTGTTTCTATGCAAATACCATGCAGTTTTTATTACTATTGCTCTGTAGTACAGCTTGAAATCAGGGATGGTGATACCGCCAGAAGTTCTTTTACTGTACAGGATTGTTTTTGCTGTACTGGGTTTATTGTTTTTCCATATGAAGTTCATAATAGTTCTTTCAAGGTCTGTAAAGAATTGTGTTGGATACCAACACACTGGAGACAGAAACATGCAGATCTCCGAGTTCAAGGCCAGCCTGACACAGAGAAAGCTCCAAATAGAAAAACTTAGATCCAGGGGGTGTGGTTCACACCTTTAATCCAAACAATTGGGAGGCACTTGTCTTTGATCCCAACACTTGGGAGGCAGAGTCAGGCACATAGGATTTACAATGATTTAAGTTTTAAAGCCGCATGCAAAAGGCATGCTGAAATTCAACGTGAATTGTCCTTTGAGATCTCAAAAATATACATTTAAAGGTATATTTTGTTCCAAAATATCAAAAGAATTTTTAAAATCCCAATTAAAAGATAATACTTTTTGTATTGTCAAACACACACACACACACACACACACACACACACACACACACACACAATTTGCTCTAGCAAAGGACAAAACTTGGAAGCAGGTAAGTTGACAGCCTAGCTCTGAAAAGACAGGGTAGCCAAGTCCTTCAAGATTCCTGCTTTATAATTAATGTCTGTCAGAGATACTGGGCAAAAAGGCTGAAGATAGATACTCCAGTGTATTGACAGAGTTTGGGGACTGTCTAGGCAGCCAGTTGTCTGCCATTTCTTAGTTTTGGAAGCTGCTGGTTCTGCACTTCCTGCTTATTCAGATATATTTATCCTTCTCAGGTCTCTGATGGTTGAAGAATAGACAGTTATATTCTCACAGATAAGTTTTAAATTGTTTAGGAATTAAAAGGATGTTCAAGGTCTAAGAAAATGTTTTTAAGTTGGTAATGCAAGTTAGGATGGAAACTGAGTTAGGTAAACAACTTTAAACTCATCGAGATAGATAAGTAAGAGAATATTAATATTAGTTACCAAATACACATGGACTGGACATTGGGAATGTATGTTACGCCTTATAATTTTCATAATTGTGGCCTAATTGTTCTTATTATTTTGTATTGTATTCATTGTTTTTAAGAAAAAGAGCCTTTTATTGGACTAAAAGGGGAAGCTGTTGGGGGGAAGACATATCTTAAATTAAAAAAAAAAAAGGAGATAGGAGGGTGAGGGGGAAGAGGGTAGGAGGGTGGGACCTGGAGTGGGAGGAGGAAGGGGATTGTGATTGAGATGTAACTTGAAGAAATAAATAAATGTTGGGGAAAAAAGAATTGTGTTGGTATTTTGATGGGAATTGCATTGAATCTGTAGATTGCTTATGGCATGATGGCCATTTTTACTATGTTATTCCTTCCAATCCATGAGCATGGGAGATCTTTCAATTTTCTGATATCTTCTTCAATTTCTTTCTTCAGAGACTTGAAGTTCTTGTTATAAAGGTCTTTCAATTGCTTGGTTAGATTACACCAAGATATTTTATATTACTTGTGGCTATTGTGAAGGGTGTTGTCTCCCTGATTTCTTTCTCAGCCCATTTATCATTTGTATAAAGGATGGCTACTGATTTTTTTGAGTTAATTTTGTATTCAGACACTTTGCTGAAGGTGTTTATCAGCTGTAGGAGTTTTCTGGTAGAATTTTTGGAGTTGTTACGTATACTATCATATCATCTGTAAATAGCAATAGTTTGAATTCTTCTTTTTCATTCCATAGCCCCTTGATCTCCTTTAGTTGTCTTATTGCTCTAGCTAGAAATTCAAGTACTATATTGAAGAGATACAGAGAGAGTGGGCAGCCTTGTCTTATCCCTGATTTTAGAGGAATTGCTTTAAGTTTCTCTCCATTCAATTAATGTTTGCTATTGGCTTGCTGTATATTGCCTTTATTGTGTTTAGTTATAGGCCTTGTATCCCTGATCTCTCCAAGACTTTTAACATGAAGGGGTGCTGGATTTTGTCAGAGGCTTATTCAGCATCTAATGAGATGATCATGTGGCTTTTTTTCTTTCAGTTTGATTATATGGTGGATTACTTTGATGGATTTTCATATATTGAACCACCCACCACCCCTGAAACCCTGGAATGAAGCCTACTTGATTATGGTGGATATCCGTGGTTTTTATTCATTCTTGGACTCAGTTTTGGAATATTTTATTAAGTATTCTTGTATCAATGTTCATAAGGGAAGTTGGCCTGAAATTCTCTTTCTTCATTGAGTCTTTGTGTGGCATAGGTATCAAGGATGACTGTGGCCTTCTACAATGACTTTGGAAATGTTCCCTCTGTTTCTATTTTGTGGAATAGTTTGAGTATTGATATTGACTCTTCTTTGGAAGTCTGGTAGAATTCTGCTCTAAAATCATCTGGTCCAGGGCTTTTTTAGATCGAAAGACTTTTAATGAGTGCTTCAATTTCCTTAGGGGTTATAGGACTACTTAAATTGTTTACCTGATCTTGATTTAACTTTGGTAAGTGGTATCTATCAAGAGAATCATCCATTTCATTTAAACTATCAAATTTTGTGGCGTATAGGCTTTTGAAGTGAGACCCAATGATTCTTTGGATTTCTTTAATGTCTGTTGTTATGTACCCTTTCTCACTTCTGATTTTGTTAATTTGAATATTATTTCTCTGGCTTGTAGTTAGTTAGGCTAAGTGTTGTCTATCTTGTGGATTTTCTCAAAGAATATCCTTTATGTTTCCTTGATTCTTTGTATTGTTCTCTTTGTTTCTAACTTATTTATTTCAGCTCTGAGTTTGATTACTTCTTGGCATCTACTCTTTTTTGGTGTGTTTGGCTTTTTGTACTAGAGCTTTCAGGTGTGCTGTTAAGTTGTTAGTATTCTTTCTCTCCCAATTTCTTTATGAAGACAATTAGTGCTATGACCTTTCCTCTTAGCACTGCTTTGTGTCCTGTAAGTTTGGATATGGTGTACCTTCATTTTCATTGAATTCTTACTTCTTATTTATATTTATTCTTATTTCATAATTTCTTCCCTGATCCAGTGGTCACTGAGTAGAGAGTTGTTCAGTTTCCATAAGTTTGTAGGCTTACTGTTGTTTCTGTGGTTGTCAACATCCAAGTTTAATCCATGGTGGTCTAATAAGATATAAGGGATTATTTTGATATTCTTGTATCTGTTGAGATTTGCTTTGTGACAGAGTATATGGTCTGTTTTGGAGAAGGTTCCATGAAGTGCTGAGAAAAAAAGTATATTCTTTTGTGTTCAGGTGAAAAGTTTTGTAGATATCTGTTTAGCTCATTTGATTCATAATGACAATTAGTTTCATTATCTCTCTATTTAGTTTCTGTCTCAATGGCATGTACACTGATGAAAGTGAGGTATTGAAGTCTCCCACTATTAATGTGTGGGGTTTAATGTGGGATTTAAGCAGTAATAATTTTTTATGGATGCGTGTGCACTTGCTTTGGGGGCATAGATATTCATAATTGAGACATCATCTTGGTGGATTTTTCCTTTGATGAGTATAAAGTTTCCCTCCCCATCTCTTTTAATTACTATTGGTTGAAAGACTATTTTATTAGATATTGGAATGGTTACTCATGCTTGTTTCCTGGATCTGTTTGCTTGGAAAACATTTGTCCATACCTTTACTCTAAGGTAAAGTATATCTTTGTTGCTGACATATGTTTCTTGTATGAAGCAAAATGCTGGATCCTGCTTACACATCCACTCTGTTAACCTCCATCTTTTTTATCATGGTATTGAGTCCATTGATGCGGATAGATTTTAATGACCAATGATTGATGATTTCTGTTATTTTGATGTTGGTAATTGTAGAATGTGTGTGTGTGTGTGTGTGTGTGTGTGTGTGTGTGTGTGTGTGTGTTTCCCTTCTTTTGGTTTTGTCTTTGAAAATCATTTATTTTTCCTTGATGCTTCTTTGGGTGTAGTTATCCTCCTTGTGTTGGAGTATTCCTTCTAGTATCCTCTGTAGGGTTGGATTAATGGAAAGGTATTGTTTAAATTTGGTTTTATTATGTAATATCTTGTTTTCTCCATCTGTGGTGATTGAAAATTTGTTGGATGTAGTAATCTGGACTGGTATCTGTGATTGCTTAGAGACTCCATGGCATATGCCCAGGGCTATCTGGCTTTTAGAGTCTCTGTTGAAAAGTCTGGTGTCATTCTAATAGGTCTGCCTTTATATGTTACTTGGCCCGTATCCCTTGTGGCTTTTAATATTCTTCCTTTGTTCTGTACATTTAATGTTTTGATTATTATGTAGTGGGAGGATTATTCTTTTTTGGCCCAGTCTATTTATTGTTCGGTAGCTTCTTAGATGTTTATAAGCATCTCTTTCTTTAGGTTACAGAAATTTTCTTCTATGCTTTTGTTGAAATAATTTCTGGGCCTTGGAGCTTGGAATATTCTCCGTTTTCTATTCCATTTCTTCTATTGTATCCTGTATGCCTGAGATTCTCTATGTATCTCTTGTATTCTGTTTATGATACTTGTATCTGTAGATCCTATTCTTTCCTAGGTTTTCCATCTCCAGGATTGCCTCAGTTTGTGTTTTCTTTTTTGCTTCTATTTCCATTTTCAAGTCTTAAACAATTTTGTTCATTTCCTTCTCCTGTTTGATTATATTTTCCTGTATTCCTTTCAGGGATTTATTTATTCATTTCCTTCACCTGTTTGTTTATATTTTTTCTATATTTCCTTGGGGGGCATTTTTTTGTTTCCTCTTTAAAGAAAAGCCTCTATCATCTTCATAAGATTAAACTTAAGTTTATTTTCTTGAACTTCAGGTGTGTTAAGATAGCCAGGGCTTGCTGTAGTAGGCTAGCTGGGTTTTGATAGTGCCACATTGCCCTGGGTTTTGTTGATTGTGTTTTTACACTGACCTTTAGCCATCTGCTTGTCCCTGGTGTTGGCAGACCTGGTTGATTGCTGCAGGTCTCTGGTAGTCCCTGATAGCCACCAACCTCTACAATTTCAGGTAGAGCTGTGACCTGGGAAATGGTTTGCAGAGAGGAAAGAGCAGACCTCACCACTAGGGGATTTGCCCAGAGGGACCCATCAGGCAGGGAATTGAACAGCTCACATTTTTTTAATCTCAACTACTACAAATCAGAGAGAGAGAGTGACATAGAAGCAGAAGAAGCTTTTTTAACTCTCAAAGTCAAACTCCAGTGATATATTTTCTCCAAGAATGCACTTTCAAAACATCCAAAATTATGCCACCTAGTGGGGACCAAGTGTTCAAATATCTGAGCCTATGGGAAATGTTTCTCAATCAAACATCCATATTCCACTCCCTAGCCTCCAAATGTTTAAGGCCATATCGTAATGCAAAATTCCCCTAGTCTTTCACAGTCTTAACATTATTTAAAGGTCCAAAGTCACTCCTGAGACACAAGGCCATCTCCAAGTATAAATCCCTGTAAAATCAAAAAACACATTATATATTTCCAATATGTAATGCCCTGAAACTCACATTACCAATGAACTAAAGCAAGACTGAAAGTGAGAAAACAGTAAATCCTGTAGCTCCATATCCAATCTCTGCAAATTTTATTTCAGGGGCTCCACTCCTCTAGCTTTGCTGCCAACAAAATACATCCTTCTCATAGAATAGTTCCCCTTACAACATGCAGTTTCCTTGACAGATCTCCCACAACTCTGGAATCTCCAGCATCCTGGTGTCTCCACTGCAACCAAGACTTCACATTTGCAGCTTTACATAATGGCTTCTCAGGGTCTCTTGCTCCATGAGGACCTACACACAGGCACTACTACATCCTGTACAGCCTTGGCAACAATCTTAAACCATGGAGGAAAAATCACTCTTATATCCTAAATATCTCTAACTCCAACACCACATAGACAACATGGCCAAGTTTGCCTACCAGTTTAGAATGGTCCATACCCCTGTCCTCATTCACATTTGCGACACTGCTTTTGCTCACTTGCTTTTCAGGAACAGAAAAATGAACCTATGTTCTTTCCCAAGTTGGAAATTTATCTCAGAGGACCTTGATCTGAGACTACGCTTCTCTGTATTCCAAAGCAGAGAAAGTCACTTCATAATGACACTAATCTCGCAATCAAAACTTCTTTTCTAACATAGGCAGTGCTGCAACATGAACTTCCCAGTGTTCTTTTTCTCTACAAACCACATTTTCTACTTCTTTCCATCCTATTTGCTCTTTCTCATTCTAGATCTATGTAAGAGTTGTTAATAGTAATGATGTCACAGATTCGATATTAGGCTGTCTTGAAATTTCCTCCACCAAAGAAATTTGCTCATTGAATTTTAATTTCACCTCAGGCAAGTTTTTAGGGCAAAACCGAGGTAAACAGAATATTTTTTTCTAAAATATCTTAGGATGGCCTCCAGCCCAGTTGCTGCTACTATTCCTTTCTGCAACCTCTTGAGCTGCTCCCACAGTGCACACTGTTCTCAGCCCCACAGGTTCTTTCTAGAAAGGACTTTCAATCTCTACTCACAGCATTCAACTGTTTCTCTAGACTAAAGTTCCACATACTCCCACATTCCTCCATAAAACAACATGGTTGGGTTCTTCACAGTGATACGTCTCTCCTGGTAACAACCTCTGTTAATTACTTTTCTATTGCTGTGATAAAAACACTCTCACCAAGGCAACTTGTAGAGGATGGAGTTTATTTTGTCTTACAGTTCCAGAGATTTAGGGTCCATAATTGTGAGGGCAGCATGGTAACATGTGGGAGGCCTAGTTACCAACTAGAGCAGAAAGCTCACACCCTCTAACTCAAGAACTCAGAACTAGCAAACTAGAAGGGGTATGAATCTTTATACTCTCAAAGCCCATACCCAATGGCATACTTTCCCCCAATAAAGTGGCATCTCCTAAAAACCTCCCCCAAACAACACCACCAACAGGGGAACAAGTTCTCAAATGTCTGTGCCAATGATGGGCATTTTATAATTCAAACCACTATATGCTTCAAAGAGGCTTTTTCTTAGCACTTTGACCAGTTGTGAACCTCTGTGTTAATGGCTGCTCACTCCAAGAAATTGCTCTAATGAATATTGAAAGCAAAAACTAATGTATGAGTATAAACATAAGTATTCATAAAGCTGTTTGCCATCATGTCACTTAGCAAAATAACAGAAGTATGTTCCCCTCTAGACCCAATGGCTTCCCCAGCCATGAGTAGCAGCTTTGAATTCCCTTCTGTAGGATGCATGTTAAATTCACCGTAACATTCATGCTACTATTATACTAGTGAGCATATGTTGATAGGAAGGTCATTATCACAATCAAGGGTGTTGCAGTTGAGTAGTACTGTTGATGATTTTGGTCCCACAACCACATCCATGGCTTCTACCACTTAAGGCTAACCTAGAGAGAGGGGATCCAGCTCAGTTCTAGCTTGGTATCTTCAATAATAGTATCTCAGTTATGGACAAGCAGGAGCAATAGTAATAGTCTGGGTTATTTGGGGGATTTCTGGGCCTCACTGGAAAAAAAACTCATAAGATATTATATACCCAATAGTAGGATTTTTGTTTAACAACATTTGGCTTCTAAGGGAAGCAATGCCCAATCATGCAATGTGCCTCCATTAAAATGGATTTTTTTAATTATGTTTTTTAGTAGACTAAAAACACAATAGCTTTCCATAGGCCTTTTTCATACATCCTTACTTAGATTATCTCTCTGCCCCCTTCCCTGTTCTCCACTCCCATTCCAGCTTAAATCTTTCTACTTACAATGTTTTCCCACTCTTCTTTCTTATATCCTCCCCAACACCTATAGTTTCTTCTCCTTTCCTCTTTAATAGGCCTTTTATAGCTCTCTGGCCTTTATAGGCACTCCCAAATTAAGCATACAAATCTAAACATTCAAAGTTATGATCTACAAAAAGTGAAAAACATGTTACCTTGATCTTTCCAGTCCTGAATTACCTCATTTAATATAATGTTTTCCAGTTCCATCTGTTTTCCTAAAATTTCCATAATTTCATTTTCTTTACAAATGAATAATATTCCATTATGCAACTGTATCACATCTTCACTATTCATTTGTCATTTTATGGACATCTGAGCTGATTTCATTTCTTAGATGTTGTGAATAAAGAAACTGTGTCTGCAGTAATATAAAATCCTTTAACTATATGCCTAAGCATTTGCTTGAATGATAAGAAAAGGAAAAATATCTCCTTGTTGTGTTTATTGTTGTTGTATATGAAGAATCTAATATGCTTATATTTGTTGGCCTTAAACTTGTAATCCTCCCGCCTCTACATTCTAAATGCTGAGATAGCAGACATGTACCACTATGCTCAGCTTTATGCAGAGCTGAGATCAAACGTAGGATTTCACTCATGCTAGGCAATTCTACCAACAAGAACTACTTAAGTGTCTAAGTGATGTTAAGTCTACTCTTGACAGTTAAAGAACCTCATCTAATACCACTTAAGGTATTCAAAGCCTCACTTTACTCTCTGGGCAGTGTACTAGCTAGTTGCTGTCACTTTGACACAAATGAGAGTTACTTGAGAAGAGGTAACCTAAATTGAGGAATTGCATCTATCAGATTGTCCTGTGGACAAGTCTGTGGGGCATCTTTTTTATTAATTAATGATGTGATGTGGGAGAGTCCAACCCACTATGGACAGTGCCATCCCTAGTCAGGTTGTCCTGGGTAGCATAAGAATGAAAGCTGAACAAGTCATGGAAGATACTCAAGAAGCACATTCCCCCAGGGTCTCTGCTTAATTTCCTATCCACATGCTCCTGCCTTGAGTTCTTGCTTTGGCTTTCTACAGTCTTCAGGACTGTAAGCTGTAAGCATTTTTTTTATTTTTATTTTATTTTATTTTTTTTGGATTTTAACAAGCCTTCGCCTGAATTGGGCAATCTTGGCCCATCTAAGCTAGCTCTTAATCTGCTACTCAAATATGACCCCATATATACATACGTCCCCTTGGACTGCCATTCTCCACACTATGCCGATGTTCCTGGCCATGTGGAATGAGGTTCTTTTTTCTAACCCATGGCGTGTTCCTCCTTCTTCCTGTTCCTGGCTGGAATGCTTTAATCCTCTGTCTAAAGCAAAGGCTTCCTGTTCTAATCTCAGGAAGTCCCACCTTTCTCTGTCTTTGCCCAATCTCAGGCCTGAGCATTTTATTTAACCAATCAGAGTCAATATAAGTAAGCTGTAAGCATTTTATCATAGCAACAGATAGCAAAACAGAAGAGGTTAATTCCGAAAATAGATGGGACTAATTTTTGTTAGACAAACTGACAATTGCCTGATTTTCTCTCATTTACTGATTATTTTGGTATATGAGAACTGTTGAACAGAGTGTTATCTTCAGAAATGTTACAGTATTTTAGTTATCCATAGGCTGCCATTTGTCCTACATTTTTTATGCCCGTGTTAAATTTGCCATATCCATCAAGGATTTAAACAGTAAGAGACTTTACCTAACTCTTGGGCTATTTGTCTTCATTCTAGTACCAACTTCATTATAAAATAATGGATAATGCATCTTTTTTAGTTGAAACCTTTTCTGAAGAACATGCAGTTTACTAATCCTGCTGGAGACCAAGTGAATTTGGATGAGAAAATGAAACTGAATGCAGAATATGACATTCTCAACTATTGGAACTTTCCAGAAGGTCTTAGACTTAAGGTGAAAGTTGGAAAGTTTTCCCCATATGATCCACTTGATCAGCAATTATCTGTATCTGAGACCATGATAGAATGGGCCACAGGAATTACAGAGGTGAGTTTGGTATAACTGTAACACTTTGAACTACATGTAGTGAAACACATCTTCTTTGGGCTCCCACCCCTGACCAAGAAGCTGTCTACAATGGACACTCTCACAAAAGAAAAAGTAGTTTTTCCAATGGAATCTCACTTCAGGGTAGGTCCTATAACCAGGAAACTCAGTGGTATTTATGTAAACTTTTTATATTATATTTCTTTTATTTTAATTTTAATATTTCTTAAATATTTAATTATAAGTATTAAATATTTGTTAAATAACATTTAATAAGAACTACATATATATGTAAATTCTTAATTTTTATTGAGGAATACTATCCCATTCTGTATCACAATTCATTCCTTTTTTTATTTTGTGAATTTCACGTCATCCACCCTCTTCCCTCTCATTTCCCACCTCCCCTCCCATCCATCCTCTACCCTTGAAATCTCTCCGAATATTTTTTTTAATCTCATTGTGGAAGCTATAGTATGTCTCAGTGTACCCCACAATATTCCCTTTTGTCCACAATTCTTTGCTTGCAAATGTTCATTATAATGACTCCTTGATCTGGTATGAGGTCTCTGGCTTCTGCTACTTTCCTAATACTGGAACCTCACTGGGACATCTTTTAGATATTCTGTTGTTGCCTGTGTCATGGAGATCCTGTAGTTTTGGGTCTGTGGCCTCTTCATGCACTCCAGCAGTTCATCCATAGGGTGTATGTTGGGGTGGACCACCTCAAAGCCCTGTTCTGGGACTGCAATCCCCACATCCAGAGCAGTTCTACTGTGCTAAACAGATAAAATGCAGGTCCTGCTCTCCCAAGTGCCACAGCAGGTAAAGGGCAGGGACAGCTCTCTTGCTCTCATGACCCCATCAGGGCCACCTCTCTGGCCTGCTACCTGTAGCAGGGGCATCAGAGGGTAGAGGGGATCTCTCCCTTGCCATCATCATCAAAAGGCAGACAAAAGGCAAGGCTGGCTCTCCCATACTCACACCCTCAGGGCCAGCTCACTCATACCCCACACATCCAGGGCCACCTGTACTCTGCTGTCCAGCAGAGGTGCAGGGCCTGCTCTCCCGAGTGCTACAGCATGTGAGGGACAGGGACAGTTCTTCTGTTCTTGTAACCCCATTGAGGCCATATTATATTTTATTTGTTTGGACATTTTTTGTCTTATTGGTCTTTTTCTTGAGAGAGAGAGAGTGTGTGTGTGTGTATGTGTGTTTCTTGAGGTTTTGTTTGTTTTCAGATTTGTTTCCTTGTTTTATTTTGAACAGAGAGAAAGAATAGGCATGGAGTTGAGTGACTGGGAAGTTTGGTGAGATTTGAGAGGCATTGGAGAATGAGAGATGCATGATCAAAATATTTTGTATGAAAAAGTTTTTAAATACATTTTTATATTATATTATCTATTTTTCTTTATTTTTTCTTTTGCCTGATAGTTTCTATGGCTTTTTATATACTAATATTTTTATATTTTATATAGAAATTTTAAAAACATTATTTGGGTACTAAATATAACTTAAATATAAAATATTATATGTTATGTTTTATATTATATAAACTATACAATTTGATAAAATAAAAATAAAATTACCTACAAAACTGAAAAAATTTTCTGGATTTTTGCTTCCTGATTGCTTACTCATACACTAAAAATGCATATTTTTTGGTTATTGGCTTTTCTTTATTTACTCAAAAGGTTTTCCATACAGTATATTCTGATCATGCATTTCTCCTGCTGTGAATCCTTGCAGATCCTCCCCACCTTACCACTAACCCAATTGTATTACTTTTGTTTCACTCTCTTTAAGAAAAAAACCCAGAAAGTACACATAAAAAATAATAAAATAAAATACACAAAAATGGAAACCAAAATATATAGGTAAAAGACCAATAAGACAAAAGATGCTCAAACAAAGCAATGTGAGAGAAAGGGCCTATAAAATTACCATTGGCTTTCTTTTATGCTGACCAACTACCCCTCAGCATACCCTGAATTGTGACTAATATACCCAATGAGACTCCATCAGAAAAGAGTAAGTTTTCCTTTGCAAGCAAGTATCAATTAAAGATAGCTTCTTGGTTAGAGGTGGGATCCTGGGTCCACTTCCATCTGTCCATGCTGGGCCACTATCTGGCTTGAACCTGATATAATCCTATGCATGCTGCCACAGTTTCTGTGAGTTCACGTGTGCAGCAGTTGTGTTATGTCTGGGGGACACTGTTTCTGTGGGGTCACCCACCATCTCTAGCTCTTAGAATCTTTTGGCCTTCCCTTCACGATAGATGGCTGAACACTGAGGGAAGGAGTTTAATTGAGAAATCATATTTAGGATTGAGGGCTCCAAAGTCTCTCACTCTCTGCACATTGCCCAGATGTGTGTCTCTGTGTTAGTTCCCATCTACTCTAAGAAGAAGCTTTGTTCATAAGAGCTGAGTGACACGCTGATCTAAGGATATAGGATAATGCCCCTAGGAGTAATTTTATTGCTATGTTCCTTTAGCAAAACAACATTATTTGGTTTTCCCTTTGGTCTATGGTCTATCCAGTCTTAGGTTCTTTGCTACACTGAAAGTGTCATGCATGGATTAACCTTATGGAGTGGCCCTGAAAACCAATCAGAAAGTGGTTGGTTATCCCCTAAATGTTTGTGCTACTATTGTGCCAGCATATCTTGAACAAAGGTTACATACAGTTGTAAGTCTCAGGGTGGCAGTTGAGATGATGATTACCTTCCTCCTCTAGTAGCATCCAAAGTACCTTCCAGGACCATGAATGTTAGTTACTCGGTAGGGGTAAAGCCTCTATTAGACATCAACTCAACTTCTATGTGTTTGATGACATATGTAAGTCTTGTCTGCAGCAACGGAGTTTTACCATCAGTTTGTGGAGAGCAACCAACAGACTTTAAATAGCCTGATATGTCTGGCCAATGATTCACTAGATGTAACCCATTCCTAGCAATGGAGGTTTCACTTGTAGTATAAGATGCCCTAGTTGAGGCATAGACTCCAATATTTGGTGACTCCATTTAGATTTCTTTCATATATGTATATATTTTACAAAGCTTCTATAATAGCCAGTTTCCATATGGTCCTTAGTGTAAATTGCCCTTTACCATATTCCTTTCCTGACCCCTCTTCCATTCCCATCTGCATTTAATCCCACCATTCCAGTCTTCTCCATCACTCCATAACAATGTATTCCATACCTCTTCCATGTGAGATCCTCACCTCCTACAAGTCACTTATCAGTTACCTACCTTCTGTAGTTATACACAATGTAGCATGCATATTGAAGGTTTAAAAGCTAACATTCAGCCAGGAATGGTGGCACACACCTTTAATCCCAGCACTCGGGAGGCAGAGGCAGATGGATCTCAGTGAGTTTGAGGCCAGCCTGGTCTACAAAGTGAGTCCAGGACAACGAGGGCTTGTTACACAGAGAAATCCTGTCTTGAAAAAAAAAAGCTAACATTCATGTATAAGAGAATACATACAATAGTTGTTTTTGTTTCTGGGTTGCCTAACAATTTTTTTTCCCTAGTTCCATCCATTTATCTGCAAATTTCATTTTCCTTTTTTTAACTTTTTGATTGTGAATTTCACATCATGAACCCCAATCCCACTCATCTCCCCTTCCCTTCATATCCATCCTTCCCCCAGCAGCCTCGCCCCTGACAAAGAAAATAAAAAATAAATTATTTTTAAAATCTTGTCATAGAAGCTATAGTGTGTCAGTGTGTCACACAGTATACCCTTTTGTCCACACATTTTCACTTGTAAATGTACATTGCAATGAGTCATTGGTCTGATTGAAGGCCTCTGGTCTGCTATAACATCAACCCTAGATCTTCACTAGGACTTCTCTCAGATATCCTGCTGTGTCCCTGTGTCATGGAGTGTCTGAAGCTTTGGATGTGCAGGACCAGCCCCTTTATGTGCTCTAGCAGTTCATAGATGGGGTAGATGTTGGAGCAGGCCAACTCTAAGCCCTGGGTGTTGCCTTGGGTAGTAACTGAGTTAGTCAGCCTGCCAGCTCTCCCACACCCAAACCACCAGGATGAATTCTCCAGCACTGCCCTCAGTAGCTCACCCAATGGCTCAGCCAGCAAAGGACAGGGCCATCTCTTCTGCTCTCATTATATAAATGTATCACATTTTCCTTATCCATTCATTTCTTGATGGACATTGAGGCTGTCTCCAAGTTCTAGATGGAATAAACAGATCAGTAATGGACATTATTTTGGTAGTAGGATATAGAGCCCTTTGGGTATGTCCAAGAGTGGTATAGCTGGATCTTGAAGTAGATTTATTTATTCCCAGCCTCCTAGTATACTATTATACTGATTTCCATAGTAACTGTAGTAGTTTGCATTTTCACCAGAAGTGTACAAGTATTCTCCTTACCCCACTTCCTCACCAACATAAGCTGTCATTTATTTTGTTGGTCTTGTCCATTCTGAAGGATGTAAGAAGAAATCTCAAAGTAAGTTTAATTTGCATTTCTCTGATGGCTAAGGATATTGAGCATCTCTTTAACTGTTTCTCAGCCATTTGTATTTCCTCGATTGAGAACTCTCTGCTACATCCTGTACTTCATTTTTAATAGACTGTGAGCTTGTTGTAAATCACCTTTATTATGATAAGATATGCCCCTTGTATCTCTAATCTCTTCAGTTATAAAGGGGTATTTGGTGTTGTCAAAGGCCTTTCTGTATGTAATGGAATGATCTTGCAGTTTCTTCCACCCTGTTTATATGGTGCATTACATTTATCAATTTACATATGTTCAACCATCCATACATCATTGAGATGAAGCAAACTTGTTTGTGGTAGACAATCCTTTTGGCATGTTCTTGTATATGCTTTACAAGTATTTTGTTGAGATTTTTGCATCTATGTTCATAAGGGATATTGATCTGTAATTTTCTTTTTCGTTGTGTTTTTGTGTAGGGTACTTATCTGGATAAAAATGGTCTTATAAAAAATTAGGGAATATTTTTTAAGTTTCCTATTTTGTGAAACAATTTCAGGAATATTGGCTTAATTTTTTTTGAAGGTCTACTAGAATTCTGTACTGAATTCTAGTTCACTAGGCAAATCCATCTTGCCATGTGCCTTTTTAATTTGGGACACTTTTAATTACTTTTTCTACTTCCCTTGGGATTATGGACCCAATGAACTTGTTTATGTAATCTTGATTTAACCATAGTAGGTCACATAAATCAAGAAATTTTAGACATATAGTATGGGATAACTATACTACAATACAGAGACCCAAAGGAACTATAGGATAGCAAAACTATCCTATGAGAAATTCCATCTAGCAGCAGATCAAAACAGATGCTGAGACACACAGTCAAACATTAGATGGAGCTGAGGAGGAACAAAGAGACCTGGAGGAGTCAAGATCAACACACGAAGATCAACAGAACCAACCAACCCTCTAGGACTCTAGAGGCTTACAGAGACTGAAACACTAACCAAAAAAAAAAAAAAAGAAAGAAAAGAAAAAAGAAGCTTAGACTAGACCTAGACCCCACCTATACAAACATAGATGGTAGGCAACTTGGTCTTCATACAGATCGTTTAGCAAGTGGTGGGGTGAGGGCCATCTCAGTCATGGACTTTGTGATAGTTAGTGGGACATTTACTCTAGTGGAGCTGCCATGTAGGGCCCCAGAGCAAGAGGAAGCTCTTAGCCCTTATGTGACTGATGAACTAAGGGGGGTTGATATGTGGGGGGTCCCCTCACTTGAGGCAAAGGATAGGTAGAAGAGGGGGTTGGGGTGGGAGGGTGAGACCAGGAGGGGAGAAGGGGGTTGTGATCAAAATGTAACTTGAATTAATAAATAAATGTTTTTTTTAAAAAGAGAGATTCAGGGCCACTGTTAGAGAAAGGTTTATGCATGGTTTTCAAATGCTAATTTCAATGCTCTGAGATCTAGTTACCATCCTATCTGAGGCATTCTCTGATTGGATAATAAGAGTTTCTGAGGGCCAATTAGCTGGGCAGAGAGAGAATAGAAAGGCAGGACTTCCTGGGAGAAAGAAAGAAACTCTGACAAGAGACAGAGGAAAGGGACATGGAGAAAAACAGACATGTCTGTAGGCTCAGAAGGTACAGCAAACCACACGGCTGGTTGGGACTAGGTGGTCAGGTTAACTTAGGTGAGCTGGTTGAGAGTCTCCCCAGCTAAGGCATAAGTGTTGAAACATTAAAAGGTCTTAGTGCATTTATTTTATGGGCATAAGGGTTGCCCAGGATCTCAGACCTCTTCACATGGAGACACAAGGCTCATCAAAGTAAGGTAAACTCTTCTTTGAGTTTGTCTTTTTCATCAAGAAACCTAATAGCTCTAGAAAAGCAAGGTCTGATTTTTATATATGAAATCCATTAACCAGGCAGCTGTTGATAAAATGATAAAGCTACAGATTGCTATCAACATTATCAGATATCTGAGAAGGTTAAATTATAGCAGGAAGTGTGGTGATTTGAATAGAAATGGCCCCCATAGACACATGTGTTTGAATGCTTGGCCCAAACGGAGTGGCATTATTAGGAGGTGTGGCCTTGTTAGAGTAGGTATGGCCTTGTTGGAGGAAGTATGTCACTGTGAAGGTGGTCTTTGAGGTTTTAAAAGCTCAAGTCTAATCAGTGTGACACATAATCTCCTTCTGCTGCCTGTGGATCAAGATGTAGAATTCTCAACTCCTTATCCAGGATATGTTCCTGGATGCTGCCATGATTCCTGCTATGATGATAATGAACTAAACCTCTGAAAAAGTAAGATAATCCCAATTAGCTATTTTCCTTTATAAGAGTTGCTGTGGTCATGGTGTCTCTTCACAGTATTAAAGCCCTAACTAAGACAAAAGTTGGTACCAGAAACTGGGGTACTGCTGTGATAGGCCTGACCATGATTTTGTTTGGAGGAATTTGGACTTTGGAATTTTGGGGTTAGGAAAACAGTGTAATGCATTAACTACTGCTTAATGGGCCTTACTAGTAAGTAGAAGCATGGAACACAGTGGTGCTGAGGGTGATTTGAACTGTGGGGAGAAGGCTCAGGAGGTTTCAGAGGAAAAGAATTTTAATATGTTGCCTAGAAATCTTTCTTATGATATTTTGTAGAAGAATGTGGTTCTTTGGCCCTTCTCTGAAGAGCCTGACTGAGGCAAAAGTGAAAATTTTTGGATTAATTCCATTGGCAGAGGAAATCTCAAAACAGTCCAGTATTGACTGTGTTGTGTTGCTGTTAGTTTTCACTCTTATAAAGATCTATATTGGAGAGGAGCAACCTGAACAAGAAAAAGGACAAAATGTGCAATTCAAAGTGAAGGGACGCTCAAAGAAGTAGAATGGGTCTAAATCCTCTGTTCAGGGTGATAAACTGATTAGAGGATAGCCTGCTGTTAAATGGAATAAAGGAAGTGGTGACCTCAGGACAAGACTCAACTCAGCTAAGCTTCCATCTTGTGAAAAAAAATTTAAAACTTAGGTCCATGGAGGTACATGGAGCTACAACTTGGAGCACTCAGGAGACAGAGGCAAGCAAATATCTAAGTTTGACGGAAGCCTGGTCTAAAGAATGAGTTCCAGGACAGTCAAGCTTAGTGAGTGAAGGAAACCAAAGAAAACAGAAAGCTGTTGAAGATATAATTGAACAAGGGGCCATGCTCCAGCCCCAGCAAGCAGCAGAATTTGGCAGTTTTGGCCACACAGTTCTGGCTTTAGAGTCAAAGATAGATGAAAAGAATTATGGAATCTCCCTCCATGACTAAGGAAAGCCACCAGGGCTAGGGGTGTCCTTTAATGGAGGCCCAGAGGGGTCAATGTGTGAAGCTGTAGATTGCCTTGGAGACCCCAAAATGTAGGAGATGCTTGAGCCCTGGGATACCTTCCAGGAGAGCTACTAAGATGGAATAGAATCAGCCCAAGAGAAAGAAGTGTGTTTCAGTCATCAAAGCTGAAAGGAGCTGGAGATCTAAAGAACACTGACATCAGACATGGAGGTGCAGAGTTTGAAGTTTACCCAGCAGCTTTTCAGTCTTGCTTTGGTCTAGTACTTCTTCAGTGTGCTCCCTTTCCTCTCACTTAGAATGGTAATGTATATCCTATGTCATTATATGCTGAAATTATGTGATCTGCTTTTTATTTTGATTTTACATGGGATTACAGTTAAGAAGTTGCATGAACCTCAGAAGAGACTTTTAACTTCAGACTTTTAAACAAGTTTGAGAGTTTTATACACTGTGGGAACTTTTGAAGTTGGACTGAATGAATGTCTGCAATATGGTATGGCTACAAGTCTATTGGGGTCAGGTAATGGAAGGTGTTGGTTTGAATAGGAATGACCCCCGTAGTCTCATGTGTTTGAATGTGTGACCCGTGGAGAGTGCCCTATTAGGATATGTGGCCTTTTTAGAGTAAGTATGGCCTTGTTGAAGGAAGTGTGTCACTGTGGAGGTGGGCTTTGAGGTATTATAAGCTCAAATCTGGCCAGTGTAACACACAATCTCCTTCTGCTGCCTGCAGATCAAGATGCAGAACACTTAGCTCCTTCTCTACCACCATGTCTGCCTAGAAGCTGTCATGCTTCTTGTCATGATGGTAATGGACTAGACCTCTGAAACTGTAAGCCACCCCCAATTAAATGTTTTCCTTTACAAGAGTTGCCATAGTCATGGTGTCTCTTCACATCAATAAAATCCTAAGATAAGAAGTATAATCTAGGGCTGGAGAGATGGCTCAGTGGTTAAGAGCACTGCCTAGTGCTCTTCCAAAGGTCCTGAGTTCAATTCCCAGCAACCACATGGTGGCTCACAACCATCCACAATGTGATCTGGTGCCCTCTTCTGGAATGCAGGTGTACATGCAGACAGAGCACACATATGCATAAAATAAATAAAATAAATCTTTAAAAAAAAAAAAAAAAGAAGTGTAATCTAAATGGCCTCAAAGAATACCCTAGGCTCCAGGGGTAATTTTGTTGAGAGCAGAGGTTAGTTTTCAACTCTCACCCAGGACAGCATTTCATCTTCAGCTGCAGTATGGAACAGCACAGGCCTTCAGCTGCTAGACTTGGAAGGTCTGAGAGATTTTCCTGTGGATGAGGAACTTGAGAAAATTGACCCATTTCGATTTATACAATGTCCACAGTTTGTGTGGAGCCCTGGCAGTAAATGAGGCATGGGGCAGTCTTCCCCAGTGGTTAGCTTTATTACACAACAGGTCTGTGCCTCATCTGTTTCCTTTAATGACCTAATGGCGTGACCAGGATCTGGAATTTCTGTCTATCATAGGAAACTTTTTTTATTTTTAAATTTGTAAACATTTTAAATGTCATATTCAGCAGATCTCAGGAAAGTTTTAATGGCTATCAATTAACTATACATGATTTTAAACCAACTTTATTTGGTCTTAGCTATTTGCTTTAGGCCTAATCTTGAAAACAGATACAGGAGGCTAAATACTGTTTATTCCTTAAATAAATTCCATTTGTATTTAACATGACTACAGGCATAGGTTTTTTTTTTTTTTGGTTTTTTTTTTTTTTTGGTTTTTCGAGACAGGGTTTCTCTGTGTAGCCCTGGCTGTCCTGGACTCACTTTGTAGACCAGGCTGGCCTCGAACTCGCAAAGATCCGCCTGCCTCTGCCTCCCAAGTGCTGGGATTAAAGGCGTGCGCCACCACTGCCCGGCCAGGCATAGGTTTGAACAGATTAAAGAATTTAATGATTTGTAAGGTGATAATTTTTATGTCTGAATTTTTATAACAAGTTAGTAGCTGTTTCTTCTTAAGAATAAATACTTATTGACAATAGTGAACAGAACCTCATTTATGTTACCTTGATGGAGGAATAAAAATTATTAAAGGCTTTTGATATCATAAATTATTATAGTCTTTATAAATCTTTAACTATACCCAACAAATTTACAAATCTTGAGATATAGAAAGTTCATAAAATAGTTTTATAAATCTTGACATTATAACAAAAGTCTTAGAAAGTAAAATGAAGCCAATAGTCTTTTTTTCTCACAAAAATCAAATGGCTTACCTGTTAGAGGACAGACAGAAAACGTTCAAATAAGTATGCTTGGGTCTAGAGAAAAGGGAAACATAACCCAACTCAAGAGCCAGGTTTTCAATTAAGCAGAACAGCATAAAAATATTTCAATAGTCATATCTAAAAATTGATCCAGTGACCAGTAGCAGCAACCACCATAGCAGTGGTACCATAGCAGCAGTATACCTGTTGATCTTTCCCCACAGGGTCTGCCACCCCCATCATAGTTTTTAGAAGGGGGCCGTTATGGCATTGCAGGCCTTGAGTGCTTTCTGCCACCCACCATCCCACCTGCCAAGGCTCTTCTTGATGCCCTTTTATCCCAACCAGCACCTAGTACAGACCAAGAGAAAATAAAACTACACAAATACAGTCAAAAGAAACCAGTCAAAAACAAAACATGCAGTGGTCATCTTCATTCATACGTTTAACTGGGCTGGACAGATTTCTCTCTTGGTTCCTACTATCTAAGAAACAGAAAGGCAGAACAACCTTTTGCTAGTTCCCTGGGCAAGAGACAAAGAAAACACAGAACAAAATACAGGAGACCAAGAACCAGGCACCAAAAAAACAGAGAGTGAGTGCAACATCTTGCTAGTACACTAGTCGGGATTTGGTGTGCCTCCTCTAACCCCAAACAGGATCCCAACAAATAGATGTCACAGAACAAGACACCCTGTAGGACTTATTAATGAAGGCCTCTTCAGACAGTTGTTTGTTGTTTTTAGTGCAGTACTTCCCTCCAACAATGCACCAAACCAAAAGCATGTCTCGGAGCATTGGAAAATCTTCAAGATGTGTACCACCTCCTGAGGCAACATTTCAGGCCTGGAGTCCTGGAGTGAAGGTCCAACTTCAGAATTTGAGTTTCATTAGCCAAATTCTTTCAGTCAAATTAAGCAAGCTTGACTTTTCTGTCAGACAGAGTTATCTCCATAAAACAGGAATTGAGAAAATAGCAGCAAACATAGGAGAGAATGGGGTTTATATAGCAAAAAAAAATTACAAGACTAGGGGTGTTTTAAGAGTTGAGGAATTTCCAGAGGAATTTTAGTTACATAAGAACTTGGTTGAACATTTCAAAATTATTTGGCAGAATATCTTATCAGAGTAGAGGTCAAGGTGTGGAACATGTCAAATTCTAACAATGGGTCAAGACCTGGCCAAATACAAGTTAAAAAAAAAAAACAGAAATGAACTTGTTTTGACCTTGTAATAATATGGCTTCTAATCTTAAGATGCAGTCAGGCCAGATATACCAGACACCTGCCAGAAGACCAGGTGGGCTAACCTCGGACACTTTCCATTCTCTTTCTTACCATAAGGCCAATTTTCATGGTTGTCCTTAGTGTTGCAAAAGAACACTAGTTGCTATTTCCTTTCTCGAACTATCCAATCATCAGGTGGATCCCTCAGACCATCACCCCCTGGCTTTCATTCCCTCCTCTCTGTGTCCCAGCCCCCAACCCAGGCAGACAACACCTGCTCAACCACAGGCTATGCATGCCAGAAAACAAGGTAGATTGCCTGCAGACCTTCCCCACTTTCTCTGTTATCCCACACCCAGTTCTCAGGGTCAGTCATAGCACTGCAACAGATCATCTGTCCCTGACCTTTCTTTTCCTCACCTCCAAATCAAGAAGCATTCTCATGAATACACCAGCTGAGCAGGCCAATAAAACAGACAACACACAGCCAATACACTCTCTGAAAATGCAGAAAGTAATCAGAAACCAAGGAACAAAATGCCAACTGAACAAAGACAAACCCAGAAATCAGCACCTAGACATAGAATCACCCCAAACCCAGAAGCCTAGATGCCAGCATATGAACACAATCAATAACAGCCAGAGCAATAGTCTCTACCACACCCCAACTATCCTACTGCAAGAGGCCCTTAATATTTAAACATAGCTAAAGCACAAGGAAAAAAAAACTTTACACCCAGCTATATGAAGGTCCTTAAAGAGAAAAAGAGTAAATCCCTTAAAGAAATCAAATAAGAGACAAACAACTGGAGAAAATTAATAAATCCCTCAAACAAACCCAGGACAAAACAAACAGTAGAAGGAAACAAAATTGTTCAAGACCTGAAAATGTAAATGAGAGCAATGAAGAAAACACAAATGGAGGGAATTCCAGAAATGAAAATTTTAGGAAAGTGAACAGAAATGACAAATGCAAGATTGTTGCTTAAAAAAAAAAAAAATCCCAGTCATTTTACCAAAAGAAGACTCAAGATCCAGATGCTGGGTGAAACCTGCAAACTCAGAGAGGCAGACAAAGCATCCAGCTGATCTTCCTACTCCACCAATATCCCAGAAGGAAAAAGCCCTTTCTCCTTCTCAGCGCTGTCATAAATATCCTCCTCCACAATGTTCATCTTTTCCATGTACTTACATTCACTCCCTATTATCTGGTTACTTGATCTGCCTCTTGACCTATGGTTGACTTTATGTAGCTCTTGGATTACGGGTATATGCTAGGGCTGAGCCACTCCATAAGTATTTCTTTACAGTAAACAAAAAGCTCTAGGATCAAATGCTCAGCCATAGTACAATTAGAAACAGATTTTTCCAGTTCACATTCTTGGGGCTCACAATGTGATTATATATCCTGTAATACAAGTTTTGCCAACAGAATAAAAAAGATAGAAGAGAAAACCTAAGTTATCAAAGATACCACAGAAGAAATACATATACTGGTCAAAGTACATTTTAAATCTTAAAAATTTCTGACACAAAACATCCAGGAAATCTGGGACACAACGAAAAGTCCAAACCTACGAGTAATAGGAATAGAGGAAGAGAAAGAATTCAAGCTCAAAGGCCCAAGAAATATTTTTTAACAAACTCATAAAAGAAAAATTTCCTAACTTAAAGAAGGATATATCTATAAAGGTACAAAAAGCATATTGAAAACCAAAGAGATTAGACCAGAAAAGAAAATCCCCTTGCCACATAATAATCGAAACACTAAACATATGGAACAAAGAAACGACATTAAAGCTGGAAAGAATAAAGACCAAGTAACATATAAAGGCAGACATATTAGAATTACACTTGACTTCTCAATGGAGACTCTAAAAGTCAGAAGGCCATTGGCAGATGTACTAGAAACTCTAAGAGACAACAGATGTCAGCCCAGATTACTATACACATCAAAAACTTCAATCACCACAGATGGAGAAAAATAAGATATTCCATGATAAAGTCAAATTTTAACAATATTTATCTACAAATTCAGCCTTACAAAGGGGGTTAGAAGGAAATCTCCAAACTAAGGAGGTCAACTATAACCGTGAAAACACAGGAAGCAAATAATCTCACCCCAGCAAAGCCAAAAGAAGGGAAACAGACACACAAACACACACATAACAACAACAAAACAAGAATTAACAATTATTGGTTATTGATATCTCTCAATATCAATGACAATAAAATTCATGGGTTAACAGAATGTATTCAAACACAGGATTCATCCTTCTGTTGCATACAAAAAACAAACAGACATTACCTCAGGGTAAAGGGTTGAACAAAAATATTTAAAGTAAGTAGACCTAAGAAGTAAGCTGGTGTAGCCATTTTGATGTCTAAGAAAATAGACTTCAAACGAAAATTAATCAAAAGTGATGGGGACAGATAGTACATATTCATTAAAGGAAAAATCCACCAAAATTGTGTGTCAAAACTTAACATCTATGCTTCAAACACAAGAGCAACCACTTTTGTAAAGTGGGTGCTTAAATCACATATTGACCCTCTGACATCTGATAGTGGGAAACTTCAATACCTCACTCTCAAGAATGGGCAGCTCATCCAGACAAAAACTAAAGAGAGAAAAACTGGAGCTAAGTGATGTTATAAACTAAATGAATGTAACAGATATTTACAGAATATGCCACCCAAACAGAAAAGAATATACCTTCTTCTCAGCACCTCACAGAACTTTCTCCAACATTCACCACATACTTGGTCACAGAGCAACTCTCAATAGACACAAGAAAGTTGAGATAAATCCCTGTATCCTTTATCTTTTCAGACCACCATGAATTAAAGGTAGATATCAACAATAACAGAAACAACAGAAGCTTACAAACTCATGAAAACTGTAAACTTTCTACAAAATGAAAAAAAATGAGTTACTAAAGAAATTAAATAATTTCTAGAATGCAATGAAAATGAATACACAACACACCCAAACTTATGGAAGACAATGAAAGTGGTGCTAAGAGGAAAGTTCATAGCACTGGGTGCCTACTTAAAAAAAAAAAAAAAAGGCGAGCTCTCATACTAGCAATTTAACAGCCAACATAAAACTGCTAGAATAAAAAGAACTAAACACACCCAAGAGGAGTACATAGCAAAAAGTAATCAAATTGGGACTGCAGAGATAGCTCAGGGGTTAAGAGCACTAGTTGTTCTTCCTGAGGTCCTGAGTTCAATTCCCAGCAACCACATGGTGGCTCACAACCATCTACATTGAGATTTTTGTGCCCTCTTCTGGCCTGCAGGCATACCTGCAGTACAAAACACTGTATACATAATAAATCAATAAAATATTTTTAAAGTAATCAGATTGAAGACTGAAGTCAATAAAATAGAAACAAGAGAACAGTACAAAGTATCAATGAAACAGGAATTGGTTCTTTGAGAACATCAATGAGATAGACAAATTCTTCTCCTAACTAAGAGATGGAGAGAGAATATTCAAATTAACAAAATCAAAAATGAAAAGCAGGACATAAAAGACAACAAGGAAATCCAGAGAATCATAAGGGCATACTTTAAAAACTTGTATTCCACCAAATTGGAAAATCTAAAAGAAATAGATAACTTTCTCAATAGGTACAACACACCAAACTGAAATCAAGATCAGATAAACAATTTTAAAATAACAATAGCACCTAATTAAACAGAAGGAGTTATATAAGTATCCCATCCACAAAAAAAGTCAGACAGTTATAGCACAAAATTCTAACTGAAAACAAGAGATAACACTAACATTCCTCAAATTATTCCACAAAATAAAGACAGAAGAAATACTGACCAATTCATTTTATGAGGCCACAGTCACTCTGTTATGCAAACCACAAAAAGACAAAACAAAAAAAAAGAGAATTACAGAAAATTTTCCCTTATGAACAAAGATGCAAAAATATGCAATAGAATACTTGGAAATTGAATCCAGAAACACATCCAAAAGATCATGCATCATGATCAAGTAGGCTTCATCCCAGAGATGCATATATGGTTCAACATATGAAAATCTGTCAATGCAATCCACCATATAAACAAATTGAAAGAAAAAACACATGATCATCTCATTAGCTACTGAAAATGCCTTTGACAAAATCCAACACCCCTTCATGATAAAAGTCTTACAGAAATCAGGGATAAAAGGGACAACATCAAATTAAATGGAAAAAAAACTCAAAACAATTTCACTAAAATCAAGAACAATGCAAGACTGCCCTCTCTCTTTCTCTCTCTTTCTCTCTCTCTCTCTCTCTCTCTCTCTCTCTCTCTCTCTATATATATATATATATATATATATATATATATATAAAATACAGTACTTAAGTTCTGGCTAGAACAATAAGATAATTAAAGGAGAATAAGGGGATATAAATATATAAATTAGAAAGAAAGAAGTTAAAGTATTGCTATTCACAGATGATATGATAGTATATATAAATGACCTCATAATTCTACCAAGGAACTCCTACAACTTCAGCAAAATGACTGGATACTATATTAACCAAGAAAAAAATCAGTATCTTTCCAATATACAAATGGCAAATAGACTGAGAAAGAAATCAGGGAAACAAAAACTTTCACAATAGTCTCAAATAATATAAAATATGTTGGAGTAACTATAATCAAGTAAGTGAAAAACTTATATGATAAAAACTTTAAGTCATTAAAGAAAAAATTGAGAAGATATCAGAAGATGGAAAGATCACCCATGCTCATGGATCAGTAGGATTAACATTGTAAAATGTACATTTTACCAAAAGCAATCTACAGATGCAACACAACCCCCATCACAATTCTTTACAGACCTTGAAAAAACAATACTCAACTTCATATGGAAAAACAAAAACCTAGGATAGCTCAAACAATCCTGAACAATAAAAGAACTTCCAGAGGTATCACCATCCCTGATTTCAAACTTTACTATAGAGCTGTAGTAGTAAAAGCTGTGTGGTATTGGCATAAAAGCAGACATGTTGATCAATGGAATCAATCCAAAGATCCAGACAAAATCTACACACCTATGCCTGATTGGTAATAAAGAAGCCAGAAATACACAATAGAAAAAAAGAAAGCATCTTCAACAAATGATGCGAGTCAAATTGGATGTCTGCATGTGGAAGAATGCAAATGGATCCATATTTATCACCCTGCACAAAGCTCAAGTCCAACAGGATCAAAGACCTCAGCATAAAACCAGACACACTGAACCTAATAGAAGAGGAAGTTGGAAATGACCTTGTACACATTAGCAAAGGAGGCAACTTTCTGAACAGAACACTGATTTGGGGACTGGAATGAGAGGATCAGATGGGGAACAAAGGGGACATATGTTGAGGGAGAGACAGTTGGAACTGGGGGTCATTTAAAGGATGGTATGGAAACCTAGTGCAGTGGAAACTTCCTAAAATATATGAATGTGATCCTAATGAGGTCTGCTAATCATGGGAGATAGTCAGTGTCTCAATTTGCCACTGCTTGGGTGACCAAGAACCAGACACTAGATAGCCCAGTGATCCAGTTTAAAACCAAACACTATTGCTCTAAAAAACAGAGAGTATCAATAAAATGATTTCTAATGATATTCTGCTATATTTATAGATCAGTGTTGAGATTGTCACCAAAGGATTTGGCATGGAGCTGGTTAGATAAGAGCATGTTCAAACCCCAGAAATCTCAAAATTGAGGTCTCACGCCCCATCCTGAGAATGGAAGGCATAAAACAAAGCTCTCTCCCTGCACTTGAAACAACCCCCCAAAGTGGCTACGTTCCTTGGATCGTGTAATCCAACCAACTCCTGGGGGGTCACATGTGAGCTTAGTCATATAACCAGTCCCTGGGACACTTCTCCATATAAATATGTCATTGCCAGCATCTCAATCACAGCCAATAGAATGCATTCACCCCAAAATATCCCTCCCCACTTCCCACAGTTCAAAAACCCTCATCCATCTCAGAGAGATTTTGAAGAGTTGATAGTTGAAGATACAAAAGCTGCAATAAAGGGTTGCTGATTCACAAAATAGCTCTTGTGATTTCCCCAAAAGGAATTTTTGCCATGGGAGAGAGCTCTCTCAGACTCCATGGCGCTCCCCTGTGAACTGGAGGTTCAACCGAACCCCCCCTCCCTGCAGATCCAGATCGAGGATGGCCCCAAGAAAATGACGCGGCAACCAGAACACCCCTCCACACAGCAGTTGGCACAACTCTACCTTTCCTAGTGTCCTTGTGTCCCAGCAGTGATCAGCAGACTCTGCCTGGAAAAGGAGCAGATACACAACTGCACGTGTTTTTCTCTTAAGGTCCCATCTGGTGGACCAGAGAAAAAGTAACTGACTGCACTGTGCTTCTTTCTATCCTGGTCCCTTGCGCAGTCCGCCCATGATCAGTACTTTAATGAGTATATAAGCATCACAAAATGGACTTGGTGTATTTTTTTCCTTTGGTCAGGGGAGGGTGCAACGGTTGCAGGGTTAACCTGGGAGCAATAAGGAGCAAGTATGATCTGGTGCATTGTTTGAAATTCCCAAATAATTAATAAAAATTTTGTGTTGGAGGAAAACAACAATTTTTTTGTTGGTCTCCATTGAGATGCTGAGTTTCATTCTAATGGGTGTACATTAATATATTACCAGGTCTTTTCCCCTTGCACCTTTTAATATCATTTCCTGGTTATGCATTTTTTGGTGTTTTGATTATTATGTGTTGTAGGAAGTTTTTCTTATCATTCGTGTCTAGTTGGTGTTCTGTATGTTTCTTGTATGTTGTAACCTCCTTATTTAGGTTAGAAAATTTTTCTTTTATTTTAATGAAAATATTTCTGTTCCTTTGACCTTCGTTTCCTCCTCCTCCTCCTCTATTTTTATAACTTGTGGATTTGGTCTTTTCATGGTGTCTCAATTTTACAGAATGTGTTGTGCCTGAATATTTTTTATATTTAACCATTTCTTTGACTAGGATATCCGTTTCTTTTACTTTGTTTTCAAAGCCTGAGATCTCTTTCATGTTTTGTATTCTCTTGTTGAGACTTGCCTCTGGTGGTATTTGTTTGACTTTCTAAATTTTTCATTTCATTTTGATCTCAGTTTGGGTTTTCTGTACTGATTCAATTTCTACATCATGTCTTGAACTGTTTTTATTATTTCATTACACTGTGTTTTCACAGACTTCATTAAGGAATTTATTCACATCCTCTTTAAAATCCTTGAATATGTTCATAATCACTGTTTTCAAGCCCCTCTCTTTGCTTCAGCTATACTGCATTCCTCATGGCCTACTGTAGTAATATAACTGGGTTATCATGGAGATATATTTCCTTAGCTGTTAGTGTTTGGGTTTCTGGGCTGGTGTCTAGGCATCTGGGATTAGGATGTGGTGATTCTAGGTGTGGATATCTGATCTTGTTTTTGTTTGGTGTGTGTTCTGTTCTTTGGTTACTGTTGCCCTCTTTGGATCCCAAGCAAATGTAACAGCTATGAGGAGAGCTACTGCAGGTCAGCGGATGACAGAAAGGACTGGACTAGAAGGGAAATCTGAGAGTGTCTGTGGGAAAAGGCTGTGGGTATCGGGTCCTCACCCTAGGGAGTGAAAATGTGGTTGGAGGAGGGGCTTGTGCAAGCAGGCTGTAGTAGGACAAATAATAAGTATTGAGAGATGGAGTAAAAAGGGTAGGGGGGCTCTGGGGATTCTACCCCAGATCCTCACCAAAAGGTAGAGACCCCAGAGAACAGAGGTAAGGTATGAGGAGAGACTCCTGCAAACAGACTGCTACAGGACTCAGATTGAGAGCAGAGAAATCATAGTGGAGTACATGAATGATAGTGAAAGTCACCTACCTGGGTCCTAGCCCAGTATGACCACTGTGGGTTCCTGGTAGGAAGCGTTTCTTGGTATCAGCAGCTGACAAGACAGAATGGGGATGGGTTAGAAGGGACAGGTGAGCAGTGAGGTAGGAAAGAGTCAAGCTAGGCCCACACCAAAGGGCAGAGTCTTTTGTTTTTGTAATTACCACACAAAGTAAAGAGTTCCTGTAACATCTTCAGACATACTTTGTTCTACTGGGGCTCTTTCCCCACTAGTCCCCCTCATTCCCCTGTCCACCTCCTGATGGCACCCATCTTCTCTACAGATATCTGCTTCTGCTTTCATGATGCACATATTCTACGACCTAACACCCTTGATTAGGGTGTCTTCTTCCTTCCCTATGGTGCTTTTTCTAGTTTCAAGATCCATACCTCGCCATCAACACACTCATACACATGCACAAAAGATAACATATAGGCCTTGAGAGGTGGCTCAGCGTATGTATAATGACTATGCAATAACAAAGTCTGTAACTGGAAAAAAAATCTCAGGTAAAGAAGTTGGACATGGCCATACACATCCAAAACCTTGTAATGTGGAACTTCCCAAACAAAAGAGGATCACTGAGGCTTGTTGGTCAACCAGTCTAGCCTAAATGGTAAACTCAAGAGGACCAGTCTCAGGGAAATAAGATTGATAAACCAGACAGTGGACATACTCTTCTGCCTCCCTCCATGCACACACATGTACCTGTGAACATACATAACACATACATGCACCACACACATACAACATACTAAAAGTTAATAATAATTAAAGTTAAGTCCTGGGTTCACATGTAAGAGTAAGCATGCAATATCTGTCACTCAAAGTCTCACTTAAGCAAATTTAAAACATAAATTCCCAGTCCCATTCATTTCCTGCAATAGCCATAATTCTATTTTTTTTGTTCCGCATGAAATTCTATTGTGTATTAGAACCACACTCTCTTTAGCTCTTGATGGGCATCTAGCTTGGCTCCCTCAGTTAACTATTATGAATAGCGCAGCAGTAAACATGGATCTCAGTGGTATTTTGACTTAGAATGTTGGGTTTTGAATTAAACTTATGTGAGGATGCAATGAATTTGTCGCAAAGGCATGAGAACAGCCAACACTGACATTTCTCAAGAAGGGAATTTGCAACGTCAACGAATGTGAAAAAGAGCACAGGAATGTCTTTGGCCTTCATCAGTTTCTGGAGAACAGTTAATTACAGGTTCATTATGTATAGCCTTTACCATGCTAAAATGTTCTTTCTAGTTTTTTTCAAAACTCTTAATACTAAGACATGATGAACTTTGTCAAATCCATTTTCTTCACCTATGAAGATGTTCACACATTTCCTGTCCTAAGTAAAATTACATGACATAATACAGTTATTGATTTTCAGATATTGAGCCAACCTTGCATCCCTAGGATGAAGCCAACTAGGTCATTATGTATGATCCTTGTAATACAATGTTTGTGAATATATTTTGAGAATTTTTGCATCTATGTTTATCAAGAGAATTGGTCTGTTTTTTCTTTCTGGTGGATCCTTATTCTTTTTTAGTATCATGATAAATTTGACTTTATTAAATAAGTTTCTTAATGTATCTTCGTGGAAGTATTCATATTAAGTCTTCTTTAAAAGTTGTGTATATTTCAGCAGTGAATCCATCAACCCTGGGCTCTTCTTCATGGGTAGTCTTTTAATTGATGTTCTAGTCTTAATGCTTATTATGGTTCAGGTTAAGTTGCTCATTTCTTTTCTGTTTAGTTTTGGGGTTTCATATATGTTTTGGAATCTATACAGTTTGTTAAGATTTTCCAGGTTTCTGGAAAACTGAATATTTGAGTACTCTGTTTAATAATACTATAGATATAATATTTATACCATGTTTATGATATACTATGTAATATATAATGATTATGATAAATCTCTCTTTTACTTCTAATTTTATCAATTTGGGCATTCCCTCTTCCCTTTGAAAATCTTGTTTATCTTTCTGGAGAAAACTTTTATTTGGTTGCATCTATACATTATTTTTTAAGTTTTTATTTCATTAATTTTTATCCAGATCTATATTATTTCTTCCCGTGCACTACTTAGGGTTTGAATTATTCTCATTTTTCCAAGAGTTTTAGTCTCATCATCCAGTTATTTATTTGAGATCCCTCTGATTTTACATTTTGGGCACTTACCACTATAATGCCACCTTAAGAACTGCCTTGGCAGTATTCCAGAAACTCTGAAAAATTGTGATGTTTTCATTTGATTCTAATAATTCCTTAATGTTTTTTTACTTAGTTCTTCAATGGCCCACTGTTCAGTTAACATTCTCCAAGTATTGTGTAGTTTCTGTGGTTTCTTCTGCTGTTAAATTCTAGTTTTATTCCATTTATTCTAATAAAATGTTGGAATTATTTTGATTCTTTTGTTTTGTGGCCTTTAGTATAATCAATTTTTTAAAAGGCTCTACAGTTTGCTGAAAAGAGTAATCATTCAAAGCCTTTTAAGTAGAATATTCTTTTTTGTCTGTTTGCTTGGTTGGTTGGTTTTTTTAATGCAGTGTTTCTAGGTCTGGCACTGGCTTTCCTGGAACTCACTACACAGACCAGGCTGGCCTTGAACTCAGGGATCCTCTTGTCTCTGCCTACCAAGTGCTACAATTGAACCACCACATCCAGCTATAGGTGAAATTTTCTAGAGATAACTGCTAAATCTAATTGATCTTTAGTAGAACATAAGCCTTTGGTTTCTTTGCTGATTTTCAGTTTGGAAAATCTACATGAAGATGAGATGGGGTTTTGAGGTCACCCAGTGTTATAACACCAGGACCTAACTGACTTTCTATACTGTTTAGTACATTTTCTTTCATAAAATTGAGAACCCAGATATTTGGTGCATACATAGTTATAATTGTTATATCTTCTTGATGAATTGTTCCCTTTATTTTCACATCTTTATCTCTACTGACTAGTTTTGGTTTTGAAGTTTACTTTATCAGTAATGGGAATGTCTCTGCTAGCTTCTTTTCACTTTCTGTTTACTTGTCAGGGTAATTTTCATCCTCTAAGGCTATGTTTCTGAATATTTCTGTCAGCCAGGAGACTAGAATTTTGAGGGGTGGTATTTTGGTGTGGTGGGGTGTTTTGTTTTCTTTTGTTTTTTTGAATCCTGTCTACATCTTTTAAACTATAGAATCCATACGCATGCAAGGCTATTATTGAAAGGGGAATTACTGTCTTTTATGTTTTGCTGTTTACTTTTCTGCTTGGTTGGATTACTGCTACTTCTTCTTTTCCCTCCCCATTAATAGTAGGGTTTAGATAATTTACTATGTTGAATATGAAGCATTATTTTCTACCCCCATCTTTGTCCACCCACTTCTCTTGTGAAATATATATTTCTTATGTTCTTGTGAATAAAACTTTCTTCTTCCTGTGTACATTATTGCTTTATGAATTTTCTACAATATTACCTTGTTTATCATGAGTTACCTAAGTTTGAGATCATTTTGTAATATTCTTATATTATCCAACAGCTTTTAGAGGTTACAATTCCAGGTATAAAAACCATGATTGGAAGTTATTTATCTTCAGGAATTGAAATATGTGGCAGTTAATTCTTTCCAGGACTTCAGATATATCTTTCTTTTCCTACCTTTGAAGGTTACTGATGAGAGATCTCATACTATTCTGATGTGTTTGCCTTTTCATATGTGTTGGCTTTTTTGTTACAGTTTTTTTTTAATAATTTATTTTTTATTTCTTCAAGTTACATCTCAATCACAATCCCCTCCCTACTCCCCCCTCCAGTCCCACCCTTCCACCCTCCTCCCCCTCAGCCCCACCATCCTCTTCCCTTCTTTTTTTTTTTTTTTTTTTAGTTTAAGGTATTTATTTTTCCCCCCAACAGTTCTCCCTTTCAGTCCAAATAATGGTTCTTTTTCTTATAACTATAAATACAATACAAAACAACAGAAATAAATAGGCCACGATTATAAGAGTTATATGGCTTAGCATATATTCCCAATGTCCAGTCCATATGTATTTGGCACCTGACTTTAACATTCTACTATCTAACCATCTCCATGAGTTTAAAGTTCTATATCTAACTCAGCTTTCATACTAACTTGCCTCATAATTTTAAAAATATCTTCTTAGATCCAGAACACCCTCTTGATTCCTAAACAACTCAAAATTTAACTATGAGACTCTAGCTATCTATTCTTCAACCACCTCAGAGACCTGAGAGGGATAAATATATCTGATTATATAGGAAGTGCAGGGCCTGCAGCTTCCAAAACTAAAAAATGACATACCAGTGGCTGCCTGGACAGTTCCCATTTTCTCTCCATACATTACAGCATCAATCTTCAGCCATTTGGCCCCATTTCTCTGACAGACATTGGTTGTAGAGCAGGAATTATGAAGGACTTACCTACCCTGTCTTGGCAGAGCTAGGCTGTCGACTTACCTGCTTCCAAGTTTTGTCCTTTTTGGACAGAAGTCTGTCTACAGTTGAAGCAAGTGGTTTTTCTTGCCAAGAGAATGGCTTACCACCAATTTAATCATCTCCCACTGGAGATTCTTCGATGCTCATCTTCTACTTGGAGTAATATAGGGGGTGCTGTCAGGAGCTGACATGTCTTGATATCAAAAAATCTTAAGCCGGGCGGTGGTGGCGCACGCCTTTAATCCCAGCACTTGGGAGGCAGAGGCAGGCGGATCTTTGTGAGTTCGAGGCCAGCCTGGTCTACAAAGCGAGTCCAGGACAGCCAGAGATATTCAGAGAAACCCTGTCTCGAAAAAACCAAAAAAAAAAAAAAAATCTTAAGTTAAGAAAACATCTTTGGGGCTGGAGAGATGGCTCAGCAGTTAAGAGCACTGGCTGCTCTTCCAGAGGTCATGAGTTCAATTCCCAGCAACCACATGGTGGCTCACAACCATCCATAATGAAATCTGGTGCCCTCTTCTGGCCTGCAGATATACCTGCAGACAGAACATTGTATGCATAATAAATAAATCTTAAAAAAAAAAAAAAACATCTTTGAATGCCATATTCTGCAGATCTCTTGAGGTTTTTGAAGATGCCCTATCTATCTCTTATATTTAGATAAGCAAATATTGCTTGTCTCTTAGCAACTTGATTTCTGAGTAGCTTAGAAAATAACTGTGATAGACTGTCATAGTAACTAACAAAATGACACGTTTTCATGACTATTAGTTTCCGTTTCTTAATTATCCTAAACAGTTTATGTCGGTTGGTAGCGAGAGGTCAAAACTTGACATTTCATTTTTAAGTATTACTACAAACAATACCTTTAAGAAGCGTTACCCTTAATTTTGTATCAATATACAAAGATCAATACCAATGTGGCCAAATATAGTCTTAATTTTGTATCAATATACAAAGATCAGTACCGATGTAGCCCAATACAATCTTAATTTTACATTAATATACTAGGGTCAATACCATTGTGGCCAAATATAATCTTAATTTTGTATCAATATACAAAGATCAATACCGATGTAGCCCTATACAATCTTAAATTTGCATTAATATACAATGATCATTACCAATTTAGCCAAATATAATATTAATTTTGGATCAGTATACAAAGGTATAAAGCTATATTCAATAATCTGTCCTTTTTTTCTTGTTCTTTCCTATACTATGTCTATGTCCCATTTTTCTCAAGTCTGTTCACTCCTATATAGGAGAGAAAGGAGGATACAGAAAAGCAAAAGAGAGAAGTCCCTGGGTCTAACCTCCAAAACCCATTTAACAAGACCATTTAACAGCTTGTAGTCTTTTCCCCTAAATAACAAAATTTTCTATTATCTATCAAATAACCAAAGGGGGAGAACACCCTCCCCACCTTCTGGGGATGGGACGTTGTTCTCTTAAAATGACTTCCTGCTGATTTGGGACGTAGTAAACCTGTTTGGGGCCCAAATAAGAATGGAAAAATGGTTAAAAATGTTAATAGAATCATTTGATGTTCAGTCCCTTTGTGCTCAGCTATTTAGATGTCCTACGAAGTTCATAGACAGAAGCTGATCTTCAGAACTTTACTGAAGATCTGGCTGGAGTAGTCTGTGGAGCTGAACGATCTTAGCGATTTTGAGTTGTTGTGGTTATAGACTTTTGAGGAAACTGCTATTGAAGAAGTCTGCAAGGCTGGATCATCTGGGCCACTCGTCTTCTTTGGTGTCTGATCTGTTTTCTGCTGAGGTTTCCGTTGTCCAGTTGTCCCTGGATTCCTTGAATGGATGCTTTAAATCTCCTGGAAAGATAAGAACAGAGCCCTGCCCTAATCCTAACTCTGGGAAAATTACCTTTTTTTGGGGGGGGTCAGGTAATATTTTTCCTGGAGCAAATTTGGTTTTTTGATAATATATAAAGTATTACCTTTCAATCCGGATTAAAGAAGAAATTATTTTGATATTTTGGAGCTAAACAAACCTTTAGTGTATATATTTTGAGATCTCAAAGGACAATTTGTTTGTATTGCAGCCTGCCTTTTGTAAGTAGCTTTTAAACTTAAATCTTTCCAAATCCTATGTGCCTGGTCTCTGCATTCTAAATTTTGGGATCAAAGACATGTGGTTTCCAACTGATGGGATTAAAGATGTGCTCCTCCACCCCTGGATCAAAGTTTTTCTCTGTTTAGAGTTTGTTTTGTATCAGGTGGCCTTGAGCTCTGAGATCTTCCTGTTTCTGTCTCTAGTGTGTTGGGATTAAGGGTGTATTCTTCCCCAATGATGTGACTAAGGGTGTGCACCATCACCACCCTGTTTCTTGTAACTCTAGAATTTATAAGACAACTAACTCTATAGTGATCCTCCTGTCTCTGCTGGAGGTAAAGGCATGGGCTAACACCATGCATTAATTTTCCGTAGCTCTAAGTTTTTTCAACTCTTGGAGGTTTGTAAAACCAGGTTGAACAGCTGTCACCTTTAATTTATTTACAGTGTTTTAAACCTGTTACCTGCTTTTTAATGCCAAACCATGGAAATAGCCTATAACTCTACAAAAAAAACAAAAAAACAAAAAAAACTTTTAAGCTGCTATCAAGTTTGTATAATCTCTGTAGCCACCTGCAGTCTAACATTCTAATCTGAAATTAAGGCCATTTTCTTTTCATGCCAGTAAGGTAAATTATAGTTTGAAAATTTTATATTGTATTTTTATTATATTTTTAAGCTTATTAATTCTTTTCTTAAAATAGTATTATTTATTTCTAGAACATAGTTTCCTCCCTCCTCCCCTCTTGGCCCCTCCCTTCATCTCTCCTTCCCTCCCTCTCTCCTTCTCTCCCTCCCTCCCTTCCTCCCTCCCTCCCTCCTTGTTCCTCTACTTGGTACTCTCCTTCTCCTCAGATGAGGTGGGTCCTCACATATCATACTCCCTCAGATCTTGCGTCATGTGAGGCCCAAGAGCTTACACTCATACTGGAGCTTGATAAGGCACACCATCTAGGGTGTGGGGTTCCACTAACCTGCAGCAGATTCCATGACTCACTGGTGGGTAGAATTTTTCCTAGGATAGATATGCTAGGTTCCTGTCTATTTGGGTGTGTGGGTTGTAGGGTAGTTATCCTCTGATGTATGGTTAATATCCATTTGTAAGGGAATACA
>CAJQZJ010033534.1:515456-528056 GCA_907164525.1 Lophiomys imhausi | reverse complement strand
ATTACATCTGCAGTGGTTTTCTGTTGTCAGTGATTTCCTTCACTGCTTAAGCTTTTCTTTAATTTCTTTCCACAGTTTGGAAACTTATCTGGGTAGGGTCTTTCCCTGTGGTCACCACTCCCTTTATTCCATTTAGCATCAGGCTTTACACTATACTGAGCTCCATTACATTTCCTGGTCTTCCTATTCTCCTCAAACTATACATTTTGTACTTTTTCTTTTTTTGCTCAGCTTGTTTCTTTTCATTATAGACCTGCAGAAGAGTGACCACTAATAACCACATAACATAGTCAATACTAGGCTATCTAGAAATCTCCACTGCCAGTGGAGATTTAAACCACTTCAATTTAGCCTCACATAGAATATTTGGACAAAGACAGAAAGCAGCAACATTCTTCTCCAAAATATCCAAGAATGGTCTCTAGGCTACTTACTAAAATTCTTTTCCTTGGAAACTTCTTGAGCCAGGCCAACATAATCTACATTGCTCTCAGCACCTCAGCCTTCCATGCTCCAACTGGGGTGGTGCATTAAGTCCCCCTTAAGTCATCCAACCACATTTGTGGTCCAAAGTCCCAAAGTCTCCCAAATTCCTACAACAAACATAGTCAGACCAGTCATAGCAACAACCTATTCTTGTTATCAACTCAGCCTTGGTCATTGCTCTACTGCTGTGAAGCAACACCCTGACCATGACAACTCTTGTAAACACACATGCACACACACTCTCACACTCTCACACCACATTTAATTGGGGCTTGCTTAAAGTCTCAGAGGTTTAGTCCATTGTCATCATGGTAGGAAGCCTGGTGGCACACAGACAGACATGGTGCTGGAGAAATAGCTGAGAGTTCTACATCTGGATCTGAAGACAGCAGGAAGAGAGCCACTGTGCCTGGCTTGGGCTTTTCAAACCTCAAAGCCTACCCCTAGTTGACACACTTCCTAATCCTTCTCCAGTACTTCCACTCGGTGATGACTAAGTATCCAAATATATGAGCCCCTGTGTGCCATTCTGACTCAAAGCACCACACATGGGATGCATATGGAAATTAGAAGACAACTGTGGGTGATCAGTTCTCCTTTCCCCTTTTTGAGGGTCTAGGAATAGAACTCTAATTTTCAGACTTTCCAGTGCAAGAGCCGTCCTCACGAAACAATCCTGCCTGACCCTGCCATTGGATATTTTTGTTAAAGCTGTGACTGCCTTCCCACTGGCTCCCTTCAGCTTTTATCTGAATATGTTGATGTACACTGAATCAGAGTTCAGTGCAGCTCTGTAGATGTTCAAGGGCTTCTGTGGAGCCTTGCTTTCATAGTATATGGGATAGACTGCAGAGATAAGGGAGACCCAAGTTTTCTGCTTTCCCAAGTACATTGGTGATTGTGGTAGTGGCAGTAGTGAAGTGTGTGTGTGTGTGTGTGTGTGTGTGTGTGTGTGTATGTGTGTGTTGAATGTTCACATCTATATAGAAGCAAAAGGTTGATGTTGGATATCATCCTCAATCACTCTCCACCTTCTTTCTTTGAGACATGATCTCTCACTGAACCTGAAGCTTGCTAATTTGGCCAAACTAGATAGGTAGCATGCTTCAGAGACCTTCCTGTCTCTGCCAAACCAGTTCTGAGATTCCAGGTACTTTGAAGGTGCATTTGCACTTTAATGGGGACTGGGAGTTGAATTCAGGTCCTCATAATTACATGACAAACATTTTTACTAACAGAGCCATTTTCGTAGTTGTCACATGGTTTTTCCCATTTTCCCAGCCTCTACAGTGGAATTTGTCTGTGATCTGCTCCCTCTTTGTCCCAGTTTAAGAAGTAACTTGACACAGCTGGCACCATGTACTTTCTCAGCACCTGTTTCATACAAAACATCAGAATCCCTTCCAAGAGTCTGCTTCTAGGACCTGCCATCCAAAAACATTTTAAAAATGTGTTCTCTGGTAGTTTTATACATGGATCCTTCCACATTCCCTTCTCAACTTCAAGTCTCTTCATTTTTTGTTTGTTTGCTTGCTTGCTTTTGTTTTTATAACCCTCTGAATCCATTAGTGCTGCTAAAACACACATCTATTAGAACAGAGCTAACCTACCAGGGACATGCCTGAAGGAAACTGACTTTTCTTCCCCCAAAAGCTTTCAACTCCCAGTGGCCTCAGGTAGGTGTGGGAGCTCATAAACCCCTCTCCAACCCATATTAAAACATTAGCTGTCTTGATCTTATGCAGGTCTTGTGCAGGCAACCACATCTGCTGAACTCATGGGTGCAACTGCCATGTTATGTCCAGAAGACAGTCTTGCAACACCCTTCTGCTCTTACAGTCTTTCTGCCTCTTCTTCCAGGATGTTTCCTAAGCATTGGGAAGAGGGCTGTAATATAGATGTCCCATCCAAAACTTTGTTTTGCTGTGGTTGTTTCTGGAGAGTTCCCTTTTCTCTTTGGTTTTTTACCCTACAGTGGAGGGGGTGATTCCACTCTTCCTTAACATTTTGTTCAGTGGTCTATGTTGGGGTCAGTTGAAGCTTTTGTAAATCTAACACTCAATATCTTTTCAACATGCCATAGGCTAATGAAAAGAGAATAAAGTTGGAGAGATGGCTCAGTAAGTACTTACCCATATGCATGAGAACTTGGGTAGATTCCCAACAATCACATAAAAAGTCAGGTGTGATGGTTGCCTGTGCCTGTAATCCCAGCACTGGGAAGGCACAAACACAAAACCCAGGCACTCCCTGGCCAACCAGCCTAGTATAATCAGCATGCCCCAGAGAGACCATATATTATAAAGGAAGATAAATGGCTCGTGAGGAATGCACCCAAGTTGATTTGTGGCTGCCAGATGTACACACACAATCATACATGCATATATACACACACATGCATGCACATGCGTGCACACACATACACACACTTAAACAGAGACATAACACACATTATAAAGACACTAGGATTGAAAATACTACTGCTCAACTATGGCAGAATGCAGATAAAGTTATCTTCAGAAACAAGTCTATAAGCCAAATAGCCAAATGACACACATCTTATTTATTAACTGACTTTAATAAAGCAAAGATGAAGCTGTACAAATGAAATTTTCATCTAAAACTAGAAAGAGAATGGAAAGTCAAATACAACAACAGTATGAGAGAAAAATTGTTAACAAGAGAATATCTTCAGAAAATTACAGAAAAACAAGATAATGAAAAACATGAGAATATTGAAAACTAAATTTGGTGGCTGGGAAAATGGGTGATTGCTGAAAAGCACTAGCTGTTCTTCCAAAGGACCTGGATTCAATTGTCAGCACCCACATGGAGTCTCACAAGTATTGCTATTCTAGTTTAAGGAGAATCCAACACCCTCTTCTGGTTTTTGATGACACTGCATGCACATGGTGTGCCAACATACACACAACAAAACATCCAAACAATTTAAAATATTAAAATATTTTAAATTTTACAAACTGTTTGGAAGTTTGATAACAAATAGGAGAATAACTGAAAAAAATATTAATACTGGATATGGAGTCATTGAAATTTTTAATAATATGAAATGGGGTATAAATAACTTCATATCCACATATTTGAAAATCTGGATAAATTTGACAAGCAGAAAGCAAATAAAAATTAACAGTTGCCCCAGCCATAAATTTAAATAATCAAAAGCCCACTACCCAGGGTTGGAGTAACAGTTTCGCAGGTAAGACCACTTGCTGCTTCTGTAGACCTGAGCTCAGTTTTCAGCACCCACATTCGCTGGTTCACAACCATCTGTAACCCTAACTCCAGGGGACCTGATGCCCTCTTCTGGCCTTCATGGACACCTGCAACCATGTGCACAAACCCACACACATATACATAATTTAACAAATTTAATCTTTTTAAAACAATCTTTTTAAAAAAGAATCCAATGTCTATAAATAAAGAGAATTACTTCCCAATATCTATGTCAACACCTTGAAACATCCCACATTTGTTGTTCTTTGTCACTGTTTTCAGGGAAGATCTCATGAAGCCTAGTCTGTCCCCTAACTTTCCAAGGAACTTCTGAGTCTGGTCTTGTACGTCTATTCCTCCTGACTCCACCTCCCAAGTGCAAGGACTACCGATATGTGCCACCATATGACTAATTTTAGAATGTAATACTTACTAAACTTCTTCAGACAGAAAAAAAGTAGCCAGAGAAGTTACCTTACTGAGTATCTACATTTGAACCCGATATCTGAGAACACTATTACAAGAACTTCAGAAACTGTTTCTTTCTTTTGTTGTTGTTTTTGTTTTTTGTTGGTTTTGTTTTGTTTTTTGTTGTTTTGGTTTGGTTTTTTGGTTTTTTGGTTTTTGAGACAGGGCTTTTCTGTGTAGCCTTGACTGTCCTGGAACTCACTCTGTAGACCAGGCTGGCTTCAGACTCACAAGAGATCCACCTGCCTCTGCCCCCCAAGTGCTGGCATTAAGGGCATGTGCTGCTACCACCCAGCCAGAAGTCATTTCTTATCTCACTAAATTTGTTATTTTTCAAAATCGTGTGTGTGTGTGTGTGTGTGTGTGTGTGTGTGTGTGTGTGTCCATGTGTGCATTGCCACAGTGCCCATATGGGATTGGGGAGTCAGTCATTGCCCTTCCACTTTGCATGAGACCATGTCTCTTCACAGATGCATGAGCCAGGCTAGATCACCCATGCGCTCCTAAGAAATACACTGTCTCTCATCTTACTGTAGGGGTGCTCTGGGATTACAGATGTTTGTGCTGCTGCATCCAGCTTTTATGAGAGTCCTGGGAATCTAAATTCAAGTTGTTAGGCTTGTGCAGCTGATGTATTTATCCAGGGAACTGGCTCTCCCCAGACCAGTAAATGTTTCATATGGAGGCAATACTGTGACCAATCAGAAGCTCTGTAGTGTAAGTTCATAAGTTTCTGGAAAGGAGGAAGATGACGGTATCAGAATCTTCCAAACAACATATAATTGAATTAGGAGGAGAAAGCCTAACTTTGTTCATGGCACCATGTAGACAATGGGCAGTAGTCACATTATTCCCCATATAGCGTTCTTTCATTTAATGTCTGAAGTAACAAAGGAAGGTTGTGAACAAAAGAAAAGTAATGAACCTGAAATAACAAAAATAACCATTTTCACCAGATGTGGATCAGTGCATGCAGTGTCTAGATCATCAATATGCCAACACAGAGCAAAACCTCTGCCTCCAAAAATCTATAACCTTCCTGGATTATGAAGATCCCATGGGGATAGGTCTGTCCTGCATGGCCTTGGGCCTCTCTGCACTGTCAACACTAGTTCTTGGGGTCTTTCTGAAGCAACAAGACACTCCCATCGTGAAGGCCAACAACCGCACTCTCAGCTACGTCCTGCTCATCGCCCTTAACTTCTGTTTTCTCTGCTCTTTTCTCTTCATTGGCCGCCCCAACACAGCCACCTGCATCCTGCAGCAGACCACATTTGGAGTGGTCTTCACTGTGGCTGTTTCCACTGTCTTGGCTAAAACTATTACTGTGGTTCTGGCCTTCAAGGCCACTGCTCCAGGAAGAACCAGGTGGTTATTAGTAACAGGGGCACCTAACTTCATAGTTCCCATCTGCACCTTGATCCAAATGATCTTGTGTGGAGTCTGGCTGGGAAAATCTCCCCCCTTCATTGACACAGACACACACTCTGAACATGAACACATTATCATCATGTGCAACAAGGGCTCAGTCACGGCCTTCTACTGTGTGCTGGGATATTTGGGGACTCTGGCCCTGGCTAGCTTCACCATGGCTTTCCTGGCCAGGAACCTGCCTGACGCCTTCAATGAAGCCAAGTTCCTGACATTCAGCATGCTGGTGTTCGGCAGTGTCTGGATCACCTTCCTCCCTGTCTACCACAGCACCAAGGGCAAGGTAATGGTGGCTATGGAGGTCTTCTCTATCTTGGCCTCCAGCGCAGGACTGCTAGGCTGCATCTTTGCCCCTAAGTGCTACATCATTTTCTTAAGACCACAAAAGAACTCTACTCAAGGTCTCAGGGATAAAATACATTACAGGTACAAGGCTTAATAAAGTTTTTATTAATTTTTCAAATTAGCACATAAAGTAGATTTCATTATCACATTTTATACATATATGTTGTTCCTATTCATAACCCTCACAAACTGATATCCCCAACCCCTCTATCTACTGCTTCCTGTTCCTTATCTTAAAACAATCTTTATTTCTTTATTCATATATGTGTTTCATTACCCCCCCTTTCCCACTTCCCTCACTTTCTTCCTTTCTTGGCTACTTTTTACTTTCATGTTGAAGAGAGAGAAAGAACACTAGCCGCCCCCTGTTGTATTTATACTTATGACTATGGCTTAAGTTGCTTAATTTAACAATTTCTAGTTCCATAATGTTCCTCTTATAATGTCATGACTTTATTCTTTTTTAAGGATGAATAAATGTCACTGTGAATATGTTCCACATTTACTTTATCTATTCATCTGTTGATGAATATCTAGCATTCTTCCTTTTCTTAGATAACACGCATGCATGTGCAAATATCTCTGTAGATGTCTTCTGGGTCTATATACCCAAGAGTGCTATGGTTGGACTGAATGGTAGTTCTACTTCAATGTTTTCAGTAACTTCTATACTGTTTATACAGTAGTAAAAGTCCTACTAAACATGTAACAAAAATCACAAAGAAAAAAAGATTAGGTGTCACGTCAGCTTCCTGAGGTTTCAGACTTTGGAGACTGGCAAAGTGATCAGTGAACTTGTGGCACTTACTTTCCCTATGGTCTAGGCTGTTGATGAAATTCACCACCACCACCATCTCTCCAAAATCCAGAAGAGAAATACAAACCAGCAGGTGGGCAGACTACAACACAAAATGCAAGAAACATTAACAAAGAAGGCAACATAATTTCTCCAGAAGACTATAACTCAACTGGTTAACTCAACATTCTGAAATAGGTGTAAAATATCAGATGAATATTTCAGAAGCTTTCTTTTTTTTTTTTTTTTTTTTTTTTTTTTTTTTTAAAAAACGGTTTTTTTTTTTAGCCCAGAAGCTTTTTTACAAAAAAAAAAAAAAAAAAAAAATCAATGGCCTGAAAGAGGATACTCACAGGCAAATTAATCCAATACAAGACGTACAGAGAAAATCATCAACCTAAAAGAAAAAGGCAGCAAGAAAGATGAAAAACTCAGCAACATGAAAGAAAACTTAAGCAATGAAATGAAGATGAGGAGGGACAATTGTTGAAAATGAAAAAAAAAACAAAAAAGCACAGTGGGAAGAATGGACAATGGACACAAAGAAGCAGAAGAAAGACAATCAGGATGGCAAAAGGTGAGAGATAACACCTATAGACATCAATAAGCAAAAAATAAATGAGCATGACCATAGTGCCCAACAAAGACCAAATGCAAGAACCCACTGGAGTAAAGCAAACACCAAAGGTGCAGGAAATCCATTCAAGAACATTAAGGCAGAACATTTCCCAAGCCTAGAAGAAGAAACAGACATTCAAACACCAGTGACATTCAGAATCCCAAATAGTCATGACCAGAGAAGAACCTCTGCATGGCATATCATAGTCAGGAGGTCAAAAATACAAAACAAAGAAACAATATTAAATGCTGTAAAGGAAAAACACCAACTCACCTACAAAAGCAAACCATCAGAGTAACATCAGCAACCGTGAAACCAGGAAGTCATGAAATGATACGTAATTTCAAGTCTCAAAAGCAGATAATTGCCAGCCAAGACTGTTATGCCAGCCAAGTGATCTTCTAAATTCGAAAATAAATAAAGATATTTCGAGATAAACACAACCAAGGGAGTTCCTGACTGCCAAACCAGCACTGCAGACAACACTAAAGGAAGATTATAAGCAACAGAAGAAATTTTAATCACCAGAGCACAGGAAAGAATAGATTTCATGAGCAGACTAGCTGAACAAAGAACTGGAAGGAGCTCATTATACCCAACAAAGTAAACCAGATACTAATGAAGGACAACATAACGAGCAAGCAATAATCCAACCAACAAACAAATAAACTACATGTAATGGCCTCAACTCATCAATAAGGAGGTGCAGAATAAAAACTAAAAAGGAATATCATGGAAAATGGTGAAGGTCACTACGTGACAGGGGTTGGGAAGGAGGAAGAGGTGACTAAGAAAAGCACAGAGGACTGGGGGCTGTGAATGTATTTTACTATCATAATGTATTCTATTTTATTACCATACTCTACATGGCATTTCAGCGGTCAACATAGATCATTTACACATTTGTCAGTACCCACTGAATGCAGGACAGAAACTATGAACCCTAGTTTGGGGTGATGGTGAACGCATGCAACTGCAACATTTGGGAAGCTGTTGGGAGAGCATGCTGAGCCTGGGCTACAGATAAAACTCTGTACTAAATAGGAAAGAACAAGAAGGAAAATATGGAGACTAATATAAAGTGTGGACTTTGGGTGAGGATGTGTCAGTGTGGACTCAAACAAATAGACTGTGATGGAAGAAGCTAGTGGTGGGAGGGGCTTACAAAGGACAGGGAAAGAACAATGAAACCTCTGCACATTCCTCTCAATGTTCTTGTAAACTTCAAGTTCTAAATAAATCTTTTTTTTTCAGGGGAGGGGGGGAGACAGTGTTTCTTTGTGTATACCTGGCCGTCCTGGAATTAGCTCTGTAGACCAGGCTAGCCTTGAACTCACAGAGATCTACATGCCTCTGCCTCCCAAGTGTCAGGATTAAAAGCATGCACCACCACTGCCCAGCAACTAAATAATTCCTACAAAATGAAAATAAAATCTATTCATAAATTTAAGAAAAAAAACTAGATACAACTCTATGATGTCTCCAAGAAACACACCTCACTGATAAAATCAAAAGATGGGAAACATCCTATCAAGAGCATTGAAACCAAACATTAGGGCTCCAACTTCATACATGGTGGCACATGCCTTTAATCCCAGCACTCAAGAGGCAGAGGCAAGTGGATCTCTGTGAGTTTGAGCCCATCCTGGTTTAACAAGCAAGTCTAGGACAGCCAGAGATACACAGAGAAACCCTGTCTTGAAAAACTAAACAAACAAACAAACATCAAATGGAAAAATAAGTCCTTATATGATATTAGTAGGTGAATTCAGATAGACAGGTCATCCAAACAGTCAACAAAGATCAGAGTTAAACTACAGTATAGATCAGATGTACTTAGCATATACCTATATAATAATCAATATTAACCATCATATTTGGCTATATACCTTCTTCTTAGCAGGAAATGGTACCACTCATAGTGGACAGGTCTTCTCACTTCAATTAACATAATTAAAATACTCCCTTCCAGATATGCCTAGAGGCTCATCTCCCAGGTGATTCTAGATTTCATCAAGCTGACAATAGGGTAACTATTACAACTACTAATCCTATTGTAAGAATCAACCATTACGCTATGCTGAGGCTAATAATAAGTGTGCATTTTAAGTTTATTGGGCCTACTTTTTTACATTTACATAAAAAGCAATGGGTTTCCCGTCACGACATCTGCATACACACAAGTCATTATGCTTTTGTTCTCATTTGCTCACTCATTACTCTTCCTGTGCCCCTCCCCCACACTGTCCCTTCCAGGTTGGTTCCTTCCCCTTCTGATTCCATGTCACATGGATTATATTCCTCACCTCTCTTATGATCCCTCTATTTTCATGACCTATAAACACATAAATGCCAAAAACTACACATATACACAAATATTTATAATTTTAAATCTAACTTTTACATAAAAGAAAACAATCAATATTTGTCTGAGTGTGTCTTATTCTATCAAACATGATTTCCAGTTGCATCCATTTTTCTGCAACTATCATGATTTGTTGTTTACAGCTAAAAAATACCCCACTGTGTTCATGTATCATTGTACCTCTATGCATGTGCACTCGGTGTCTTTTGTTGTTGTCGTGGTTGTTTTTCTAGGTTGGTTCTTCTTCCCAGGCTGGCATCCAGGGCACTGTGAATTGGCTTGGGGCCAGCCCTGTTTCCATTCCTCAAGTTTTCTGGGAGCTGTTTCTGTGGTCAATGTCCCTCTGCCTTCCTTCTTAAATGCCCCTCCCTATTCTTTTCCAGCTTTCTCATCCATGCACTATCTACAACACTAGGCTCTTTTTTCTTTCCCTTTCTTCCTTTTTCTTCTTTTCCTCTCTTTTCCTGCACCACCAGCCCTCTTTCCTTTCCTTTCTGTTGCCTTGTCTTCCTGGCTCTTCTGCAAGTCTCTATGCAGTCTCCGCCTGTGTTATTTCTGTTTCCCCTGAACTGTTGTTCTCTCAAGAGAAGCCATATCTTTCTTCCTTTCTCCCATATCTCCCCAGAAGACAAAATCCCTAACTCACCTAACCACCCCACTCTGCACCCAGAGTTGACTCTCATTCTCCCAGGTTTCCATCTTTTTCATAGCTGTTTCTATCTCAGATTTTTGTCCAGCTTTCTCTTCTGGGGTACCTGTTCCCTGATGCCCCCTCCCATTGTTCGTTTTGAGACTGTGTCCTACTTTGTATCCCAGGCTTGTTTTCCCAGTCCATTGGCTTCTTCCTCCGTGGCGTTAAATAACAGGCATGAGCCGCCATGCCAAGCCCTGCTTTGTCCCCAGAGCATTTAGTTTTGATGTTCCCTGAGATACTCCTCTTCTCCCCACTGTCTCTGCTTCTCTCTCTTCCATGACACTCAGTTCCTCTTGCATATTCCCAAAGATGGCACGGTCTAACCATACATGGATCCTGGGGCTTTGATTTCTGTAGTTAAGTAATACTGGTCACCCAGCCTCCATCTTAGAGGATCTTTTCCTATAGTTCTCCTGAAGACAGTGACCTCACACCAATGCTTGGGTCTCCCCTGTCGCAAGGGAGTATAAAGACCCCAGGGTGGGGCTTCAGGTTGGTTTAAGCAAGGAACTACACAAGGACATGCATAGATCTCTGCTCTGCCCTCTGGTTTTGACCAAGAAAGCCGTGTAACCTGAGATAGAGAGGCTGCATCTAAGCTTATAGATTCTTTCCTATAATCAGCTTCTATCAGCTAATAGCAACATCCCAGAGGACTATTCTGGAGGGGAACAAGGTGAAGACGCTGGCTGAGGCTCAGGGGGGATCTTCACACTGCGGTGCTATGTGGGGGAAGAGCGCACACAAATCTTGATGTGGCAGTGAGGCACCCTGCCAACGGAGTAAGTAAAGGAGAGGAGGACCGATAAAGGGAACCCAAGCTCTGGGCAGAGATCTCATCTCTGTTGAAGGTTTATTGCTCCTTGGAGCCAAGGTTCCTCACAGCCCCCAGGCTACAGCCTAAGGGTGACTCTGGCCAGATGCACAGCCCACCACTCCCCCAGGCTCTGTCCAGTTGTTCAAAGGGATAAAGTGAGAGGGACAGAAGGGAAGTTCTGGAAACAGATCATCAGTCCTCTTCCTACCTTGAGGGAGGGCCTCCCTGTCTCCCAGGGACACCAGTCCAGCATCCAGGTATCCACAATGCTGGAGGCAACCCCTTAACGTCAGTCCTAGGCTGACTATGTGGCCGGGGTGTGCCCACTGGCCAGACACCCCGCTGTCCGGCTCCGCGGACCATTAGCTGCTCCAGATCCTCGAACCATCCCATTCTTCAGTTGGGGATCTTCGGGAACTGCCTCGTCATTGCTGGAGTCTGATTCTTCCACATCACTACGAATGTCCCCTCCCATCTGTGAAAACAGATGGTGCTAGAGCTCAGAACAGAGAGAGGGTCTCTGGGCCAGGGAGGGGCACTGGGAGCTGACCCTGTCAGGCCTTCGTACCTGACCCTTCCACAGGAAACTGAAGAGCATGCGCAGGATGAGGCCGAACCAGTACACATGAAGAATCTGCAGTATCACCAGAAGTACGTTACAGAAGTAGTAGCCGAAGAAGGGGCCCCTGTTCTTGATGGAGTCAAACATAGTGGAGTAGATGATCCTAAAGCAGAAAGCAGGAAGGAATTTCACCAATCGGTATAGCTCCCCATTCTAGGAACTTGTGTGGACTTTCTGTGCTCCCAAACCTCCTTAGTTCCCCCTTCCTAAGATGGTATCTCTCTTTATCTGCTTATAGACTAAGTCAGTAGAACAGCCAAGTTTGTCAACTAGCATTTGTGGACTGCAAACTCCAAGGCAGTACCTAGTGTCCCACAGCCCCACCTCACCCCACCCCCGTGGCCCTTTAAGGCTACTCATCTCTCCTCAACCAATCAGAGATAATGTTCCTGAGCCTGCTGTTCCTGCACCTCCACCCTCTTGCCAACTGTCCCCAGCACACTATGTTTTATCCTCTTTGCAAGGCCACAGTTCTTATTTCCTACACACACCCTTTATCATCAAAACCAATCCTGCTGATATTTCATACCCAAGAAAGAAAAATCCATCCGCACACCCTTGGTCAATCTTTGCCCCCTGGCTACTTCATTTCTTTTTCCCATGAGTCTCTTGTGACTTCAAGGAGCCCACACCTCTCCCTCTTCCCTGCTTCATTCATCTTCCTCCTCCTCTCCCTCCTCCCTCCTCTTCCTTCACTCATCTCCCTCCTCCTCTCCCTCCTCT
>CAJQZJ010033534.1:504820-515446 GCA_907164525.1 Lophiomys imhausi | reverse complement strand
CCTCCTCTTCCTTCACTCATCTCTCTCCTCCTCTCCCTCCTCTTCCTTCACTCATCTCTGTCCTCCTCCCCGCTTCACTCATCTCCCTTCCTCTTCTCCACACTCATCTCCTTCCCTCTTCTTCCTTTTGCACACTCCTCCTCCATCTTCTTCACCACCTTCCATTTCCGTTTTTCTTTCCTTCTATCTTTTTTTTTCTTCTTCCTCTCCTCTTTTTCACCTTCTTTCTTCCATCTTTTCCTCCATCTTCTCCCTTTATTTTCTTTCTTTTCCTATTCTCTCTCTTCCCTTCCCCTTCCTGTCCCCTTCTTTTACTCTGTCTCTCCTCACCAACCCTATACCTAACAGGTACGAGAGCAAGCTCTTTACCACTGAACTTTGCTATCTCTCCAGCCTTCACATCTCATAACTTCCCCATCAGTCTCCAACAAACATCGGGGAGCTCCAGGAACTGACCTGACCTTAGCCCCAGATGACACTGTCCAGCCACCTGCTACAAAGGCCTACCAAAATCTGGCAACTCTTGCATGTACACCCCCACCCTTCCAGAAAGCTCAGCCTGACATGCCATCTGTCTCTCCTCCCTATGTCTACAGAAAAGCATAGGCCCCTCAAAACCAGCACAAGGCAGCTGGACTTCCGATGCCTCTTGAAGTTTCTCCTAGCCCTGATGGTGTCTCCTTGATCTGGTCTCCTTTTCTCACCTGCTCTGTTGCGTCTTCCCCTAGATTCCCACCATCTGCCCTCAGCCCTCATCAGCTCTCACCTCCCTTCATATAACATCCCATAAGGTCCTTCATGACTTGTGATGGTCACCTACCTGCATTCGCCTTATCCTTCTCTCTTCAAACCACATGAACTCATTTCTGTTCTTCCAACACTGGAACACAGTCTAGCCTTGGAGCCTTTGCATATGCTGTTCCCTCCACCTGGACCATCTTCCTCTATGATCAGTATGGTTCTTGAGCCCCATTCATTCTCTATGCACAACGGCTATCAGTGAAATATCTCTGAAGAGATATTCATCCAAGGCCAACTACCTACATCCCTACTTCCTGTACACTTTCCAGATTTCCTCTTCAGTGCCATCACTCCCTTGTGTTCTGTTTGTTCTCACCCACACCAGTTAGTGCCAGCAGGGCAGTCCTCTGTGTTGCTCTCTCTGATATTTCATCCCCCTGACACATGCCAGGCTCAACACATATCAAAAAATGGTTACTAGACTATTTCAGTGACCAGGCTCTCAGACAGCTTCCTCCTCTCTCCTCCTGTTCTGGGAGTGCTCTGCATTAGTGCTGGGTTCCCTTTTCTGTCTCTCTTACCTCTGGGCCTTTGCATTTGCTGTGCTCTGGAAAAATCCCAGCCAATAACTCCAGTCCCCTAAGGCAGGGCACTGAGGTTGAGGCCTGCCTGGATCCTGGACACAACCTCCCCTCTCCTTAACCCTCAGGACTCACTGGGTGGGTAATAATATGATTCGAGTGTAGAAGAAGACTAAGGAGAATATGATGAAGAGAGCGTTGCACATTCGCCGAAAGTGGATATAGTTCAACATCTTACAAGCCTAGGGGGAGAGCAGCAAAAAAAAAAAACGGGCTTAGGACCAAAAACCCATGGAAAATGGTGGATCAGATGAGGGGGATCCTCAACTTGAAGACAAGAAACTATGGGGCCAAGTGAACTGAGGTAAGGCCATATCTCCAGAACTACCTAGGAAGGGCAAAGAAAAAGAAAGTGACAGAGACAAGACAGAATATTTCACAGGGAGACTGGAGCATGGTGCCTCTAGTCCCAGAAAGGCTGGGAGGGGCAGCACCTCATATCCAAAGGAGTCAGACAGGGATGGGTACTCCATGTCCCAGAGAGACCAGGAAGGAATGAGCTTTATGTCACAGGGAAACTAAAGAGGGAGGGTTGAGGTTTCATCTCCCAGAGAGGTTGAGGGGGCAGAGCCTTATTACTTAGCAGTTTAGGCAGGTAGGGTCTCATTAGATAGCCTAGTTGTTGCGGGGCCTCCTCTCTGTGGCCAGGAAAACAGCAGGCCTGTGAGGGCAAATGTAGAGGTGTACCTACCTCCAGTATACAGTCACCAAAGTCGTGTATTATCAGTATCACACAGCCAATGCGAAACAAGTTGGCGCTGTAGGAGAAGCCTATCAGCCCCACGGTCACAATGTGGTGTATCATCTGCTCCTTGAAGTCCTGCAGAAAACAGTGGGTCACCTCCGGAACAAACCTGTGTAGCCAGAGAGCCACATGCCTGGAAGAAAGCCTTTTCAGGAGATCCATAAGGCCTCTGGACAACATACCTTCTGCCAGGAATCAAGGGCATCTCAGGGTACAGGGTTGAGGCCAATTCATCCCACCTCAGCCCCTGACCAGAGATTGGAAGGCATCTACTGCATGGTACCCATATCTCTATCTGGACTCTTGGCTCATAACTCACCTTGCGTTTGATGTCGAAGGGCAGAGTGATTAGCAGTGAAAGGTAGAAGCTCATCTCCAGCAGGTACCACCAGTACAGTCCCAGATTCAGGTTCTACAGCAGGATAATAAAAGATGAGCTGAGAAATATGGAGGCTCCTATCTGGAAGGGACTTAGATGGAGATTCTCCCAGGTTGCCTTAAAACCTGGACCGTTGAATAGTGAGTTAAGCATGCATTCCCTGTCCCTGGAGGTAATCAAGAGTAGTGATTGAGGGCAGCTCCTGATCTTAATTTCTTCCCTCTTAGCCCCTCTTTCTTCCATAGAAGAATCAAGAATAGAGTAGGGAGTGGAGTGTCCTCACATCCAAAGGTCAGAGAGGAATGGGACCTCATAGCCCAGAGAGGCCCCAAGAGGTGTCATGGCCCAGGGAGTTGAGGTAAACCTTTCAAGTCCCAGGAAACCAAGAGCAACTAGGCATCATAGCCAGAGGAGTTATGGGGCAAGGGGGTTCATGTCCCTGGAAAGTTGAAAAGGGTTCATGTTACCTGCCTGGGAGACTAAAGAGGAGTGAGGCCTCACATCCTAGGGAGGATGTGAGAATCAGGGCCTCAGGTATCAAGAATACTAGAAAGAGTGGGTTCTCAGCACTGAGGCCAGCTATGAGAGGCCAGGCCCCATCACACAGGCAGGCAGGAGAGAGGAGCCTCATCATACAAGCAGGTATTGGGGTTAGGGTCTCATTTTGCCACAAGAACTGAGCTTCTCCACAGTCCCAGCCACTCACCTGGAATGGGTAATTTTCCCAGCACAATGCCGGTGTCCACAACCATGGCTCCTATGAAGGAACAAAGGATCTCAACCTCACCAAAGGCAAAATCCAGCCTTCTACCCTGGATCTAAAACACACACACACACACACACACACACACACCTGTCACCAGGGTTTCCACGGCCTTCTAGGTACCAATTCCACTCTGCTCTGCTTTTATATTTCTCTAGCAGGGGTCTCCCTATGTAGCTCACATTGCCCTCAGTGAATTCACGATCCTTCTGCCTCAACTCCTGAGTGTTAAGTCTGATGATTGGCTTTAACTGTCAACTTGAAACAACTGAGAATAACCTAGGAAGGTGGTCTCAAGGAGGGATCATCTAGATTAGGTTGGTCTAGGGGAACACTTACATAAGAGAATTTTCTTTTTTTTATTTTTTTATTTTTTTGGTTTTTCGAGACAGGGTTTCTCTGTGTAGCCCTGGCTGTGCTGGACTCACTTTGTAGACCAGGCTGGCCTCGAACTCACAAAGATCCACCTGCCTCTGCCTCCCAAGTGCTGGGATTAAAGGTGTGCGCCACCACTACCCGGCAAGAGAGTTTTCTTAATGGGGTTAATTGAGATGGCAAGAACCATCCTGAATGTGGGCGGCACTACTTCGTGGGTGGGCCTTGGATTGAAGGAAAGAGCGTAAACTGAACATCAGTACACATGCATTCCTTGCCGTCTAGTCCCAATTACAGATGTAACCAACTCCCTCAAGCTACTTCCCCTGCTATGATGGACTGTAACCTGGAACCATGAGCTAAACTGTAAAATAAATCCTTTCCCCCTTGAGCTGCTTTTGTCAGGATATTTTATTACAACAACAGAAAAGAAACTAGAATAGTACTCTCTCTCCTCCATTGTTCCAGCTCTGCCTCTCTCCTCTCCAGCAGACTCATTCACAACAGAAGGTCAGCTCCTGGTGCACAGTAGGTCTACAGTAAGCCCTTTAGAAGCTTGTGGGATAGGTGACCCTCAGGTGTACTCACATGGTAGACGATTGAGAGGCCACTCACGAAGGCAGACACATAGAAGACAAATCTCCAGCTGCAGAGGGGGAGGAAGCCAGTGAGACAGCTGCCAAAGGCGCAGTGTCTAGGCCCCAGAGGCAGAGCCACATCTGCCAGGGAGACTAAACAGGCATGTGGCCCCACATCCCAGGGAATCTAGGAAGGGAAGGCCCTGAAGTACCAGGGAGGAGGAAGCCTCATCACTCAGACAGGCTAGCAGAGGCAGGTCTTCATTATTCAGACAGATTTGGAAGGATGGGGCTTCATTGCCCAGGCAGGCTTGGAGGAGTAGGGCCTCATCATTCAGACAGACTTTACCTGCCCTGCATCCCACAATCACCTGGCTTCACAGAATTTCTTGGACAGGTAAGGCCTATCCTGGTTCCGACGTCTCCTGAACCAGCGTTGAGTCTGCCGCAGTGTAAGGCCACACTGGGAAGCCAGGAAGACCATCTGGTTCTGAGGAGGGGATAATAAGGGAGAAGGCTTACTACAGGCCTAGTGCCCGCCAGTTTCCTACCCTTTGTCCCACGATGCATGGGTCCCACTCTGATCCCAGCTTTCCTGAAGCTTAAGATCTTTGCCACAGGGTGGGTGAAGAGACCTCCAGAACACTCGGCATTATGCAGACTAAGCCCTGCTTACAGAATATACAGGTCACTGGTGGAGTGTGGCCTCAAGAACGAGGCTAGAGAATGGGGAAAGGTAGCTCTGTGCTGTTTGCCTAGCATGAACAAAGTCCTAGGTTCATCCCCCACACCAGGGGGAAGAACTATGAGGATGAGGGGGCAGGATTTCCTGCACACTCTCCCATCCCCTGGGGGGTCAAGTCTCACCCTACCCCCCGTTTAACTTTTTACAGTCAACTTGAAACAACCAAGACTCAACCAAGAAGAGGGCATCTCAATACTGCCCAGATCAGATTGGCTTGTGGCCATGTCTTTGAAATCCTGTCTTGACTATTGACTGATGGGGAAGGCACCACACCTCGGCAGGTGGACCTGAGCTGTTGGCAGAGCACAATTCAGATGGAGCAAACCAGGAAGCAGTGTTCCTCCATGGCCTGTGCTGCAGTCCCTGCCACTACAGTCCTCAGTGACGGACTGTTACCTGAAAGTGTACGCTAAAACGAACCCTTTCTTCTCCAGCTCACATTTGGTATGTAGCACAGCAACTGAAAGCAGGTCAGGGTGCTACCCCAAGCGGGCATTCAGCTCTCTGCTCTAGAGAAGCTACCCTGTCCCCAGCCACCGTACACTCTTTACTTCCATGTTACTTGACAGAACCAGACCCAGCCACGCCAACTGGTCCACCATACCAAGGATGGAATGGAAGCAGAGGGATGCTTCTGTCACTCCACTACTCCACTGCAACAGAGACCTCTTATCCCTCCCAAGAGCAGGAAAGAAACACTAATCTTTTTATGCTCTCTCCTCCACCATAGCTAATTAGGTAATTACCTAATTACCGTAATCCCAGAATCTATTTGTTAAGCTACCATAAGGCTGATGTTGCAGACTAAGTGATGAGGGCTTCATACCCCAGAAGCTCACAGGGGTAGGACCTCGTATCCCAAGAAGCCTGAGAGGAAGGAACAGGGCCTCAAGCCCCAAGAAGCCTAGAGGTGCAGGGACTCATGACCCAGGAAGGCTGGGAATGCCAGAGTTTCAAGCCCTGAAGAACCTGAGAAGGATGGGGCTTTCAAGTCTCAGGGACACCAGGAGGGTCAGGGCCATATGTCCCAGGAAGGCCAAGAAGGGACAGTTTCAAACATGGAGTACTTTAAAGGAAGGTTCCTCCAGGTCCCAGGGAGACTAGGAAGGGCGGGGCCTTATAACCCAGGAATCCTGAAAGGGTCAGACCCTCAGGGCTCACGGAAATGAGGGGTGTGGCCTCACATTTCAGGAAAGATATGAGAAATGGGGCTTCGAGACTAGGGAACTTGAGATGAAGAAGGGCAGCCTCATGCTGGCAGAGAACTGGTTTCAAGCCTCAGGGAACCTGAGGAGGACTTGACTGGCGGGAGGGGTGGGGCCTCACATACAGGAGACAGAGGGACGGATCCTCATACACCAGAGAATCTGTGTACTCAGGTTGAATGTAGGGTGGGTGCGCTTACCCGTGTACGGAAGGTCCCTGTCCCACCTCCAGTAAGGGCCACACTCCACTTCTATGCCCGGGTCCCAGGGCCACTACTATGCAAATGTCAAGAGGATGTGCGGGCTCACCTCTACGGGCCTCTTCCCCATCCTGAGGAAGTGTTTCTCCAGCACCGGGTTGGGCTTTGTCTGTCTCCTGACTGGATCCCGTACACCCATCCTCTGGCTCAGAGGCAAGGCCACAAATCTGAGGGCAAGGGAGACAAATGAATTCAAATGAAAGGGATAGTGACTATAATAGGAGTAAAATACGAGAGCCTGCGGCTTGCGCCTCATCCACATGGATAATTCAAATCCATCTGAACAGGGGCTTGGAAGCCCAGAGCCAAAACACCCACATGGGCACAACACAAGATTTTCTTCCACCACTCTCAGCTTCAATCCCTCAAGCCCAAAGGGGTTACCTGGATACTGCATCAGATCAAACCTAAAAACGATGTTAGCTTCCTCTTCAGGAGGGGGATGTTCAAGCCGACTCACAGGGAACCCGGGTTCCTTCCCCCATCTTCAACCAGAAGGAAAGTCCTCTTAGTACCTGTGTCCTAGTGAGCTGGGTATTGGTCTCCCTCCACCGGGCTCCTCAAGGGAGGGGCAAGCCTGCCACCTGTTAAGTCTGATACTCCACTATTCCTACTCCAGCACAAATACCTGGTTACTCAGTTCCCACATTGCCCACAAGAGGGTGCCCCAAGACCACAAATGGAGACTGAACACTTTCTCCAGGATTCTAGCATCTACATTTCATTTAAGAAAAACTGAGACCTAGTGTGGTTGCACACAGCCTTTAATCCCGGCACTGGGGAGGCAGAGCCAGGCGTATCTTTGTGAGTTCGGGGCCAGTCTGGTCTACAAAGTGAGTCCAGGACAGCCAGGGATACACGGAGAAACCCTGTGTGTGTGTGGCGGGGGGTGGGGGGGGGGAGAAAAAGAAAAGAAGAAAGAAAGGAAGGAAGGAAGGAAAAACTGAGGCCCAGATCAATCTAGTAAAGAATTCCTTTTAGACTCTACTGTGACGAGGGAGAGGGGAACCAGTCTTTATTGACTATACACTCTGCAAAACATGGAGCTCACTTTAGTCCTTTTATCATTGTCTCCTTGTTTGTTTGCTTGCTTGAAAGAGTCTCCTTATGTAGCCCAGGCTACCCTCAAACTGGCAGCCCTCATGCCTCAGCCTTCTAAATGGGATTACATGCATATATCACCACATCCAACCTATGATTACCACTTCAAGGTGAAAATACACTCACCTGGGCTCCAATGGTAGAGTTGGGCACAGTACCACCCTACTCTCCCATCCCTATTTCTCCTAATTCCCATGGGAAGGCAACCCCTTCTTTCAAGCCCTATCTGAACCGAGCATCCCAGAATCTCTATGGGCCTAGCTGATCAACACATTATACATTCCTAGACGTGTCACTAAACATTTCTGTGTCTCCACTTCTTCTGCTGTACAATAGGAGTAATAAGAGCACCACCTCATACATTGGCATCAAGCATTGAGTGAAGACAGATAGACATCTTAGAGCTGCATGTGGCAGAGAAGAGACCTTCAAAAAGAAGTATATGAGGTGCTAGGGAGATGGTTCTGTAAGTATACCTATCATACAAGCATTGAGGACATTAGTTCAAATCCCCAGCACCTATGCAGAAACCTGGGTGTGGCCACACACCTGCCTGGAGGCTTAGGGAAGGGAGGCAGGAGGATCTCTGGGACTAGCCACCAGCCTAGTTTCAGCCTCATTCAGAGACCCTGTCTGAAAGTAGTAAGACAGAGGGTGCCAGAGGACATCTGATGTCCCCCTCTGACCTTACACATATATACCAAATTCAACACACACACACACACACACACACACACACTTTTTTTTTTTAAGTCTATGAGGTAAATACAACTTCAGTGAATGTCTCTTGGGCCCCTCACATCTGCCCGTGTTCCTAGAGCTCCTGTTCCTGAGAGCTCAGGAACCCCTTGAGGAGTGGAAACCACAAACAAAGATGCATTTCTGGTCAGGGAAAGGACCTAAAAGGGGATCCTCCTGAGAATGACCTAGGGCTCTGTCCAGACATGCAGGAGTCCTTAGAACACAGCCTTAAAAGAACTCCAGAGGTCTGGAGATGGGGCTCGGTTGGCAGAATGCACACAAGGGCTCCACCAGTCACAGAAAATGGCACTCACCGCTCGAAGATGATGCGCACAACCACCAGGACCAGAGCCACTGGCAAGGCAGCAAGCAAGTGGTGAGGGTGGGCGAACACCAGGCCATCGCGGTCCTCCAGGTCTGCCCATGTGCTGTTGGGTGGTAACCAGTACGTCTCCTCCCACAGCCACTCATTCAAGTTGAACAACATGCTGTGGATACACAATCAACTCAAGTCAGAGTGTGTGCAGTAGGAGGGGCTGAATCTCTGAGAGCCACAGTGCATTTTATTTGAAGAAATGTCAGAAGAGGGGGAACACTGGAGAGATGGCTCAGTGGTCGAGAGCACCAGCTGCTCTTCCAAAGGACCCAAATACAACAATTCCCACCTCCCACACAGCTGCTAACAACTTCTCCAACTCTGATTCCAGGGGATGCCCTCTTCTGGCTCCCACAGCCAATGCACCCATGTGGTGCATAGAACATACATACAGGCAGAGCACCCATATATGCAGTGTGCTGGTTTGAATGAGAATGCCCCCATATCACCATATATTTGAAAGCTTGGTCCCTAGTTGGTGGACTGTTTAAGAAGAATTAGGAGCTGTGGCCTTGTTGGAGGAGGTGTGCCACTGAGGACTGGCAAAGCCCACTGCAGGCCCAGCATCTCTCTCTGCCTACTGCCTGCAGGTCAGGATGTAAGTGTCTGCCTGCTTGCTCCATGCGGCCCACCATGTCAATAATGAACTAACTCTCTGAAACTGTAAGCAAGCCCCAATTAAATACCTTTATTTGTAAGTTGCCTTGGCCATGGTGTTTCATCACACTAATAGAACAGTAACTAATGTCAGGAGCCGAATGCTCTTGAAGCTCCTTCCTTCATGTCCATCTGCTATTCTTAGGCCCTTAACATAGTGTTCAAGCAGTGTCAGAAGCTCTCTGAGAAAGGAGTTCTTTAAACTTGTAAGCTTCCTAAAAAGCTATCCAGCATTTTGCACCCCAGAGTTGCTTCTTGCTAACACCCAGCTTTTCCTATCATCTGTTATACTGACATGGAGTGAAGATTCCCTCATTGCTAATTGCCACTCTTCTTGTTTGGCCAGGCTTCACACAGAGTCCTACAAAGGTGATATTATTATTCCTGATAAGAGTTTTACAAACTGCCCGACTCAGTCCAAACAACATTAGAAGTTAAAGAAGTTAGATAGCTGATAGAAAAACATATAGCTGTAGTAAATACTCTTGCCAAACATTATGTATCTCATTAGGAGACAGGTCTAAGATAGATTTATGACCTCAGATAAGCTTTCACTCTAGAGGTGATAAAACTGACTCCAGATGGAAACCATAAATCCAATTAAGAGTTTTAAACTTCCAATGAACTTAGGATATAATGAGGCTACCAAGAAATTCCTAAATTTAGTACAAATCTTAATGACAAAATACACAAACTGTTTTGTTATAATTCCTTATACCTTGTCAGGTTTGACATAATATACTGTCATCTTAAACTTAATTTATGTATAGAAAAGCAAATTTTAATTGAGTACTAAAATGTGTGATTGTTAAGTGCCCTCCTATTGCAATGATTTTATCTGTCCTTGTGATAAATGCCTTTTAACCATGAGGTAATTCTTTCTTTGATGTAAAGAGCCCTTGCTCAGGGTATAAAAAGAATAGTCACCACATTAAAATTGTCTTTGCATCCTAGACATTCGTCCATTTCCTTTTTTCTGGTGTGACTGCCATGTGAGAGAGTCCCTCTCTTCTCTTCCTTTTCTTATTATCTTCATACAACTCATGGATCAGGTAAACATCCTGGAGCTCCACCATCAATTTCTGAGATAAATTGGTCAAAGTGGACTTTAGCCTGCTGAGCTCTCAGAAGCTGGCCTGCCTGCTAGCAGGCCAAGACTTGCAGTAAATTACAAAACAAAGGCTGTTTTTACCACCACCTCAGTTTACAACCCCAACTAAAGGAAAAAAGTTGGTCATTTTATATTCTCTCTCTCTCTCTCTCTCTCTCTCTCACACACACACACACACACACACACACACACACACACACACACACAC
>CAJQZJ010033534.1:490950-504810 GCA_907164525.1 Lophiomys imhausi | reverse complement strand
CACACACACACACACACACACACACACACACACACACACACACACACACACATAGCTAGCTACCTTTAAAAATACCTGCAAGGGTCATCAGCCCTTGCAGTCATGGCTACCAGCCCCCGGAACAGGCCAGATCTGGAAGACTGTCATGCTGCTGTGTCCTGTCCTAAGACCCTGTGCTGTGTGACAAGGCTGGTCCTTGACAAACTAAGACACATATAAAAATAAATAATTCTTTTAAGATTCAGTAGGTGATATTTCTGGTTTGTCTAGGAAAGCATTTCCACAGTGAGATCCTGGAGGTTCTGAAGCTCCCTGGTTAATCCTTGATGGGCTGACAATGTTAGGATACAGCAAAAAGAATGAGCCTTTGGAGACGGCAAGGTATGTCCTTGGGGCTGTATTTTGCCTGATCCCTTTATCTATTCTTTTTTTTTTCTGCTTCCTGGCCACCATGTCTCAAACTGCTCTGCTCCACCTCACCCTCCCCACCATGATGGAATGACACTTCTTATGTAGTAACCCAGAATAAATCTTTCTCCCCTTAAATTCTTTATGATACATGTTTTATGACAGTGATAAGATCCCCTAACTGAGGTTTGATATCTGCTTGTGTGATATTGTTTCTGTTTTAGTTTTGTTTTGGGGGGAGGGATATTTTGTTTTGTTTTTCTTTTCTTTTCTTTCAAGATAAAATTTACTATAATGGGCCACATAAAAGCCAGGTGGACATGCAGTCCATCTGTAACACCAGCTCATGGGAGGTGGAGTAAAGAGATCCCCAGAATAGCTGAAATAGCAAGCTTGGGTCCAGAAAAAGACCTTTCATGGATGAATGAGGTGGTGAGGAATTGAGAAAGGCATATGATATCAAGACTCCTAGATGCACATGTTCACATTTACGTATGCACTCCCACATACATGCAAACATTTACGCAATTATGCACACCACACATGCAAAGAAAAACAAATCACCTCACAAAAGTGGGCATGGTGGCATGTTCCTGTAATCCCAGCACTCAAAAGATGAGTGCTGATCCAAAGTTCAAGGTCACCATCCTTGGCTGCACAGTGAGTTTGAGGCCAGCCTGGGCTATGCAAGACCCTAACTCAAAACAAAAAATCAAATTCACAATGGCAGGCAAGAAAAGAATAACAAAACTAATTCTGAGGGATGTGGGTATAGCTCGGTAGAATATTTGCCTTTTAGGCACAAGAGGCTCAAGTTTGATCCTCAGCACCCTCTCCCCTCTTCCCTCTTCAAAACACAAAGCACTTCACATACATACTAGCACATACTGTGTCTACACAAGATGCTATCAACATAAAATTCAAAATTGGGCCAAATAAATCTATGATGAGGGTTGGCTTCCTGTGGCTAGTCTTGCAAACTGGCTATCTGGCGGTTCTGTAGGTCAGAAGTTCCAAATAGGTCTCACTGGACTCAAATCAAGGTCCTGGGCCAGCCTGGCCTGGAGGCCTGAAAAAGGCGAATCTGAGTATTGCCTTTTCCAGTATCAAAACTCTAAATTCTACAGCTGAGTCACACTCCTCGCTCCTGACTGGGGGTTCTAAGCAGCTACTCTTGAGGAAGTGAGATAAATAGCTTCGGGTTCCTCAGTTTTCACTTTTTCTTTTGAAACTCGGCTCCATCTCTTCACATTTCGTATGTCCAGTCTGAAAAATCAGTACAACAAATCCCTAATTTACAACAAATCCATCTTGTTTCCACCTCCCATGAGCTGGGGTTACAGATGGGCTGCATGCCCACATGACTTTTCCATGGTTCATTATCGTAAATTTTTATCATGGGGGGGGTTGCTGGTATACAGCAGCTTCTGGGTGATTCTTTGTGTTGTGGGTAGTATATGTACACATGGGCAAGTGTATGAGCCCATGCATGTACATGTGGAGCCAAGAGATAGACACTAGGTATCTTCCTGAATTGTTTTCTACCTTATTTTTTGACGGAGGATGTCCCACTGTACCTACAACTCACCAGTTGACTAGACTCACTGCTCAGTGAGTACCCAGGATCCTCCTGTCTCTAATCCCCAGCGCTGGCATTACAGGCATTACTGTTAGCACTGGGGACTTGAATTCAAGTCCTCTTGCTTGCCCAGCAAACACTTTATCCACTAAGTCATCAACAAGGCCTTGGATGACTTTCTTCTTCCTCCCCGACTCCTCCACCCCTAATTCTGAGAGTGGACCCAGAACATTGGCTAGGCTAGGAAAATGCTTTCCAATAAGACACATCCCCAGCCCCTCATTAGTAGATTCTAGCCAGGCAATCTACTACTGAGCCACAACTCTAGCCCTAGACGAGCACTCTACCACTAAGCCATGAACCTAGCCCCTCACTGGGGGATTCTAGGAAGGGACTCTACCACTGAGTAACACTCCCAGATCTACAATGGTGGATTCTAACCTTGTGTTCTACCGCTAAACCATGCCTCTAGCCTCTTATTGGAGGATCCTAAGCAGGCCCAGCCCTCTGGTAAATTCTGGGTAAGTACTCTGTACACCTGAGCTATACAATTCCAGCTCCTCACTGGAGATTTTAGGAGTATAAGATCTACTGCTGAGCTATATCTCACCCTTGGCTTTAAAAGACAAAATCTTGCCCAGTCTTGCCTCCATTTCCCAAATGCGGAGATAAAAGGCATGCATCCTCATACCTGGTGTAATAATATTATTATTATATTTCAGTGCTGAGATAAGTCCTATGGCTGCTCATATGCTAGGCAAGCACTCACCATTGAGTCCCACCCCACCCCACCCCACCCCCGGCCCCTAGTTTTTTAAAGTCAGGGTCTCCCTATATAACCTAGGATGTCCTGGCATTCAAAATCCTCCTGCCTCTGCCTCCCCAGTTCTGGGATGGAAGGTATGTATCACTGCAGGTTTTCTAGTAGATTCCTAGGCAGTTCCCAGCAGGCTCATGCTGCCTGGAAACCCTCCTGACCTCCATTGTCCTTCCATTAAATTCTGGCTTCTGTGCTCAAGCCAGGTTGGGCCAGAGCAGCCTGCAAGGCCAGTAAATGTGAGGTCAACCTGAGAGTCAGTGTAGGTTGCCATGCCAACATGTTCAGCCTCCACTTTTATTGGCCTCAAGGCCCTCCTACCCTTGGGCTCCCCCCTCCTTCCCAGCTTGCCTGCTCTTTGAAGCCTAGCTGGCCCTTCTCCCAGCCAGCCCCTGCCACCTGGGAATCAGCTAATAATCCCTCTTACTGACTAAAAATATCCCTGTATACAAGGAGAGAGAACAGGGCTTTGTGCTGAGGGGCCCAGCATAGGGGCCAGCTAAACTGAGAAGAGAGGAAGGAAGGAGAAGAGAAAGGAAAGGAAAGGAGATTGGAGAAAGGAGTTAAAACCATACCCTGCCCTGCCTACCAGGGCCATGTGTGTTAAAGTTTGATCTTTACTGCTTTGAGAGTCCTAGTGTAACCAGCCTAATAGGGATGAACACACTAAACAGACAATGACCTTCACGATGGCTGTCAGACTATCAAACAATGGGCCTCAAGAAATTGGAATTCCCCCTAGGAACTTCCTGCTGAGAGAGAAGAAAGTCTAAAGCCAGGGCCAGAAGAGGGGAACTTTCTCCAGGAATGAGATTTCACACTGTGAGGACAACTGTCAGGCCACCTTGCTGGAGACAATGGAGCCCAGACCACACTGGGTGGGACCACACCCTGACTGGAGACCACTTAGACATGCATAACTCTGGCCTCTAATTAATCCTTCAGCTCCCGTTAGGACCCTAAGCATAGATCTGGGAGAATCACTAAATCTCTTTGTCCCTCTACTCAATGTGGCCACACTGATTAACTCTTCTGTTTTTTTACTATTAAGTTGGCTGTTCTAAATGACATAAAGGATAAATGAAATATGGCTTGTTGTATCACAGGCTATCACCCCAAGTCCTATCACACCCGCTACCCGTTACTGACGGTCAGAGCTTTGTGGGGGTTTAGGGATTGCTTCCTTTTTTCTGTCTTCCTGAATCCCAGATAATGGGAAAGGAAATCAATCAAGACCTCATGGGCACATTTACTCACTGGAAGCCCCATACCTGCCTGGGGTCATCTGATTCCTATAGCCTGAACACCAGCCCTTAACACACCAGGGATCTAACAAAGGGAGGGAAGCAGGGTTTGTGGATTACTAAGGCCAGTCCTGCACTGGAGTCGTAGCTGTCCCTTCCAAATAGTTCTGGCTTCCCCAGGGCAATCAAGGTGTGCTAATGACCAGACATACAGAAAGTCCAGGGTACACCATGCTGTTACCTCAGTAAGCTCCCAAGGAAGGCCCTATGTCTAAGCCTCTATCTTGTCCCAGCCATGTTCCCGTATTCCCCACTTGGACCCTGTTCATCCCCCGCCCCCAGTTCAATTCTCAATAAAGTAGCTTGTTGAGCTTCCAATTTACCTTACCTTGTTCATGGCCCAGAACCTCAGTGAGTGGGGGCACTTGTTGCCAAGGCTGACAACATCAAGGTGAAGGAGAGAGCCAACTACTTACTGCGAGTTGTAATCTGAGTGCCACAGGCACACAGACACACACACACTTTTTCAAAAATGTTTTAAAGGTTAATTTCGAGGAGCTGGTTGTGGCATATATCAGTCATCCCAGCCCTTGGAAAGCAGAGGCAGGAAAAATGCCAAGTTCCAGGTCAACAACTTGGTCTATATTTTGAAAAGAGAAGAGTACCAGGCTGTGGCTCAGTTGGTAGAGTGATTACCCAGCATGCATGGGCCCCGGTTTCCATCCCCAGCAGTTGATGGGAATGGTGGTGCACAACTGCATTCCTACACTTGGGAGATAGATGCAGAAGGATCAGAAGTTCAAGGCCACCTTTGGTTAAACAGAGTTTGAGAAAATCCAATGCTACATCAAACTTTGCTTCAAAACAATAAAAATAAAAATGGGATGGCAAGATGGCTCAGCAAGTAAAGCACTTGCCACTAAGTCTGATGACCTGAGTTCAATTGTTGAGACCCACATGACAGAAAGAGAGCACTAACTCCCTCAGGTTGCACTCTGACTTCCATATGTGCACTGTGGCACACGTTTGCCCACAAAGACACACACTCCTGCATACAAAATAAACAGAATACAACAGATAAAATGAAATGAAAAGGCTGTTTAGTTTCACAATGACATCACAACATCTTGAGTGACAAGTTTTTTTTAGTGAGGTGCTGAAGAGATGGTCCACTCATTAAGAGCAACTGGGACTGTTCTTGCAGAGGACCCAGGTTCAAAGCCCAGCATCCACATGGAAGCTCCTAATCATCTGTCAGTCTAGTGCTAGTGGATCCAGTGCCTTCTCCTGGCCTCTGTGGCACTGTACACACATGGTGCCTAGACATACATGCAGGCAAAACACCCATACACATAAAATAAAAGTGAAGGTTTAAAAAAATATTTTAATGGTTTAGTCAAACACATTCTTTGGGCATCTACAAGTCAGAATAGGTTGTATCCTTCTCAACTCAACTCCTCACCACCCCCACAAGACTCAGACCACAGTCACCATGGCCACCATGCAGCCAGCTGTTGTTGGTCCTGCTCATTCCCATCAGCCCTTTGGTGCTGAGGGCGCTGCATCCCACACCAGAACCCACCCTGTGTGGCTTTTGACTGTTGGATCATGGGGAATTTCCTCCCATGGTGATTTGAAATATAAATGCCCCCCAAAAGAAAGATATATGTGTTGAGGGTTTTGGCCCTGATTCATCATTGTTCAGCAAGGGAAGCTGTTGTATGTAACTGTATCATGATGGCTCTGAACTCACCAAAAAAAAAAAAAAAAAAACTGATATGCTGATGGATTCATAGCCCAGGGGGCTACTGAGAGCAGTGGAATCTTAGCAAATGTGTCAACTAAGAAGCAGGTCACTGTTGAAGGGATATCTATCTCTATTTCTATCTCTCTATCTCTCTGCTTTGATCTCTGTATCTCCCTATCTATCTCTCCCTTTCCACTTCCCTCTCCCTCCTCTATCTCTCCTTCCTTTTCTTCTCTCCTCCTTCTTCCTCCTGTCTTCTATCTCTCCTCCTTCCTCCCTCCTCTCTCTTTCCCTCCCCACTCTCTCTCTCTCTCCTCCTCTTTTCCCCCTTCTACTCTATCCTCTCTGCCTCTTCTCCCTCTGGCTCTCCACATCTCTCTTCCCTCCTCTCTCCTCCACAATTATCTCTCCCCGTCTTCCTCTCTTCTCCTCTGTCCTCCTCTCTCCCCTTTCTCCATTTTCCTTCTTTCCCCTAGACCCCATGAGGTGAGCAGTCTGCTGTGCCCCATGGGTCTGGATGCTCTGCCTCATCACAAGCCAGGGATGACAACCTCTGAAACCAAGAGGCCCAAAACAATCTTTCTTCCTTTTATGCTAACTACCTCAGATATTTTGTCACAAATCTGGAAAACTAACATGCCTACTTAAAAGCCAGCACCCCACCCACCCACCACCACCACTTACAGGGGACATGAAATGAACATGATTGGGTCTGGGTCCCTACGCAAACAGCATTTCCCCAGGGATCCCAGCATCATTGTATATGAAAGTAGGGTCACTCAGGGAGAGCTAGATATGGTGGTAGAGCAAGCAGGTCTGTCATCCCAGTACTTCAGAGTTATAAGGCAGGAGGATGGTAGGTTCCAGGCCAGTCTAGGCTACAAAGTGAGACCAAAGAGAAAAGCAGAAAAGGGAAGAGTAGGAAAGGAGAATAGAAAAAGGAAGAAAATAAAAGAAAGGAAGACTGTATGCTTAAAACGTGTGGTCTTACACACATGCATACCTTTTTTTTTTGGCGAAAGATGAGACAAGGTGAGACAAGGTCTCATTGCAACCCAGATAACCTCAAACTCACTATGTAACTGAGACTATCCTTAAACTCTTGATTCTCCTGCCTCCACCTTCCAAGTGTTGAGAGATTACAGGCATGCAACATCACTCCCAGCATGATCTAAAATGTTTTCTGACGTATATCAAAGCTCATGAAGCAATTGCCTCAATCATGATAATGAATATATCCATTCCTCTTCCAAAATGCTCTTGTGTCCCTCCTTCTCTCCTAGTAGGATTGGTCTTCATGTGCAGCACTTGGGGTAAGAAATCTTATGATTCCATACGATGAAATACCACAGGAAAGTTGAAAAGGAGGAGAAAGATACAGCTTGGATAAACCTTGAAGACACTGTAGTGAATAAAAGAAGACAAGGCAAGGCCTGCCATGATTCTAATGATAGGAAGTTCCTAGGCAGTCAAATTCAAGGACAGAAGGGCTGGGGATTTGGCTCAGTGGTAAAGTGTTTGTTTACTGTGCAAGAATAAGGGCCTGAATGATGATGATGATGATGATGATGATGATAATAATAATAATAATAATAATGGCCAATATCCAAATAAAAAACCCAGGCATGCCATCATGTGCCTGCTACCCAAGCTCTGGAGAAGTAGAGAGAAATACAGGATCCCTAGGGCTTGCTGGCCAGCCAGTCTAGCTAAATCAGTGAGCCTGAAGACAGAACCTGTCTTAAAAAACTGGAAGATAAAGAGCAATTGAGGAAGATAACTGATACCTGACATCAACTTCTGACCTCCACATCCAAAAGCGCGTGCGCACACACAGAGAGAGAGAGAGTTCCTTGGCCTTACTAGCTATATATGTATATAGACATACTCCACTGCCAGATATGCCTAGCATCCACTATGTCTGCCAAGGTTGATATGAGAGGTTTCCATCATCACATGACATGGTACTAGACAGGACTGCCCCAGACAGTGACGGGAGCCAGGAATGAGCTAAATGAAGATGCAGATGCCTATAATCCAGCATTCAGGAAGTTGAGGCAGGAAAATCATGCTGAGTTACAGGCTACACAAGACACTGTCTCCTAAGTAGGGAAGAAAAAGGAAGGAAGAGGGGGGAAAAACAGGGAAGAGGGCAGGGAAGAGGAGGGGAGGTCCACTTTATGTTTTACATATTTTACTATTATGTTAGAACATATAAGGAGCCAGCAAGATACCTCTATGGGTAAAGGTGCTCTTCTGCCAAGCCTGATGACATGAGGTCAATCCCTAGAACTCACATGATGTAAAGAGAAAAACTGGCTCTGAAAAGCTCTACTAGAAAGAGGGTTGCAGCATGCTTGCACCTACACACAATAAGACAAAAGTGTTTAAAAAGTTAAAAATGTATAGAGCCTGAGTAACTTTTAGGACAATGTCAAAGAGGTCTCTCACACAGGCACATATGACTGGAATACTAAACGGTAAGAAAAAGAAAATAGGGAATGTGGCTTAGTTAGCTCAAAACTGGCCCAGCACACATGAAATCCTAGGTTCCATCCCCAGTGCTTAAATAAAGCTGGCTGAGGTGGTGCAAGTCTTGTTATCCAGAACTAGAGAGGAAGAGGCAGGAGAATCAGAAATGTAGAAACAAGCCTCAGTCACATGAATACCCGTATCAAAATATAAAACATTTTTAAAAAATTAAAGGCCGGGAGCTAGCTCAATGGGTAAAGCTCTTACTACAATAAAATAACATAGGACTTGGGTTTGGATTCCCAACACCCCTATAAAGCCAGAAGTGTAGATGTCTATAACCCCAGGCCTCCTGCATTAAAAAGGGAGGTTCCCTGGAAGCTCACAGGTCACCCACCCTGACATCCTCATCAAACAACATGGACACCCACTTCAATCATGGAAGGCAATAGTTGTCCTTTGATTTTTACACGTGCAAGATGAGTTTTTCTGATTCATCTCATTTAAATCCTTACTGTGGGCCTTTAAGGTCCATATTACCCAGCTTCTCCTAGGAAACAGGCTATGGTTACGCAAACCAAGAAGTAGAGGCAGGAGGAAGAGAAGTTCAAAGCCATCCTCTGCTACATAGCACCCACCTAACAACCAGGTGTGGCAGTGTGAGCCAGTAATCCCAGTATGTGGAAAACAGGAAAGTTTCTGGACCTCACTAAGGAGCCAAGCTAGGTGAACTGGAGAGCTCCAGGTGAGTGAGAGACCTGTCTCAAAAAACAGGTAGATGATAGATAAGAAAGAAAAAAAGAAAGGAAGAAGGTAGATAGATAGATAATGAAGTAGAGAGTAACTGAGGAAAATAACCAATGCTTACCCCTGGGCTCTACATGTCTATGTGTGTGTGTACAGCACACAAATAAATAATGAGAAATAAAATAAATTTTTACAGAAATAAGAAAAAGAAACAGACAGACCCCCCAGAGAGGGAGCCTAAGCCAACCATCAGTCCAGCACCACATAGCCCAGGGCAGATAATGCCTGAGATGACCCCTACCTGGGCAAATTGCTAACCAGAGATGACCAGAGATGACCATCAGTCCAATGCCAAGGGGCCCAGGTGGGAAGACCACACCCAAGATGACCCCTTCCCAATGAGGTACAGCACAGGTGGGTGTGGAACTTCTGACATCATTTCTGAGACAACCCCAGATACCCGGAGACCCCGGGTGCCAGTAAGATAGGAAATAAGTGGTGGAGAAATGGAAGAAAAAGAGAAGCAGAAAGATGTGTGCAAAATGAAGAGGCAAAGCTGGAGACTCAAGCCTGATGTGAGCAGCCAGTGATGCCATGGTGAGGTCCTGGTCTGTGCTGCCACCAAAGGCCATGTCTGGGTCTATGGACCTCCAACAGCAGGAGGTCTGTTACCACCAAAGGCCAGACAGATATCCCTGGTCTGGGCTGCCACCTGGGGCCATGTTGATATGAGGGCTGTGCAGAACTGGCCCCATCCCTCACCTGGGCATCATAGGAGAGCTTGCCCTAAAGGTGTAAGAGCAGGAGAGCTGACCCTGTCCCTCATCAGTTGTAGTGCTCAGGAGTGCAGGCCCCATATGTTGCCCAGAAAGCACAATAGAGCTGGCCCTGGTTGTGGGAGTTGTGAGTGAGCTGTCTCAAGAGTATGAATGTGGTGAATGTGGGAGGGCTGGCCCTGCCACTTGTCTGCCATGTGGTGACAAGGGCAAGGGAGAGATGACCCACCCTCGCCCTTTACCACCTGTTTGCAAATGGGACAGCTGGCCCTACCCCTTCCTGACTGCAGCACTCAGGAGAGCAGGCACTGCACCTTACCTGGGCAGCACAGCAGAGGTGAGCCAGCCACGAGGGCATGAGAGTGGGAGATCTGGCTCTGTCCCTTCCTGGTATTGGATGAACTAGCTGGGACAAGGCTGGAGAGCCCACCCTGGGGGTAAGGGTGGCTGACCTGCTCAGATACCTCTCAGGTTCATGTCCAAGGCTTTGAATTGACCAGCTCAGCATCTATCCCGTGAACTGCTGTAGCATGTGAAAGGGTCAGTCATACAGATCCAAAGCTATAGGATCTCCATGACACAGGGCAACAACAGGATATCCTAAAGGAGTCTCAGTGAGGATCCAGTATTTATAGTGTAGAAGCCAAAGGTCTCTAAAGAGTATATTGTGGAACATACTGCTACACACTACAACTTCCACAATGAGATTCTCCTCTTTTTCTTCTTCTTCTTTTGTGGGGGTGGTTGCAAGGGCAGAGGGTAGGTAGGTATGAGGAGATGAGATGAGTGGGATTGGGATCCATGATGTGAAATTCATAATCAAAAAAAAGTTCTAAAAGAGAAATAAAAAATAAAAAGAAACAAAGGTTGTTTGTTGAATTTGGTTGCTTGCTTGGTTTCTACTACATTTGTTTGTTTATTAGCACTCGTGGGTCACAGCATTTACGTGGTGGTCAGGGGACAACCTACAAATATCCATTCTCTCTTTCCACCATGTGGGCTTTGGGGGTCAAACTCATATCTCTGTAGCTCAGACTGGCCTCAAAGCTGAGATCATCCTGCCTCAGCCTCTCGGATGCTGTGATAACACATGACCCACCATGGCTAGCTAGAAAGGAAGTACTCTTCCTCATGTTTCTACCCTACAGTAATGGCCTTGTCTTTCAGCAAGGTCTTCTGTGACACTTTCTCACCAAGGCCAATCCCAGTGCAGATTCCCTGCCCAGAGTTTATGACCTTTAACAAGGCAACAATCTATCCCTGCTTCCAAGAATCACAGCCTTCATGTTCACCTCCTCTCAGCTACTCTGGCTCCAGTCAAGGCTGTTTTCTTCCCCGTTGTCCTCAAATCATGCTAGTGTTTGATCTCTTGAAAATGCCCCTGAGGACCTTCACCTACTCAGAAGTGAAGTTCACAGCACATTGACATTGTAAATTTCCAGATTTCTCTGTCAGGGCCAAGCCTGCATATCCAACACCATCTCATCATTTCTTGTACAGACATGTCACTCTAAGTCACCCCACTTGCTTTCTTTTCTACTCGTAGCTGCTGGGCCAAGAACCTACCATCTACCTCACCTTCAAGAAGAGGAAGGCTACCCCCGTAGGTCAGCCGGTAGAACAAGCATGTAGCATTTATGAAGCCCTGAGATCCATCCCCAACATGGTGGTGCATCCCTTTCACCCCAGCACACAGAGGAAGGAGCAGGAAGATCAGGAATTCAAGGTCATCTTCAACTACATAAAGAGTTTGACACCAACCTTTGTCACAGGATATCCTGTCTCAAAAAAAAAAAAAAAACAGGGCAGGGGGAGAAACAGGCATCTGAAACACATCAGATTACACCTTACACCTGCCTTGTCCATCCATGGCCCTGTGATTGTGTCCACAATCTCATAACTACCCCCTTTGCTCCCTGACTGCCGCTCACAGTAGTCTCTCAACTGAATCACTTTGTGCCTGCTGGGTTCCCCCCTCAATAGTGTCCTAAGAGAAACATAACCACCCAGTCATAGACTAGAACATCCAAAAGTCTGAAGGCAAAGAGAGAGCAGCAGAAAGCAGACTGACACAATGATAATGGGAACCTGTGTTGCCAGTTCATGTGTTTACTACAGCGCATATATCTGGGGTGCAGTGGGCACGGAACCAGGGCCATGTACTAGGCAAGCATTGTACCACAGAGCTACACCTCAGAACTCTATTCTCGGATATTTTTATTCATTCATTTGTTTGTTTGTTTATTGTTTATTGTGCACTTATGCATGGATATATGCCATGGTGTGGTACGTGGAGATCAGAGGACAATCTTCAGGAGTCAGTTCTCTCTTTCTACAATGTGAGCCCCAGGATCAAACTCAGGTCTTCAGGATGAGCAGCAAGCACTTTTACCCACTGAGCCATCTCTTAGAACCTCTATTCTCATATTCTCTCCCTCCCTCTCTCCTGCCCCCGAGAGTGTGCATATTTTCAAATTTGTCATCCTCTTGCCTCATCCTCCCAAGCAAGGCAAGTACCAACACACCTAGTTTAAAATTTTTGAAGAGTTTGGGTTTCTTTTTGAAGAGTTTTGCTGTATCTGTTATTTTTTATGTTTGGGGGGGGTGGTTTTGCTGTATCTGTTATTTTTTATGTTTGGGGGGGGTGGTTTTTGTTTATTTGTTTTGGGAAGTGGTCTTCTGTACCCCAGACTGGCCTCCCTATACAGCCAAAGGCTATCTTGAACTTCTCATCCAGCCCTCATATTCTAAGTGCTGAGATAGAGACAAGCATCACCCTGCTCGGAGTTGAACCCAGGGCTTTGTATATGTTAGGCAACCACTCTACCAACTGAGCTCCATCCCTAGCCCAATAGCTCTTGTTTAAAAGGTGAATTTATTAAAACAAGAAGCCACATGGAATAACTAACTACTCAAATTACAAATGGACTCACCTACTGCCAAATGTCCCAATGTGCCTCTAGGCCATTAAGTGACACATGACCACGTGTTTATTTTCAAAAGAGACTTAACCTTCCTCCCTCAGCAAACCAGAATCTGCAGGAGAGAAAAGTGGCCATAAAAACAAACACAGTAAAACAAAATTAACTCCCATCCTGAAGCTGCTGGTACAAGGGGAGACGGCAAGTTGCTACAACTGTAATCATTTAGGTTTTATATTTCTTTTTTCTTTTTCTTGTTTTTTTCTTGTTTTTTTTTTTTTGATACTAGATAGAACCCGTAACCTCATATGTTGTAGACAAGCATCTCCCCACTGAGCCATACCCCTAGCCCCTCACTGGAAGATGCTAGGCAGGTGTTCTATGGCCAGCTTCTTCTACTGCTTATTTTGAGAAAATGTCTCACTAAATTTTTTAGGCTAGCCTTCGGCTTATGATCCTCCTGCCTCTGGCTCCAAAGTACCTGGGATAGCAGGCCTGTGTTACCATGCCTGTGGCTGTTGTTTCTTTTTGTGTTGCTTTTACTAAAGATGTATTTTATTTTTAATTATATATATGTTATATATTTATAGTTATATAGATAGATAGATGATAGACAGATATAGGTCTATGTGTGGTTACGCGCACATAAGTGCAAGTGCCTGATAAAACCAGAAGAAGGTATCAGATTCTCCAAAGTTGCAATTCTAGGAGCTTGGGAGCCAACTGAGTGTTGCTGGGAAGTAGATCCCCTGTAACAGCAGTGTCTGTCTTTAACAGGTGAGCCATCTTACCAGCCCAGGCTTGATGGGGTGATGTTATGCATTTTAAATGTTAATTAATCTCCCAGAAGCCTGCTTGCTATATACCAAGTGAAGCTGTGTTAACTTTTCTGTTAACCCTTGTTTCTTTTTTTTTTTTTTGGTTTTTTTGAGACAGGGTTTCTCTGTGTAGCCCTGGCTGTCCTGGACTCACTTTGTAGACCAGGCTGGCCTCGAACTCACAAAGATCCGCCTGCCTCTGCCTCCCAAGTGCTGGGATTAAAGGCGTGCGCCACCACCGCCCGGCAACCCTTGTTTCTGATTGGTTAAATAAATGCTGAGGCCTGAGATTGGGCAAAGACGGGGGGGGGGGGGGGGGGGGGGGGGGGGG
>CAJQZJ010033534.1:476304-490850 GCA_907164525.1 Lophiomys imhausi | reverse complement strand
GGGGGGGGGACTAAGGCACAAGTTTCTGAAGCAGGGAGCATCTTGGGAAGAAGAAGCCTCCAAGTCAGGAAACAAACGACAGGTAGGAGGACACACGCCATGGGTTAGAGAAAAGAACGTCATTCCACGTGGCCTGGAACATCAGCATAGTGTGGAGAATAACAGTCCAAAGGGATGTATGTATATTATATGGGGTCATATTTGGAGAATAGAATTAAGGGCTAGCCTAGATGGGCCAAGATTGCTCAATTCCGGCCAAGGCTTGTTAAAATCCATCAGGTGTCTGTGTGTGCTCATTTATAATGACGGGTTAAGAATTAACACAGCAGACCAATTAAATATAATGTAAATACTAGTAAATAATTTAATTTGCCATTTTTTACACCAGGCTTGTCATGTTTTAAAGACACAGCAGCATCTATGTTGCCTTTGACCCTGTACCAAGGGAAGGAAGCAGAAAGGAGAGTTGCAGTGAAAAACGCCAGTATATGGGCTGCCCTACAGATGTCACTGGCTTTGTGGGAACACCCAATGGAGACAGGAGCAGCAGCGAGTCCAGGGCATATGTCTTTCTTCTAGGCTGGATGGTTGGGCTGAGGTTCCCTGCCAGTGGTGTAGCTCAAAAGTGGCTTCCCAGTGAAAATATCACAGCCTCTTAAAGGACCAGAGGTGTGATACTCATTGATGGTAGCAGCAAAGTAGAAGACGGCCCTCTGTGGTCCTATCCATCCCTTCTACATCAATCCAGTAGAAGTTCGTAGCGCAAACCCTCATCCCTTCTGAGCAAGAGCCTGAGGGCTTCTCATGGCTCCTGGCCTGCCAGTTGAGGTCTCTACGGTAACCTGGCTCTTCCTACCAGTGGTGACCCAACTCCACTGACCTCCTTCGCTCTATGGTACTCAGCCTGGCTCCAAAGATTCCCAAGATCCATTCAATGTTAAGCAGAACCAGGGTCAAAGAATGCCTGCCACAAATGTGGACAGGGACAGAGGGAAATCGCCCAGCATAGTATCCAGGCTCAGGAAAGGTTGGGCATGGTAGCACACACCTTTAAAGTCACCACTAGGGAGGCAAAGGCAAGCAGGTTTCTGTGAATTAAAGGCCAGCTTGGTCTACATAGAGAGTTCTAGGCCAGCCAGGGCTACATAGTGAGATTCTACCTCAAAATTAATTAATTTTGGATCTCAGTTCCACCAAACTGAGGTCAAAACCTGCTCAATGAAACAGAGCATTAGATCCTCAATGAATACTTCAGTTAGTGACAGGAACGGGGAAAGTGACCAGAATCAGGTCACCAGCTCTTGCCCATGTGAGGTACAGGAAGTAAGAACAAGTTTAACCTCCATCACCTGAGGAGAAAATAGTCACTGGCCAGTAGGTGCCCCATTCTCAGAATACACCTGGTTGGCTTCTGTGGGTTTCTCCTCCAGGCTCATCTCTGCACCCTCGGGCCTGTGTTACTTGCTGCCCTGCTCTATGTACTGTCTGGCCTTTATCAACCCCTTCCTCTGCCCATAAACACACCTATCCATACTTAGCTGAATCAGATGGTAGCAGAATTTTAGCAGAGCCATTCTTTCTGGCATGAATCCCAGAGTGATGGCCCCTAGGCTTTGAAGTAGCCTTTTCTCAGTGATTTGTTGTCTGAGATTTTAGGGGGTTGTTCCTTTGAAGGATTCTCAGAGCCTTTGCATAATTTAGTCCCAAAACACACCAGGCAAATCAGGTATGGCTGAGAATTGTTTAGGTTATCACCTTGGTCCCTTCAAGACAACCCCTAGATAAGAGGTTTTGATATATGGAAACTGACTTGCTAAAAGTGCTTTTTGTGTAACAATAAGAAAGCACTTCTAGGAGAACAGGCATGGGTCTGACCTAAGCCCTCTGCACATATGTAACAGTTGTGCAGTTTGGTCCTTGTGTGGAACTCCTAACAGCAGGAGCAGTGGCTGTCTCAGACTCTGTTGCCTGCCTTTGGGACCCTTTCCCTTAACTGGGCTGCCTCATCTAACCTCAATAGAAGATGCACCTAGTCTTGCTGCAATTTGATATGCCACGGCTGGTGATATCCATTGGAGGCCTCCCCTCTTCTGAAGAGAAAGGGAGGATACATGGATTGGGGGAGGAAGATGGGGAGAAGAGGACTGAGAGGGGAGGAGGGAGACGAAACTGCAGTCTGGATGTAAAGTAAATAAATAATTAGCTTTTTTAAAGCACTTAAAGCTGCCAGCATTCGGTCCTTGAGAGGCTAATCCTGCTGCTGCTTGAGAAAGTGTAGATTCATCCCTCAGTGTCTTTTACTTTGATCAGTCATCCCATGTAACCCAGAACAGGGACAACTGTCACCCACCTAGAATGCCTTCCCTGACTCTCCCAGAGCCACGCCATGTTACTGCACTCAGTTCCGCCCTGAGGCATGAACTCTGCAATATTCCTATATTAACAGACTAGTTTCTTCAGGATCTGATTACTAACCAGGCATTGTCCTCGGTTCTTTAACTATATAAGGTGTCTGAATGCTATCATTCCCAGTTTACAACTGGGGGAAAATCAGGTAAACCCACTAGCCTGAGGGCTGTTCCACTTGACAAGCCCAGACAGTAGACATGGGGCAACCTGGGGTACCCACATCACAAGGGAGCATTCCCCATAGCAATGATTTCTTGTGTCATACTAGAGGTGGGAGCAGAGGGCATTTACTCACTCTCCTTGTCATCTTTAGTAAGCCCAGAGGCTCCTGTGCTAAATATTCACTCTTTCCCAGGCACTGTGCCAAGTAAATGTCCCCCCCTCCACCCCTGAGCTGGCCAGTGGCCTTGGGTTTGGAAGTGGATAGTGATCTGCTTATCTCAGAATGACGCATGGAAAACACCCCCAGGTCCTCAGGAAAGTAAAGGGCACTGAGATTTTTCAAGCACTATCCCCAGCTGTGGACTCACTAAGGAGAAAGATACTACAGACCCATTTTCCAGATGGGCAAACAGAATCTCAGAACCCTTTTCTGCAGCCACGAGCTCCGAGCTTCTATCTATTGCCTCTTCTCTCTTTGACTCCTGGAGACAATCCACTTGGGGAGTGAGTAAGGTGAGAAGGGAGGCAAAGAAGATCCCCCATATTACCTGTAACCTGGCTGGCCTTCAGCAAAGGCCCCAGGCACGCTGAGTGATGCTTTCAGAACTCCACGTGTGTAGCAGCTATGGTTGAGTGGTGAGCCAGCTATGTAAAAGCTATGGGGCTTCCAATGCAACTTCGTAGTCTGAGATTCCTCTCTTGGGGAGCGCCATCCAACTAATGGGTCCAGTTCACACCACTGCAGTCCACACTCGTGCGTAGGACCTTGACTGGCCTCAGAATGCAGTTTTGGGGACCCCTGTATCCCCATATCACAGGTAGCTCATAGGTTTTACAAGCCAAGCTGGGTCCTTTATGGTTCCCTATCCCAGATATAAAGGGCCTCTACATGGTCAGGCCCATGATTCATACCTATCATCCAAGCTACCAGAAAGGCTGAGGTAGGAGGACTGAAAATTCAAGGTGTGCCTGGCTTAAAGAATGAGTTCAGGGCCAACATAAACAAGTTAGCGAGCCTCTGTCTCAAAATAAAACTTAAGGGCTAGTCGATGATAGCTCAGTGGGTAAAGTGATTTAAATTCATGATAACCTGAATTTAGATTCCCCAGCGCCCATGCAAACATTGGGCATGGTGATAAGTGCCTGTAATTCTGGTGGGGAGTGGGGGTCAAAGGGAGGCAGACCACTTGTTCTCCCAAAACAGCAAGCTCCTGGTTCAGCTAAGGGACCCTGTCCCAGAAAATAAGGGAGGCATAAGAAATCAACCTCTGGCCTCAACATACTTGAGCGTGTGTGTGCGCGCGCGCACACACACACACGCACCTATGTATGCACACATACATAAAGGAAGGAAGCAACCAAAGTATTTCAGTGGCAGAGTGCTTGCCTAGCATGAGGCCTTAGATTCAACCTATCAGGCAGGAAAATAAAATGAGGCCTCTTCTAAACTCTCAGAAGCCCAGCTCTGAAATCTTCACACAGGTATTCCCTCACATCCCACCGCCGAGCAGGCATGAAACCCTTCCTCTGGGGGTAAAGACTTTCTAACTTTTCTTATCATTTCCCACACCTTCCATCAGGGGCCCAGCCAGCCACTGCTGCTGCCAGGGTGTCTTTTCAACTTCCTCCATATACTGTAGGATCTTCCTCGCAAGAGACAGTGGAATGGCTGCTAATTGCTTTCTTAAGCATCCCTTGTACTCACAGCCCTGAGAACAGAATTGTGGGCTCTTGGTTGCCTTCCAAGTCCTGATCAACCACTCCCTGCCCCCCTTCTTCTCTGAATACACTTCAGTCTCTTTTCTGGTCTGCAAACACACCAACCTGGGCCTTTCCCCAGGATTTGTTGCCTGGGCCCAGAGAGCTCTCCATAGCAGATGCCATGACGACAGGCAGGCCCTTTCCCTCAGACACCCTAGGCTTCCTCACAACACACCAACCCCCTTCCTCCAGTATTCAGATTGTGCTCTACAATCCAGGCACCAGCTGAAACGATGCAATCCTGTTAAAGACGTTGTTTCCCATAGGCCAGTCAACGTGGCTGCCAGACAGGGTCTGCAGCCATCGCCGGTCGGCGGCCCCACACCCCAAAAGGCACTCTGCACCGTTTCTCCAGTGACGGACACTCCTGTGGGGCAGTGTCCACTCACACATCCGGATTCCCCGCGTCACGGGCCCACGATAGCCCCCATTCGCTCCCGCGCGTTTTCTAGTCAAGTTCACCACATGCACCTGTGCCTCGCGGGGTACCAGAGCTCTCCCGGAGAAGGTAGCCTGAACCCCGAGCAGACGGGAAACCCTGATAAGTACCTTGTGGGCCGAATGATGGGAAACTCAGTGACCCTGTTTTGGGTCCGAGCCGGGCTGATCTTGGCCCAGTAAGCGAGGCAGAAGAATGTGGCGCGCGTAACTAATAGGGCGGAGCCCCTAGAGAGGGGCTCTCGCTTACCTGGGGCTGCAGGCAGTAGGGTGCAGGCCGAGGCAGGGCGGAGATCAGCTAACCCGAAGATGCAGTAAAGACGCTCCAGACCGTACTGGGCTAAGAAACTGCTCTTCACAGGGCTTCCACCCGCGGGGGAGGAAATAGGACCAAAGCCCTCCGGGAGGGGTTTAATGGGGACTTAGGCGTGGCCTGAGCAGGGAGAGGGGCATGTCTTCAGTGCTCTCCGCCCCGGTGCGCTCGAAGACACGCTTGGTCTAAGACCCCTGAACCCTAAACCACCCAACCCGCAGCCTGGCCTCGCCCCACAGTCCTCTGCCGCCTCTAGACCCCTCCCTCAGCCCCTAACCCTGCACGGTGAGACCTCGCCTCCAGCCGACCGGGCCTGGGGAAGGCAGGCTCCGCCCTAGACTATAACCCGCCGCGCAGAGCTTCCAGACCCCGCCCACAGCCCCCACCCCGCCGCCGCCATGACCCGCCTCCAACTCCACTCCAATCTCTACCCTTGCTTTGCCACGCCTCGCCCCAATCCCGGCTTTCAGCCTCTTCTTCTCACTACCTGGGCCTGGTACCCAGCCCAACCCCGCTTTGTCAGGCCACGCCCCCAGCTCTGGCCCTTTTCTGGGCTCCTGGCCTTTCTCCAGGCAAACTGTCGGTTTCTTCACCGCCTTATCTCTGACCTTTTAACCCAGCAGCACCTGCTGAGCGTTCTCTCTGGCTCTTGCTTCATCTGGTCCATTTCTTGGTCCCTGCTTCCCAGTCCTAGGTCTCTTCTTCGTGATGCTCTCTGGCTTGCCCTTCTGCTTGCACCCTGTCCCTCAGATGCACTGCTAGGTTCTTCAAAGGAGGTTAGATCATTCCACAGGCCTCAGCGCCCCAGTATTTAAGTACTTGGAGCCGGTCAGACCAAACTAGGGGATTGCGGGCCTAGGCACACTGACCACAGAATTGGAAGGGAGAAGGGAGATCACATGAATATGTCAGCTGTAGTTTTATGAGGCGCAAAGGTCAGGCAAGATCTGAGAGATGAAGCTGAGATACAAGTCAGTGTGGTGATAGCTGTTGCTCCAGTTTGGCCCAGAGCAATGCAGAAGGAGGTTGAGCCTCTTCTTGCTTAGTTCAACCAGAGGAAAGATAATTCTAGGACAAGCAGTTACCAGTAGAAGGGAAGAGGTATCTAACGGCTTGTCATCTTTGAAAAAGAAAATGTAAAATGAGGACTTCAAGCCTCATTTTACATTTGTGAGGACCGGGGTTGGGGTTTACCTCAGTTGGTAGACTGCGAGTCTAGCATACAGGAACCCCTGGGTTTAATCCCCAGTACCTCATAAACCAATGGTGATGGTGTAGACCTCAGATCCCAGCACTCAATTAACCATCGAAGCCAATCTGAGCTACAGGAAACCTTGACTCAAAAAAAATTGAATAAAAAACCAATTCTCTGTGGATCCCAGAACAGACCCAAGGCCCACTGCAAGAAACTGAGATATTCCTGGTCACGAAAACTTGTCACTGGGAGTCCAGTTTTTAGACCCTTCCTCAGAGGCTTCCCATCCCTGAATGTACTGCCCACTATAAACATTCATGTATTTTTTTTTCTCCCTGAGTTTTTGAGACAAGGTCTTTCTTTTAACAACCCTCCCTCTCCCCCCCCCATCCCCAACCTCAAACTCAGCAATCCTCCTGCCTCTGCCTCCTGCATGCTGGGATTACAGGTGTGCACCACTAAATTGGGGGGCTATATTTGTCTTTTATTTTCTTCCTGTCCCTCTGAAGTTTGTTGCCTATGTGGAAGAAGAAAGTCACACAGGATATTCCCAAACTCTCAGAACATGTCAGGGACATGTCGGCCACTTGTATTGATAGTGACATGGGAATCCAAGCCAGAGGTCCACAGAGAAGTGGAGGATTTGAATGTGCTTGGGCCATGGAGAAATTTTCAGTGGAAGTTACTGCCAAAGTAAGACAGCTGGAGAAGGGTGGGGGTGTTAGCCTTTGATTGCATTCCGAGGCCTGATCCCCAGCCTGAGAGTACTTAGGTGTTGTTGGCTAACTAAGAAGCTGCTTCTGGTTCTTTAAAGCTGAGTAAATGAAAGGAATACAAGAAGCATCAGGGCTGGCAAGATGGCTCAGCAGGTAAAGATGTCTGCCACCAAAGCCCACAACCTGAGTTCAATACCCAGGATGTGGTAGAACAAGAGAACCAACTCCCACAAGTTGTCTTTTAACTTGTATATGTGTACCCACACATACACATGTGTGCACAAAATAGATAAATGTAAATGTAATTAAAAGTAGTATCAGGGGACAGCAGTGTAGGGCCTACCACAAAAATCTCCCAGGGCACTCTGGGTAGAGGTATAACCCATTTTGAGAGGAGCAATACAGAAATGTGGAAGATACAGGAAGTTGTCATTCTAAAAGGCATGACCCAAGGGTGGCCAATAGAAGGAAGATGGTATACTGGAAAGATTTAGAAACAAAATCGAAAGGGTTTAGGGGGCAGAGGAAGCCAAGGCCTGGTGAGCATGAGAGAATAAGCTGGTGGATACAATGTATATTCTCAGGAATGCAAACCCTAATGAAGGCTGGATCTCAAGCCTGGGAGATTGAGGCTCCCATGTTTTCTCTTCTTGAAAACTTTCTTTTGTTGTGATTTGTTGCTTTTCAGTTCTTCTTTGTTATTACTTTTATTTTTGAGATAGGATCTCTTATATCTCAAGCTGCCTCAAAATCCCTATGTACCGGAGGATGATCTTGGCCTTCTGATACTCCTGCCTCCACTAATTTCTAAATGCTGAGATTATAAATGTGAGCCACCAAATGAGGTGTTTTGGATTATGTGTGTTTCCCAGGGCTTCTTGCATGTTTGGAAAGTACTCTCTCACTGAGCTATATCCCATTACTAACCCCATTCACACCTAGATTTGACACACTATGTGATCTTCCCTTCCATGTGAGGCTCATATGATTAAGGGAGCTAATAATCACCAGGACACAGGAAGCAACTCAGTGCTTTTCCCCTCTTCCCCTCCACCTTAATTACTTTTCTGTTGCTGCAACAAAACACCTCAACAAATCCAACTTAGGAAGAAAGGGTTTATTTTGGCTCACAGTTCCAAACATACAGCCCATCATTAAGGGGAGGTCACAGTGACAAGAGCCTGGGGCATCCAATCACATCCCATCTGCAGTCAAGAAACAGGGATTGATGACTGCCAGTGCTTAGCTCATCTTTCTCTTTCTACACACCACAGTGGACCTGGCTTCATTGCATTGAAGTGATTACATTACACTGATGGGCATAGCCAGAGGTCTCTCTCCCAGGTGATTCTAGTTTCATCATGTTTAAAATTGAGATTGACCATCATGGCCTCCAATTGGAGGTCTGATATAGACACCCACATTGATGTTCTCCAGACCCTGGATTCATTGTGGCCAGGCCTGGAAACTGAACCTTGGACCCTGGACGCATGAAGCCTGGGCTAAACACAATAATAGCTATTCCAAAATGATCACTGTCTTAGTCAGGGTTTCTATTGCTGCAATGAAACACCATGACCAACAAGCGAGTTGGGGAGAAAGGATTTATTTAGCTTACACTTCTACATTGCAGTTCATGATTGAAGGAAGCCAGGACAGGAGTTTAAACAGAACAGGAATCTCTAGGCAGGAACCTATGCAGAGACCATGAAGGGATACTACTTACTGGCTTGCTCAGCCTGCTTTTTATAGAACCCAGGACCACCAGCCCAAGGATGGCCCTACCCACAATAGGTTGAGCCCTTCTACATCAATCACTAATTAAGAAAATGCCCCACAAGTTCGCCTATAGCCCAACACCATGGAGGAATTTTCTCAACTGAGGCTCCTTCCTCTCTGATGACTCTAACTTGTATCAAGTTGATATAAAACTAGCCAGGACAGTTGACCCCTTGTCAACTTGACACACAAATGCATCACTATTATACCACAACCTTTTCTTTCTCTCCATCCCCCTCCCAAAATTACACATTAATAGAGACATCACAATATAAAACATTTTGCAGCTTAAACAGTCCCACCACTTTACAAATTCAAACACTTTAATAGTTATCTCTTTCAGTGGCAGTGGTGGCCCATGCCTTTAATCCCAGCATTTGGAAAGCAAAGACAGGCAGATCTCTGTGAATTCAAGACCAGCTTTGTCTACAGTGCATGTTCAAAAATAAATTAAGTACTTTTTAACTTCAAAAAGAAAAGAACCAGGACATAGTCAGAATCTGAAAAGCAAAACCAAACTCCCAACAGTGTAAATAACGAAATGTCCAAAGTCTGGGATCCACTCACAATCTTCTGGGCTTCTCCACAGGCCTCGGGTCATTTCTCCCACTTGCCCTCTGTGCACATAAAGCTTGTCTTCAAGCTCCAGTTGGCTCCACTCCATTGCTGCTGCTGTTCTTGGTGGTCATCCAGTGGTCCTGGCATCTCCAAATGCAGGGGTCTTCTGCTGCAACTGGGCTGCTCTTTAACCAATAGCTTCTCATAGGCTCTCTTCATGGTGCCAAGCCTCAGCTTCTCTGCATGACCCCTTCAATCCTAGACCTTCAATTGGCAGTGAGGCTGCACCTTCATCAATGGCCTCTCCTGACCTCTCACAATGTCAAGCCTCAGCTGCTCTCCATGACCACGTCATGCCTTCAAAACCAGTACCACATGGGTGATTCTTACACTACCAAGTTCTGCTGCAAGCATGAGGTACAACCTTGGTCACCTCTGGAACACAGCTTCTGTGTGCTCTCAGGAAACACTTCCCAAAAGATTTTACCTCAGTGATGCTGGTCTCCTCTTAATCACCGCTCATTTCTTAGCTCCAGCTGATCAACACCAATTGCCCCAGTAAAACAAAGGTTACACTTTAGTTGTTCCAGTGTCTTGTTAACCACAACCGATTCTTCAGCCCCAGCTGAGCAGACACCCCAGATGTTTCACACAAATGGCCTAGTAGAGTCTTTGCTTCCCTCTGAAGCTTCTCAAACCAGTCCTCCATCTTCTGCATTGCCCTCAATACTCTTCCAACTCCTCCAGAACAGCTCACCAAGCATCCAACTCTCAATGGCTTTTGTTTTGTTTTGTTTTGTTTTTGGACAAAGTTCCAAAGTACATACACAACCCTGCCCATAACCTGGTCAAGTCTGTCACAGTAATACTCCACAATCCTGGTAGCAACTTACTTGTCTTAGGTAGGGTTTCTATTGCTACAATGAAATACCATGAGCAAAGCAAGGATGGGTGGGCAAGCAGGGGTGTAGGGGGATGGGGGGAACCATATTTGGCTTACACTTCCACATTATAGTTTTTCACTGAAGAACTACAGGAGTTCAAACAGGAAAGAAACCTTTAGGCAGGAGCTGATGCAGGGGTGCTGGGTGCACCTCTACCTCCTGAGTGCTGGGATTAAAGGCCGGCATCACCACTACCAAGGAAAGAGACAACTTTTAAAGTGTTCATATTTGTAAGGCTATGGGACTTTTTAAGTTGTAAAATGTTTTATATTGTGATGTCTTGATTAATGTGTAATTTTGGGAGGTGAATGAACAAGAACGAAAAGGTTGTGGCTCAGTAGTCAAGGCAGGAATTCAAAACAGTGCAGAAACTTGAAAGCAGGAGCTGATGCAGAGGCCATGGAGCTTACTGGCTTGCTTATCATGGCTTGCTCAGCCTGCTTTCTCATAGAACCCAAGACCATTAGGCCAAGGATGGCCCCACCCACAATGGGCTGGCGTCTCCCATCAATCACTAATTAAGAAAAGGCCCATAGGCTTGCCTACTTCCCAATCCCATAGAGACATTTTCTGAGTTGAGGACCCCTCTCTGATGACTGACTCTTGCTTATGTCAAGTCAACGTAAAACTAGTCAAGACTATCTGAGATTGTCCTGACCTCTGAACTCTGTGACTATGTTACTTCAATTTCTTTTTTCTATTTATTTATTTAAGGGGGACACTTATGGGCCATAGTCTATATGGGGAGGGGGTCAGAAAGCAGCTCACAAAATTCAGTTCTGACCTTCCTTCCATCATGTGGGCTCCAGGGATTGAACTCAGGCCATCAGGCTTAACAGCAAGTGCTTTTATTACCTGATCTCTCCCATTGGCTCCTAAATATGTTGCTTCCTATGATAAACAAGATTACACATGAGATAACACAAAGGACAATGAGAAGGTAAATGACTCAAGACCAGCTAGGGCCTGGTGTTTCCACAGGGTCCTCACTGTGTTGTTTGCAGGAATGAACCTGAGTCCCAGGGATGCCTGCTAAATATTGGAACCCAGACCAGACTCTGCTTGGGTCACTCCCAACAGCAGCTAGTCTCTCTCTCCTCCCTCAGAGCTGATTCTATGTACAGGACTCAAGCTAATGGACTTCACATTATCAGTGCATATATCTGTGACACAACCCGAATGGCAGGTATACATTCAATAGATGGTCCCCTTCCCTCACTGCTCCTGCCCCGAGAATCAAGACAACTTGACCACAAGCTCATATTGTGGAACACGTGGTATAAACCCTCCGCTTACCTCTGAAACCTTTAGGAAATCACCTCAACTCTGCCCTGTGATCCTAAGCTCTCCTCAAAGTCTCCCCCATTGTGTTGTCTTGTACATGCTTGGACTTCAGCACAGTGAGTAAGCTCAGATTGGTATTGCTGCCCTCCAACATGGTAAGAATTTGTGTTGTGGTTTTCTTTTTCTATTTCTGTCTGTATATGTGTATGCACATGGTTTTTTTGCATGTGCAGGGATTCACTGTATGAGAGTGCCTGCGCCTGTACGTGTGTGTGTGTGTGTGTGTGTGTGTGTGTGTGTGTGTGTGTGTGAATATGGAAGCCCTAAGTTGATGTCAGGAATCATCTTTGATCATTCTTCCACCTTATTCATTGAGGCAGGGTCTCTTAACCAAACCCAGAAGTTGACCAATGTGACTAGTCTTGCTAGCTAGCTCGCACTGGGGACCCCTGTCTCTACCTTCCAAATTACAGGCAGACATTGTGGGATGGTCCTGGGGATCCTTATCCTTACACAGCAAGCAGTGCTTTAACCACTGAGCCATCTCCCCCTCCCATATGTTGCTTTACCCATCAAGTTAGTGATCACCTTTTTTCTTCTTTTGTTGATGGAGGGAAGATATGTAGTCTAGGCTGTGCTGAAATTACAGGTATGCACCACTCTGCCTGGTGTTTTAGTGTATGTGTGTGTGTGTATGTCTGTGTGCATAGTGTGTGTGTGTGTGGTGTGTGTGCATGTGGTGTGGGGATGGGGGTGGAGGGAAGGAGGAGTATGTGTTTCTGGGGACAGAACCCAGAGCTCCTAGGGAGTTCTCTGCCGCTTAACTCCCTCCTAGTCATTTTCTTTTCTTTTTATTTTTGCATTTCAAAACAGGGTCCCCCTATATAGCCCAGGCTGGCCTCAAACTCATAATTCTTCTGCCTCCACCTCCCAAGTGCTGGAATGACAGGCACTACTCATGCCTGACCTCTGGACCTTCTTTAAATTTCAAATTCAGGTCACTTGTAGTGACATACACTTGGCACTGGATATGGTGGAAACAGGAAGATCAGGAGTTTAAGATCATCTTCTAGGCTCCATACTGAGTGCAAGACTAGCCTTAACTACATGAGACCATGTGTTTAAAAAAAAAGTAGGACCAGTGAGCTGTCCCATTGGATAAAGGTAACTGCTGCCAAGCTAACAACCTAAGTTCAATCCTGGGATCCACGTGGTAGAAAGAGAGAATAGACTCACACAAGTTGTCCTCTGATTCCCCCATACACATGTCATGGCACACACTAGAAGTAAATAAATATAATAAAGAATAAACTCATTTTCAGCTTATGATTCTACTACCCCATCCACCTGCAAAGATTATTCCTGACATCACTTTAGGGCTTCACATGCACACACATGTCTGGGAATAGCTGAGACTACAAACATGTACAATCACACTGGCGGGTTTGTGAGAATTTTATTCTGATGGCAACTGCGGAAATCCTATAGGCTAGAGCCTTCCAGTCAGAGATCTACTTGCAGGATTAACCCTTCCCTTCAGGCCCTTCCTAGGCCTGATCCATAGCCCCTGCCATGCATGCTTCATCAAACCCTCTCTTTCTGCTTGTCTCTAGGTTCCTGTTCCAGAACGGCAGGAGTACAGGAGTATGGCCAAAGTCCAGAATAGCTGGCAGTAGGCCTGAGGACTGATCGCTCAACTTTTCCCAGATCTGTCCTTCCTGGCATGACCTTTGCCAAGCAAGATTCCTGTTCTCCACTGGAACCAGGGGCTTCTCTGTCCCAAAAAGAATGTCTATCAGGGCCGGGCGTGGTGGCGCACACCTTTAATCCCAGCACTTGGGAGGCAGAGGCAGGCGGATCACTGTGAGTTCGAGGCCAGCCTGGTCTACAAAGTGAGTTCAGGACAGCCAGAGCTGTTGCACAGAGAAACCCTGTCTCGAAAAACCAAAAAAAAAAAAAAAAAAAAGAATGTCTATCAGAGATAGACTGGTTATCTTAATCTGTGTGACTTCGAATGTTGACACAGCCTCTCTAGACCCAACAGTCCCAACTTTGGAAAAGAAAATAACCATGCTGATCTTGAAGGTGGGACAGCAGATACCTAGAGAGGAGGAAACACTGTCCCCACTTGGCCTGAGTAAGGGTGGGCACAGGAAGAATGGGGATAGAGAGAATAATGCAATGACTGTTTCCTCTGCCTATGAGGTTCTTCTGCCTCCCTTTCTCCATCTTTTGACCCAGTTTAGTCAAAGATTCACCCTGTCTGCCCCTTCTACCAACAGCCTTCACTTTCCAGGTTCTCTTTTCCTACATCCTTAATCTCCCTGGAGAGTGCCCACTCCCAACTCTACCATCCCAGTGCCCAAACAGCCTGGAACAGGGTCTTATGCACAGAGAGCTGCTGCAGGTTGGAACAGGGCTAGGAGACCACCAGAGGTGGTGTGTACTCCTAAGTATGTGCCCACTTACTTGATCCTGTGTGCTTCTTGAGAGCTTGTTTGGAGGTTCTAGCAGGGGAGCGCAGCTACTCGTATACCCTTGACCGAAGATGATCCTCCTCTATTCGGGGAAGGTCGTCCTCTTCGACCGAGCGCGCAGCTTCGGGAGGGATGCACATGGAGCGGTGAGGGAGGAAGGGGACACCCGCCTAGCGAGCCAGATCAGCCGAATCAACCCTGGCGATCAATGGGGTGACAGATGTCACAGCCAGATCGCCCTCACATCCGATCCTGTGTGCTTCTTTATATGATTGTTTGGGTGGGTCTGGAGGGTGTGTCTGTCCCTGGGGACATCTGTCTGAAGGACTGGGTAGGTGACTGTGTATATTGGTTTCCTCTATGTGTTTCTCTGCTGTGGCTATCTGAGTGTTTCTGTGTGAACATGTGTTTGTTTCTGTACATATGTATGTGTGCTCCTGTGTGTCCCTATGTGTTTCTATCAGAGTGTTTCTGTGTGTATACCTTATAAACACAGGTACATTTGTCCAT